>OX123206.2:41863553-42192144 GCA_944739405.2 Euclidia mi
GCAACTGTGCCGTGCGTTACATCTGATTCTTGTTAATAAATCTATGGATAATCCCTACTTAATATTATAAATTCGAAATAGTGTATATATGTATGTTCCGTTTTCACGCTAAAACGGCTGAACCAATTTTGTTGAATTTTAATATAGAGATACATAATATAATTGGAGCATCGAGACGGATATAGGCTACCATAAGTTGTAAAAATTTAACTGGAGGGAGGGTAGAAGTTTGTACGGCACAAATTTACCTCTTGGGAGTAAGAACGCATGCGCTGATAATTGATTGCTGCGCATGTGCTATCGCATATCTGTCAGTACTGTCACGTCATACCTACATAATGTCATATTGTGCACGTTGATTAAATTGTTCGCATATCTATACTAATATAATAAAGCGGAAGAGATTTTTGGCTGTTTTTTTGTTTGTTTAAACGCGCTAATCTCAGGAACTACCGGTCGAATCTGAAAAAATATTATTAAAATACTAATTTGTATTCGATAGCCCAGTTATTCCGGAAGGCTATAAGCTATATAACATAACGCTTTGACCCTTTGGGGCCGGGCAAGAGGCTAAAAAGGCTAAAAGATAATGTCGGCTAATCTCAGGAACCAGCAGTCGGATTTAATAAATTGTTATTGTATATGATAGCCCAAATATTCCGAAAAGCTATAGGCTATATAAAATTATGGCACAACTTTTAGGGGCCAGACAAAAATAATAAAATGGTCAAACGAGAAAGGGGAGGGTTGGGTCAAAGGCAAAAAAGGCTAAACGAACAGGATACAATCTATATGGGTATCGTTTTCAAGGTTTTCGAGACGCTGATTAACAATATGAAATTTATTTAGTGAGCCAAGATGGTGGACGGGAAATCAAAGATGGCGGATGGGAAAATTAAAAAAATATACGATATTGGTATCGTCGGCGATGTTAAAAGGGATGGGGAATCCAAATACAACATTTGTTTCGTGATTCAAGATGGTGGATGGGAAATAAAAGATGGCGGATGGGTAAAATTTAAAAAATCAATATGGGTATCGTCTCTGATGATATATGGGATAGAGAATCCAAATGCAACATCTATTTCGTGATCAAAGATGGCGGATAGGAAATCAAAGATGGCGGATGGGATTTTTTTTAAAGTCGATATGGGTGTCATCTCCGATATTTTAAGGAATGGGGAATTCAAAAACACCATCTATTTTGTGATCAAAGATGGCGGATGGGATTTTTTAAAAATTAATATGGGTATCGTCTCAGGTGTTTAAAGGGATGGGGAATCCAAATACAACATCTATTTCGGGGTTCAAGATGGCGGATGGGAAAAATTAAAAAAATCAATATGGGTATCGTGAATCCAAATACACCATCTATTTCGTGATCAAAGATGGCGGATAGGAAATCAAAGATGGCGGACAGGATTTTTTTTAAAGTCGATGTGGGTATCGTCTCCGATATTTTAAGGAATGGGGAATTCAATATTATATAAAAATCTATGTTTGTTTGTTCATCATTTATAGACTCTAAAATGATAAGATATTAAGCGCTAAATCAGTAGGTATTTTATCTGAAAGTGTGAACATTAGCAAACAAAATTTCAGACGAGTCAGGTCCCTTGCTATGTAGATGGCTGTAAAGTAGGTTTTTGAATTTAACAAAATAATTGGAAAAGATGTCTATGTCTGCCGAGGAGCTTGACAACTCGTTGTAATGATGAGTCATTCTAAATACAGGCAAATGCTTACCCAAGTTTGTCCGATGTTGCTGAGCCGTAAACAAAGGTCGTGGATATCGCGGGGTTCTAGACGGGACATTGAAAGCAATTTTTCTAGAAGCGTTGGACAGTCGATACCACCGTTTAGCAGCTTATATAAAAAAGACAATTCAGCGATGGTGAATAAAATTGTCTTACTTGTCCTCAATTTGACGGTTTATATTACGTAGCTGATAGATAAAGGTGTACGTTATCTGGCCAGATGATTAAACAAAAGATTGCAACCATTTGGTTCTTTACTCTTTTATTACACAGAACAATAATTGGTCCGAGTCGAATAATTATTTATTTAATTCGAACCAATTATAGTTCCTGAGATGAGAGCTTTCATCCAACCAAACAAATAAACTCTACAGCTTTAATATATTAGTATAGTTATTTGTTAGGAGAGAAAGCCACTAGGATATACCTAGACTGTCGTTGCAAATATAGTTTATTAAATATAATAAAGTAATAAATCTTCGATGCCTCAAGATATTGGTTTTATAATAGAAAAGGTAACCTACACACAGTTTAATGTAAGTTAAAAATACACCAATAGTTTTCCAGGGACTATTTGTCGACGTTCCATAAAATACCTTAGTAATTATCGTCACATTTATCTAGAAGCGATTTTGATGGAGCTTTACGACAGTAGCAGTATAGCTTGGCAGCCATTAATATTTTATGATGCTATATTTCCACAAACTTTTAAAAAGTTGCCATATTTAGAATGACATTGTTGCAATTGGTCCTTTACTTTCTTTGATGACATTTTTCTCTTATTACGAAAACAAGACAGTTAATCTCGACGAGAAAGTTACATATTCTCGATATTAAGCAGTCGCTAGTAGTTTGAATAATAAAATATATGAATACATCAATATTTTAATGTAACGTTAAATATTGACTGTTTTATACTCATAAAGAGCCGTTGTTGACAGCTGTTAGAAAGAGTACCCCCCCACCTCATGTATCTGAAATTATAGTAATAGCTGTATTCTATAGATACCGTTTAATGTTAAAAGTCAGGCCATAGGTGGAGACAGCGGAATGTGGCTCATAGAAGCTGATCAGATGACTGCCTCCGTGGTCCAGTGGATAGCGTATGCGACTGCTGCGGTTTTTCCAAATTCTCAGTAGCAGCACGGAGTCTGGTGAAGTGCCCGGTAACGGCAATAGGCATTCATGGCGAAATGTGGGTGAATATTACACCTCTGCCTACCCCTTCAGGGATACAGGCGTAAGTCTATAAATAAAAAAATTAAGAAGCTGATCAGTAATTTGTCAATACCAGACTAGAAAAGCAGATCCTGGTCTTTACTGCAAACTACAGAGTATAGGATCATATTGTAGCTAGGATCCTACTTGTTACTGTCATCAAGTACCATACTTAAAATTTTACTGAGCTTTCTATCTATAAAATGCAACACTTTCCTTCCCTTTATCACACACTTCAGAAGAGGCTATCAAATAAAAAATAATTTATTGAAATCCAATTCGATATAATCTCGGCCAATAAAAAATAATGAAGAAGTCGTAAAATAAAGACCGTCGTCAAAATAACAGATCAAAGGCGCTTTTATATCTATAGGTTTTGTGGAAGGAGTTTGATTTGGGATATAGGCATGCCTTTGGGATCTTTATATGATATCTTGTAACTCAGCAAAATAGAACTTGTATTATAGCAGCAGACAACTGGTATAAACACATATTAATAATAAAATAATTTATAATTCAATTACATATCATTTAAAATTACACCAAATTGTACACCTTTGTGTTTATCACATTTTTTTCATAGTCTAACCCCTGTATCCGCGAAGGGATAGGCAAAGGTAATATTAGACCCACATTTCACACTGAGACTCAGTAACATTTTTGCTCGACCCGGAAACCGAATCCGGGACCTCCGATCAGCAGTCGCATACGCTATCCACTGGACCACAGAGGCAGTCACACAGACAATAATTTGTCACAGGAGGCAATTGAAAACAAGATCCCTGGCTTACCAGTCAGTGCACTTCGCCACAGAGTTATGATTTGTCTAAGCGACCATATACAGTTGTCACCCGAGGTGCCTCCATTCTCTCAACCTGCGCCCCATATTGGGCGCCAATATCGTGTGATATTGGCACCCTAACATGGGGCGCGGATAATCATGTGTGCGAGCGATGAATTTAGCATGGGATTCCACTTTTAAGGCCGTAAGTAGGTGGCCTAAGAATAGTAAAAAAACATTTTAAGTTCATTAAAGTGAAAACTTCACAATAATAAAAACAGACTTAAAGAACACCTTATTTTGTGAAATTTACTACAAAACTGTTTAATGGTGCTTGTGAAAAGACCATCTTTAATACCTCTGTTATCAAATATTTGCCACGAACTTACCGTGAAAAAGTGACAAGTCTTAATTACAAAACAGTGACGCAAATTTCACAGCCTGCTCAAATTTATTCAGAGAAATTCGTCTTAAAATACAACGCACCACAAAATTTATAATTATGTTTAAGCGGAATTACGTAGTACAAAAATCTCTGTACAAAGTGAAAGCACATTATAACGTCGAACGGTTTCGTAATTTAGCTGCCGAACCTCGGGAGGTTGAAACCTTGAAGAGAGTTTTAGGAGTAGCGGAACACGACAGTTAGGACAACTTTGTATGTTTGAGAATTAATAAGGATTTCTTTATACTTATAAAAGCTATTATGTCTGTTGGATGGAAGAAATTAAATTTGATGGAGGACTGTCTCTTACCTGAGTTATTAGGGCTCAGCCCATGTGAGAGTCGGTTACAGCAGTTGAAAATGGCCTTTGTTTCCTAATTATTTTCAGGCGCAATTTTAATATCCCACAACATCACTCCATGTCAACGTGAAAAAAGGACTAACAAACAATTCTTGCCGTCATCCAAACCGCTTTGATCGTATAACAGGATACAGAACTTTCACAGTCAGTACATGTAGTCCGTAAATGCGATATACTTCAGTGCAGTCAGGAGCGGTTTGGAGAGCGGTAGGCGTTGTGCGTTTTAGAGAATCTCTTGCCCTGTTTTAGAGGTGATACAGCTAAAATAAGCTGCTGGTAAGACTAGAGACCTTAAAATCCAAGACAAAGATCTTGAATCCCAACCAAACAACAATAAACGAAGCTGTAACAACCTGTTTTTATCATAATTGCATGCTTTGTTCTCATGTAAATGAGGAAACACAAGGGAACAAGAATTTAAAACATCTCGTCTATTATTTAATGTGTATTCTTTGTTGGAGAACCAATAAATAAATAAGGGCGTAGAGACATATTTAATACACGTAAAGAATTATATACAAAACCTTATTTCAAATGATGCCGACTTTTCTTTGCAAAATACCTTTTTGAGTAGAAAGGCCGAAACAAACTCAGCCATTGTTTATTTTTTCAGTCATTTCAATTTCTTTCATTTTATCTTGATCATTTATCTCCAGAAATAATGGTTTTAGTATGCGAGTCCAATGAAGGATATCGTCTGAAGCTTTTGACTTACTCAGCCCACTGATACCTCGCATTCAATAGCCATTGATAACGTGATGATAATTTAAATGTCATTTCAACAGACTCATATTAGCATCCATCCAATCAAATCTGTACAAAATTACTATTACTTTCACAACAAACATGAAATCTACTTGAAAACACATTACGCCTTTATATAAACGTATTCGATTGTTCTAAAGTTGCCAAACCATACTAAAGCAATCCTTGTAAACCAACTCATTTTCCATTTATTGTGTTAACCAAGTTTGATGACGACACACAACTTAAATTGTTAGTCGACCTCGGAGACTTCAAGTTACCAACTTGAATAGTAAGAACTTTAGGCCCTTCGTACACAGGGTTTCGTAAATTTCCAGCAATTGGATCGGCAGTATCTTGTAGCACACGATCCAGAATAGACCGAACACAGCTTTGTGTGTGAGAGTGAGTTGTCTATTCAGTTAATATAAGCGTAGCAGATTGCATGCCAACGTTTATGCGTAAAATATATGTATAGATAGATGTGTGTTACCCTCTACGCATCCGCTACTTATTTTTTTCGGACATCTCCCGCACTAGGACTAAATCCTGCGTCACTGGGTAACCGACACAATGTACGCCCAGACTCGAAATAATTATTTTAAACATAACTCAAATGGTTGTCTCATGTGGGAATCGAACTCACAATAATCGGCGCAGCGTCAAGCGGCGATGCACCCGCTTGAACCACCACTCCAACCGCGCAGTCGAACATTGACTACTGATCGAATTTTGATGCAACTGTAATATGTAAAGAACAATGGCAGAATTTGGTCTGGGTTTATTGTGGCGACCTTAAACTTTATATGAACAAAACAAATTGTTTTTTTTCTACGCTTTTTAATATTTTCACTTTGTCTCGTTAAAGCTGGAGTATTTTATGATGATGCATTCCAATTGATTACGAATACTTTATTATTTGATTGTTGCCATAGACAATGATGTGTCAGGAATAGACGTGAGTGCTATATCCGTATCGATTATTAAATAAGTAATCGATACGATCGAACTTTTTAGAGTTGGTTTGGTTTAAAATGCAGTTATTTAATATTTAATCAACATTATATCAATAAGCTAATATTTTTGAAGCAAAACAACATTAAAATCAAATAAAAACGACACAGCATCATTTTAATGTTGTATCGATTTCACATAAAATCGATTTAAAATGTGCAGCTCTGCTTTTGTCTTTGGCTGTGACAGTTAGATGCTACAAAATACTTCCGCGTTTTGATGTCAATCTGACATATGTCATTTGATAATTCAAACGTTTAACTTTCATACTATAACTTTCGTTTTACCTACATTATTCATTCTTAAATAAAAATTCAAACACCGATATCTTCTTTTTCCACCTTTCCTGAGTGAAAATAGAATCATTTATAGACTCTGTTACTTACGCCAAATTTTTTGATATATTTTTTTGACTGTACGCTTTAATTTAATTTCAGACATTTTGATGTATGGAGATCTGCCAGTGTCCTTTTACACTGCTTGCATTTCGTCGTGACAATCGACACTCAGACAGGCCGTGCCGCAGGCAGACACTACTGCCAAATATTTTTTAAATCTTGAAAATCGCAAAAAGTGAAAAAGTAAATCTTGAAAATCCTCGAAGGTGATCTTAACTGACAGCTAGCGAGCGACAGGCCTCAGTGGCGCGTAAACAAAATGTCGACGACGCGACGGCGACGCATGTCTGTACAAACCTCAATTAATTTAAATTGCGGTCGTCGCTTAGAGGCTGGAGTCGTCGCGTATTCAAGATTTACGTAGCCTTGTGTACGAGGCGCTTTATAGAGTTATATATGGAACTACCCACTTATTTTTATTTGAGAAACTAGCTGAAGATCATGTGTTTGCTCAATGTTTGTGAATAGAAAAGATAATTGTTTTTCTTGAGTTAGTGGTATAAGATGTGTTTGTGGAGTGATATTTTCTAATATAACAAAAACTGGTGGTAGAATGTTATTGTTGGATTATGTGTATACTAGACTTTGCTCGCGGTCCCGCCCGTGTGAAAATCGGTTTTCAGGGCGTGTCATGCACCAGAAGAAAAAATGGCAAGGTCCAAAGTACCCGAAACCGGTGAGCATGTATGAAAAGAATAATGAGTGTAGAGGAAGCGCGAGAGGTTTGTAAAGATAGAAGTAAGTGGCGTTCCGTTGTCTCTGCCTACCCCGACGGGAAAAAGGCGTGAGTATATGTATGTATGTGTATATGTATGTATGTATGTCATTCACCTGCAGCCTCCTAAATGTCTTTACATAAAAGAATCGTACCATAACATTACTTCAATGTAAACTAAAATAAGTCAAACAAACGAAACCACTGTTGCATTTATATAATTTGTATGAATAGCTCTTAGTCTACCATGCTTTAGCAGCTATAACTACATCTTATAATTATAAATAAATCTGAAGAGTTTGTTTGTTTTTTTTTGTTGAACGCGCTAATTTCAAGAACCACTGGTCCGATTTGAAACATTCTTTCAGTGCTAGATAGCCCATTTATCGAGAAAGGCTATAGGCTATATAACATGGCGCTATGAGCAACGGTAGCGGAGCAGAAGCCTTAAATAACGCGGGTGTAACCGTAGGCATTCTCTAGTAACTAATATTTTTTATATCTGCTGTTCATCCTACGCACGTTATGTCAAGATCACCGAGTGACTGACTTTCTAAAGTTAAGGGCGACTTACATAGTTAAATATGGCCTAATGCGAAAAAAAGCTTCATGTGCAAATCAGGTAACATACAAGTATAAAAGTTCACCATAATGATTTCGAAAGCCATGACTTTTTTGTTTTTAAAAAGACATCACCCGCACTAGGAATAAATCCTGAGACGCGGGGCACTTTACAAACATTCGGTTAACGGACATTAAGAAGTCTAGGTGATTCGAAACAACAATTTAGGGATCATACAAAGTGTTATCTCGCGTAGGGATCGAACCCACAACACTCGGCACAGTGTCAAGTGGCGAGGCGGGCGCTTTAACCACACGAGCACTTGTTAGGCTGCCAGCCCGCAGTAAATCAGCGTATTTACCTTAATACCTTTCATAATGAGAATGTCAGGGGCCTCTGCCTAGCAGAGGAACAATTCATAAAACAGATGGGAAGACATTAAAATTTTGCTGATTTACGTCAATAACTTTAGTCGTATACATATTTCTCAAGACAAAAGGACGGTAATTAACTAATTACAGCAGCAGTTAAAATTAAGCGACAAAGTCAGAATCGTAATACATTCATTCATTTTACAACGCTTTTGTTTTATATTTTTTATAGACTCACGCCTGTATCCCCGAAGGGGTAGGCAGAGGTGTAATGTTACACCCACATTTCGGCATCAATTTTTTTAGGTCTCACGTAATAGGGGGCGAGCCTATTGCCGTATCGGGCACATTACCAGACTCCGTGCTGCTACTGAGAATTTCCTAACGGAAAAACCCAATAACAATTTGCCCGACCCGGGAATCGAACCCGAGACCTCCCAATCCCACGCGCACATTTATGCCTCGAGACCAACGAGGCAGTCAAATCAAATATAATAAAAAGCGGGGGTAACCCAGTGGTGTACGTAACGGACTGCCGAGACGATGGTCTCGGGCATACACCTCTGACATTTCGAACTTATGTGTGTATTAAAATGTTAATTATCGCTCGCTTGAAATAATGTGTCAGATAGATGGCAATAGGCTCGCCCCCTATTACATTAGTACCGAAACATAATTGTCGAAGTGTGGGTGTGTAATACACCTCTGCCTACTCCTTCGGGGATAAAAGCGTGAAGCTATATTATGTTACGTTAAACAAAGATAAGAATAAAAAATGAACTCCATAAAATTGTCTAAAAACAAGTTATAAGTTTCCGTAATACCAGATGATGTCAAAAAAAGTTGCCCATGGAATTAGTTTTCAGTTTTCGCTCAGGTCACTATCTATCGGCGAAGTTTGAACATCTTATGAGAAAAGTTGACGCACACAATTACATAAGTTGAGGGTGTGCAACACTTGCTGATGGGATGATACAACTTGTGTGGACTAGCAATTAATAAATAAATGAGTTTGTGTAAAATAATAGTTTTACTAGAAAACATCAAATATAAGAAAATACATAATATAAAAGTCTTATTGACAATTTTATTATGCTCTGTAAACAAAAGCTTTGTGCTATGCTCTCACTCTTTCTAGAAAGTAAACAAATATGATTTGTGAAATATAGTTTAAACCATATTTTTTAAGTAGTTACACTTCTCAACGTGTCAAATAACGGCCGGTTTCAATATTCGATCTACCTACGAATGGAGAAAAAGCTGCGATAGCCTAGTGGAGAGACCGACAGACTGCTACGCAGAGGGTCCGGGTTTGAATCCATGGCACGCACCAAAGACTTTTCAGAGTTATGTGCGTATTAAATTGTTAATTATCGCTTGCTAAACGGTGAAGGAAAACATCATGAGGAAACCTGCATGTCCGAGAGTTCTTCATAATGTTCTCGAAAGATATGTGGAGTCTGCCAACCCGCACTAGGCCAGCGTGGTGGACTATGGCCTTATCCTTCGCATAGTGAGAAGAGGCCCGTGCCCAGCAGTGTGACAGTTTATATACAGGGCTGATGATGATGATGATGAATGGAAATTTGAGATATATATTTGACATAAGCTCCATACAAAATATGTTGTTGAGCATCTTAAATGTCGTAATCTAGGGATAAATCCAAAGAAATTGGATAGTTATTCTTCTGTGGATAAATCGGACATTGAATTTATCGGTAAGACTCCCCTCAATCACAAACGAACCGTTACAAAAATGTTCATTAACCTCTTTTAAACCTCATCCCGCCTTTTCTCGCACTCCGTGTCAGTAAAAGACAGCAACACATTTTAGATAAGCAAGCTCTCAAGAGAGGCTATATAATCTAGACACAGATTTTAAAGGCTAAGAATCAGGACTTGAGGCACTCAGCCCGCAAAAGTAAGTGTGCAATTAACTGAAAGATGGCGAAGTAAGGCAAAGTGGACGAACGCCCGGGGCAAGGCTTTATAAGCTGGACCAAGTATACCCCGACGTGCGATGATACTTCACGGGACAATATGTTTCTAATGAATATGAAAAATTTTTGAGGGCTGAGGCGGAGGCGTTTTTAGGCGTTGGCTAAGGGAAAAGGAGGACAAGGTCATCGCAAATTCTTTAATCAATGCCTATATTATTAAAGCATGCACGCCGTAATCTTTTTATAATAAATAAATACTATACATGTGGAATACGTACTATTCTACCACATACACACAACATCATCTCGTCCAAAATAGGCAGAGCTTGTACTATGGGTACTAGACAAAGGATTAACATACATACATTATACTCTTTTGTTAATAGATACATACTATTCATAGTAACACCTAAACCAAAACACAAGGAATTTTTAAAAGAAATATTCACACAGATCAAATAAATCCGAAACGTTAGGTATTTCCCTCTCTATTACTTAATTCAGTACTTATCTCGACCTCATTACAGAGACAGATCTGAGTATAATGAAGTGACTCTATGAACTTACTACTTACTTCGCTATCTGATTCGCCTCCTAAGTCGAATCGTGATCTAAGTTTAGATCGTAAATCAGGGACTTTTTCCAACATTATTGAGGTTCGAACCCTTGGGGAAATTGCTGACTTTGTATGAATTTAAAGAGCACTCGATCGCAAAAATTTACTTGATATTCTGAAAGGTGGATAAATTGACGAGGTTACTTTGTAACTTTTTGTTCTAAGTTATATTAGATGTAAATGGGTCGAAATTGTACTTATTTCCATTTGCCGATTGGTTGATAATATTCCGAGTCGTTGGAGATGAGTCAAGTTAATGGAATTTTTAACCAATTTTATATTGGTGTGAAAAAGTGGTTCGAGGAAAAGATTTTGGCGATTCAAAAGAGTGAGAAACATTCATTTCAACAAGAAAATTAGTTTTATTTTTTATATTATGTGTTTCGCTGTAACTTAATTTTCTTTCAATTTAAAATTAAGAAACTTGATTCGGAGACATATTGTCATTTACTGACCTTTGTCGTGATTCGCCATCATTTGCTCTAGGGCCTAAAACTTATTTTATAACCGTTCCGTTTTAGGTGATTGGCCACAACCCGTCATACTTTCCCTGCATATTAAGTGAAACTTTGCGATCTGGATGTCTTCTTGTTCCTTCTGACAGTGGTCTCAAATATGATATTGCCACCCCTAATAAAAAAACCCGTTTTATACCGACAATTTTGTCTCAGGTTTACTAATTTTTTACTGCTTTCTCATTGGCTAATGGAACTGCTAACATAATCATTTGAAGAAGTAAGTAGGTACGTCCCGATTCTTAAATAGTGAGTCCCTTCACGAACCAACCGTTTTCACTCTGGACCTCCAATAAAGTAATGGCTAGTTTAACGAATTAACTTAAAACCTTTCCACATTTTTCTGTAGACAATGCTTGCGAACTATCTACATAAATATAGAGCGTATTTCTTAAGCAGTTTGAAATTTAAAGTTTATAACGAAGCTCTCGATTTAACGAGTGAAATGATGAAATTTAAATACGCTCTTATAGAAGAACTTACTTTTTTAAATAGTATTTTTTTCTATTCAAAAAGCTTCCTTTGGCCTTCTTTAAGCGCATGTGTAAAATCCTGTGCCACTGAGGACTTTACAAACATTCAATCAGAGGGCACAAATAACACTTACACTCGAGACAACATATAAAAAATTATTTGTGAATCACAAAATGTTATCTTGTAGGCATCGAATCCACGACTCTCGTTACAATCCTTAACGGCGATTACTTAAACCACCATTAGTAAAGTTTTTGTTGACTAGGTACACTGATGGCGAATAAGCGTACCTACGTAATTTTATTAGTTATTTTGCTAATAGCTTTTGCGATACTTACGATTTTACTTTAGCGATAATCCATGTCTTAGACTAGTATACTGTTCAAAGGTACTGACTCCCTACAACGACTGTCAAAGATCTTGATGACAACTGGGACTGACGATTTTACGTGCTCTCTGAGGCACGGGCAAGGCATAATCTAATATATAAAATTCTCGTGTCACAGTTTTCGTTCCCATACTCCTCCGAAACGGCTTGACCGATTTTGATGAAATTTTTTGTGCTTATCCGGTATCTATGAGAATCGGCCAACATCTATTTTTCAAAAAAAAAAAAAAAATTTGCAAAACAACGTTTGCCGGGTCAGCTAGTTTATACATAAGAAAGTGATATTTTAAAATCTATTCTATTCCGAAAAGCGGCGATAGCTCAGTGGTGTACGTAACGGACTGCTGAGACGATGGTCTCGGTTTCGATCCCCAGGTACCCCGGGCACACACCTCTGACTTTTCAAAGTTATGTGTGTATTAAAAATGTTAATTATCGCTCGCTTAACAATGTGCCCGGTAGATGGCAATAGGCTCGCCCCCTGTTACATTGGGACCAAAACATAACTGGCGAAAAGTGGGTGTATAATACACCTCTGCCTACCCCTTCGGGAATAAAAAGCGTGAAGTTATGGTATGCTGTTATTCTATTCTCCTCTACAATTACTCGAGAAATGTCTTTTTCTATTGTCACGAATAAAGTATTGCAAATAAAAGACATTATATCACAAAAGAGGCGTACAATAACCATTGAATCTATGCCAGAGTGAACAAACAAGATCGTTCCATCTCACATTCGATACATTTGCATGACAACAACAATATCATCCTTCTTGCATTATTTCAGTAACAACAGACTTAAACGACAAACATTTTATGAAGGTTTTAATAAACTCCAAATCTCCCTTGCAAAATAAATAAGCATTTCATTTACCTCCTTAAGTAAGTAATAAACCGGAGTCGAGACCGGACCGTGGCCATAATGCTTATATTATCTTATTTAAATATTGAAGCGCTCACAGAGTGGCTTGACTTGCCGACCGAAACAAATTGACGAACGAAGTGAAGCAACGTTGGTGACCACTTGAAATAAATGTCAAAACTTTACGTTAGAGTCCTATCGAACCTCGGGATGGCGAAATAATTAAGTATTAAAGCTTACCTCCGCATTGATCGTCGGCGGCATCACTATTTTCTTCTGCGGTGGGGACCGTAGCACCACATTTTCGTCTCTTATTATTATCTGTGGTTCCATCGCTAGGAGCTTTTTCTTGCATTCTTGCATCTGCAAGCACTCCTTGTCCTTTCTCGATAACACTGACTCCGAAGATGCATGTTTTGACGAACACACTGAAGTATTTTTACTTGAGAGTTTTAGACTGTCGATCGATGCTGTCATTTTTGCACTTTCTTTACCGTTTGATGACGCCATTTTAACTTTTTTAGATTCTATTTTGACGTTTATATTTATAAGTCTTTTATTTATCGCTTTCGTTTATTGGATTTTGGTTTTCAATTCGGTGTGAAGGTATATTTTTTATAATGCACCGTTGCTAAGATTAACATTTTCAATAGTTTTATCTTCCGCGTTTTTGTTTTTATTTTGGCATTAATTAATCACAAACCATGCCCATCACAGTATCATCTATTTTGAAAAGTCGTTTCATATTTTATTTTAATTCATAACTTTCAGTAAAAGTTTATTTGCCTCGATCAAGACTTTTTACAACACTCGACTTTTTGAAATTGCTTGAATTGTTTTAGTTAGTGTTCTTTCAATGTTAAGAAATAATTTCAGTTAAGTTTCTATTTTAATCGAGGGAAATCCATTTTCTATAAAGAAATAACCTGTAAAATATTAATTTCCAGCAATAAATATAATTATCTGGAGCTTAAGTTAGCGAGACAGTACCTACGTCGACCTTTGTCCTTTGGTACGATTATTTTCATATTTGCGACGAATTTCGGGGTCAGTTCTAGGCATATTTTAGTACTTTCAGTTTTTGTGACATTAGACTAATTTTATGTAAGGGGATGAAAGATTGTAATATTACGACTATGTTTTTCTGATCATTATGGATTGGGTAGACATGAAGAATGAGTTTTACGAATTGATCCATAGTTAAGGATAGCAAATGACAACAAAAAACTTATTTTTATAAGCTTTCAATCGTTGGTTATTTAATAAAAAGATATCCTTCATCATGTGCGAAGCTACGGGTTAAACCTCTAAAAATGAAAGTACCATTACACAAGTTTTTGTGCTCCATTCTGTGTACAGCACCAAATCAAAAAAATATTTTACACTAATTCTACCTAAGTGTTATTGGGTTTTTCCGTTACTAGGCAATAGGCTCGCACCCTATTACGTGGGACCTAAAAGTTCATGGCGAAATGTGGGTGTAATATTACACCTCTGCCTCTGCCTAAATAAAAACCTATATAAAATATACCATTCAAAACATTAGGCTCTTTATCTTTTTAATTTTCAAATTGGCAATACCGAAGATAAATGATTCCTGCTGCCGAAATTACCGCAACCGTTATTAACTCATCACATACAAATAACAAAAATTTAATTTTCATTTCAAATAAAATGTTGAACGTTCTGAAATCGCCCATTTAACAGCATTCGCGTTTTCACGCAATCATTCAACGGTAGCCGACGATTCAATTATGTTCGGTGCCCTACACAAATACATACACACACATGAACGTTATTCTGTATTTATAAATACTTCTATACACTCATACATAGACACGAAAAGAGCCGATATTCGAGCTGTGTGGTGAGCCGTTGGAGATGTATATACAAGCAGTGGACTGCGGCAAGCTGATGTTGATAATGATGACATATTCGTGGAATCCAAGTCCTAAGCGATGGTCAGAGTAGATATCCAAGCAACTGACAACACCGATTAGTGTTCTACATGACTAAACTAAATGGAGCCGATGCAGACGGCTAGTTGATAGAGTTCGAAGGAAACACGATTCTCAGAAGCCAGGGAAATGGCTGAAGAAAGAAAGAGAGCGATAATGGAAAGCGAATGAAAGAGATACAAATATAATAATTAAAATCGGGGAAAACAGAGGGCAAATATCGAATCTGCTAATATTATATCCGTAAATGCGAAAGTGTGTTTACTTGTCCTATCTCACGCTAAACCTTCTGCACAGATTTATATGAAACTTGATATTAATATAGCTTATACATCGAAATAATACATAGGCTATCTTTTGTCGCGGTAGTTGACACCGTCGCAGGCGGAGCCGCGAGGGAAATCTAGTGTTACTCTCAGCAATTTACCTCTCAAGATAGTTTACTTTACAGTTTATCATAATCAACGTTGTTTATTGTATATTTAGACGGGTTGTGTATATTTTGGTTCAGCATATGGTATATTTAATAGAAATTTATAAAGCTGAAGAGTTTGTTTGTTTGCTTGAACGTGCTAATCTCAGGAACTACTGGTCCGATTTGTAAAATTATTTCAGTGTTAGATAGCCCATTTATTGAGGAAGGCTATAGGTAACATAATATCACCCTATGAGCCACAGTAGTGGAACAGTAGCCTTAAATACACCGGGTGTAACCGCAGGCTCATCTAGTTTATAGTAAGTGTTTATACAAGTCTTGTAACGCTAATAGCCAGATATGTTTTATTATGTAAACAATATTTTGTTTACATTATTTGATCTGCTCTCTCGCAATTTTTTAATAATATTCGTGATTTGTGTATTTTGGAAATTATTTCAGACTGAGTAACACACTGCTATTAAAAAAGAGCTTTGTATAAGGAAAAGAAAATGTCGGATTCACTTATAAAATTGTTGCTATTTACATTTTAGCCTTTTTAGCCTATTTTACTTACTTTGAGATAAAGTTTCCTCTTCAAATGATTATTTAAAACTGTTCATTTATTTATCTATCCCCATATATATATGGGGTGCATAGGGTTCCCACCAAGAACTTAGGGTCCCAAGCCAACCTCACCTGCAAGTGGTGCACCTGCCGATCAACGGACGAGGCTCTGGCAAACAAAATATTCCGATAAGCGGCAATAGGCTCGCCACCTATTACGTGGGATCAAAACACTGGCGAAAAGTGGGCGTTTAATATGCCTCTGCCTACCCCTTCGGGGAAACAGGCGTGAGTCTATGTATAAATGTTATTTATCTATCAATCGATTACAAATAAACGAATATTTTTTCATCATCTCACCAGATATTGTTTGTATTACGCCACCCGAACTTATAAAAATACATACATACATAGAATCGCGCCTATTTCCCGGAGGGGTGGGCAGATACTACGGAACGCCATTTGCAACGATCCTGACATACCTCTCTTGCTTCATTCACTCTCATCAAGTTTCTTCTGTTCAGGGTACTTTTTTTTAGGATGTCTCCAATCTGCAGGCCGATTCAGAATGTCACGACAAGGAATCGTACGATATGTCAAATTATTGTCCTCGTCTTTTAGCCGCCTATCAGAGATATTTTTAACAAATATTCATTGAATTCGGTTTATTTATTAATTTACTTCATACTGAATGCATAAAATTGATAGGAAATGCGATAGTTTTGACAAAAGATTAGGTAGCCCGTTTGAAAATTAATGGAATCGAATGTCAAATGAGATATCGAACGATTCTGAATCGCGCCCCTGGTCAGAGAACTTATGAAAATGAAATGTAATAATCTCGAATATCGTAAAATTTGCTTTATTGGTGTAAAACAAGCATTTACATGCCCCTGCCTGTATATGCATATAGATTTAGGGATATAAGACCACTTTTATATTGGTGCAACATAATCTGCATCTATCTTTGTGTATAGAATTGAACGTGGTACCTATTGAAAACACATTAGTAAGCAGCAACGTTCATATTCAGCTATTTCCAGCGAAAGTATCTCTTTTTCATCCCTATAACTCTAATCCTGAGCCCCAGAATATATGTAGCTAAGGATTTGTCTCTTTGAAATTCAATAACACTACCAGGAATCCATTTTCATTCGAATTCAAGACGATCAACAAGTTACAATAATAAATTTAGAATATTCTAAATATACCTTTTCATAATTCGGCGAAAAGCGGCTTCGGGACCGCTACTTAACGCCTATTTTATTCACGAGCGAACGGAAAAAGAGAAAGACTAATTTAAAATCTAATTTCGTCCGCAATTTGCGACAATGGAACCAATATCGTGGCAACTGTGCGAAAATTAGGGCAGCTTGCGATTGGACAGGTGAAATATTCGTGGAGTTAAAAAATAAACCTTTTAGTCATTGAGACGTTTATAGCGGACGACACGATTGCGGTACGACATGGATTTGTCGTCGGCGTTTTACTGTGCAGCATCCGACATGACGCGCACACACCGTACTTGTAGCTGTGAAGTAGTTTTATGTTTATTGTGTTAGCTGTTTCGTATTGTAATACTGGTAGCTCATCATTTGATAGATATCTGAGAGAAATGCCTACACGTAGCGGCTTTACGAAACAAAGAAGTTTATTCCAACCAGTCACGCCTTTTATATTTACCTAGAGGACGCTCGTGGTTACGATAGCACAGTTTTTAATTTGCGCGTTTTTATTGATTCAGTGGGAATTAAGAGAAATCCCTTCTTAGTGTTCTCCTACTCATCTCCCAGGCATATGTATCCTAAATTTCCGCCTTTGCGCTGTACTAAATATCAGTTTCATCTGTGGGTTGTCTGTTAGTTAATCAGTAACGCATGAATTTTATATATACAGATGACAAACAGAATGTTAGTTGATTTTATTGCCAGAATTTAAACAAAAAGTAGTTTTTTTTTAAAACAAGGAGAAAAAGCTCTCCATAAATAAGCTCCACATAAATATGTATACGATGAGAAAATAATTTTAATTTTCAATGACATGCCGTCATCGTGTCGTGTCATCTAAAAATTCATCCTGGCATTTGTCGGTCGGTGAACGCTCGGGTGAAAAAGTAACAATTTATTCGGTTGCTTTTTTATCGTCCGTCCATGGGGCTTTGACAAGTGATGTTTTACGACGCGTCATGCTAAAACGATTGGACAGGATGGACAATTGTTTGGTTGCGGTCGAAGATTGTTTTGGTTTTGGTGAATTGAGTTACAATTATAGTTTTTTAATGCTGTGAGATATATAAAAAGGGCAATAAATAGGGCAGTTTATTTCTTTAGAAAAAGGTAAAGCAGTCCTTTCCCTCTTCCCTTACTAAGACAGTAATCAAAAAATGATCTTGTCATGTCAAATGGTATTATTTGCAGACGATAGCACAGTGATGTTTAGAAGTACAAGTAAAAATCAAATGATATCTGATATAAATCAAACACTAGACAATTTAATTCAATGGTTATCAAATAATAATTTATTAATTAATCTGAATAAAACCAATTTAATGACATTTAGAAATAGGAATAATAATTTAATAAATCTTAATATATACTACAATGGACAACAAATTGATTTAGTTGAAAATGTAAAATTTTTAGGTCTCAATCTTGACTCAAAATTAAATTGGAAATCTCAAGTAGCAGATATTTGTACCAAACTCCACCAATTCTCTTATGCCTTGTATAGATTTGGATCAGTTGTGAATCAGTCTGCTGTCATCGCTGCATATCATGGTTACGTAGAATCAGTACTAAGGTATGGTGTTATCTTTTGGGGTAACTCGGTGGACAATGTGATGATATTTAGAGCCCAGAAGAGATGTGTAAGGGCCATTGTGAAGTTGAAACAGACAGATAGCTATAAACCCTTTTTTATGAGTTTAAAACTATTAACGCTTCCATGCCTTTATATTTATGAGGTCGCTGTCTTTGTTATTACTCATAATAATTTATTTAAACGCTTAAATAGTAAGCGTAATAATCATAAAGTATGTTTTCCATCAAAGAAAACAGCGCAATTTAGCAATAGTATATTCTGTATGGCCCCTCGATTTTTTTATCATTTACCGTTAAACATATTAAGATGCTCCAACATAGATAAATTTAAAGCGTTATTGAAACAATTTCTTGTTCATAAGGCATACTACAGTATTAAAGAATTTCTCGAAGACAAATATGATATGTAATAATTAGTTGTGACATGTAACCAAATTGACTTTCCATATATAATAATATAACCTTGATTGACTTATTTGATTGTATTAATTTTATTTTTATTTTTTGACATGTGTACTTTATTTATAACTAAAACATAATATTGTTTCAATAATTTTTATATAACCATAATAAAATAATATGTGATGAACATTGCATGCCAAATGGCAGAATATAGCTGCACTAATGTTTGTTTTGAGACTGACAAAAACTATGTAAACATCAATGTATCACCTATATTCGCAATAAATAATTTGAATTTGAAAAATTTGAATTCATTTACCATAGATTTCAAATATTTTTCATTGAGCGTAAAAAGGAAAATACCACTCACAGGCTCCAAGAATTCCAAAATCATATTTGTCATAGAAAACGAATACCGTATACATATCATGGACATCTTGGATGGATATTAAGGATAATGGATGGAACTGGCATGGCCTCGACACTGACACCTTTTCAAAAATCTTTAAATGGTTTTTTTATTAACCTTAACCATGCCAAAGCTGAGATAAAGTCTACCAACCCCTATATCCATCTATTTCGGTTGACCTTTGGTAAGGACCAGCCCTTATCAAAGGAGTCTTATAATAATCTTAATTAAATAAATATCGTGAGATCTTGACATCGGATCTACACAATTTCCAACACCGTGGAGCGGAAAATGAAGAATTCAATTTTTATTTCAGTTATTTATAATTGCGAGTCACCGAAGATATTAATATTTATTGAGGTTTCTCTTGGGTGCTTGTTATTCGTTTAAAATATATTTGAGAGTACCCTTGACCTAATAGAAAAGTGATCGTCTTCATAACTCATAAATAAATAAACATTTTAGCTTTTTTATTATTGAAAAGAGGGCAGGGATAGGCTTGGGTAGAGACTAACAAAAAGGTTTCGGGTTTCAATCCCGCACTATGGAAGTCTCAAAGTTATGTGCGCATGATATTATTGTAAATTGTCTTAATTGCCTTAACAATATCCCAATATCCAAAACTTTTGCCTTGAAGTCTGAATATTACTTTGCACAGAGCTTTAAAAAGTCAGTAGTGCGCGGCATTGGTTAAATTCCAAAACTGCAAAGCAATCTGTTAGTCTCTCTACAAGGCCATTGCTACGTTTGCTGCCGCGGTTATCATCATCATCATCAACAGCCCTGTATATATACTGTCCCACTGCTGGGCACGGGCCTCTACTCACTATGAGAAGAGTAAGGCTATAGTCCACCACGCTGGCGAAGTGCGGGTTGGCAGTCTTCACATGTCTTTCGAGAACATTATAGAGAACTCTCAGACATGCAGGTTTATTAACGATGGTTTCCTTCACCGATAAGCAAGAGATAATTAACAATATATATCACATCAAAATTGTACTTATAAAGCTTTATAATTATTCAAATCAGAACATTTTTCGGCCGTCGTTTTTTATCGAGTGACCCTATACGCCTCCTGTTTTATTAAAAAGCCTTTTTTCATACGAACGTGACCTCACCGATCCTTTTATTGAAAGGTGTACAAATCGAAATTTCGTGTTTTATTATTACATATTATATAATAATATGTACAAGACCATATATATTATTATGTATGGGACGTTTTATTTAACAGTCATATTACCTAGATAACGAATACATAGTTGTTATTATCGATTAGATTTGAATTGACTACGCTGTTGCTCTATATATAGCTCATTGGTCCTGAGTGCTAAGCCAAGGGAGGTCGTGTTTTCGATCCTTATATCGTGTGGGAATATTGTCCAAAAATATCTTAAGTGTATTTTGTATAAAGTGCTTAAAATCACTCCACTTCCTTTAAAAAAAGCAAGTCCCTAGGAATAAATGCTGGGTCGCGGGGCCTTTGCAAACATACATCAAACGAACACCCAGACTAGAAACAACAATTAATATTATTGTCCCGTGTGGGAATCGAACCCACAACAATCAAGCGGCGAGGCGGCCTTTAAACCACTAAGCCAAACATGCAGTCGGCATCTAATCACTACTCTGTAATCCTTTATTTATATCCTTTGAAGCAAGAGAGATATGTCAGGATCGTTGCTAATGGCGTTCCGTAGTCTCTGCCTACCCCTCCGGGAAACACGCGTGAGTCTATGTATGTACTCGTATGTATGTTATTTCCTTTTTTTCCATCACTACTACTGTGTTTTTGGTAAGAATAACACGGTATTCACAACAACAATTGTAGGAAACAAAACAACCAATTCAATAAAACAAAATTGACGATAATCAAACCCTTTGTATGTATATGTATTATATCAATATCATTATATCTCTCGCGAAAACATCAGCATTAATATCGCAAACATCCCAAATGTATGAATATATGAATCCTAAATGGCAAAGTATATAGCAGTTAAATTGAGCTGACGGTGATACTTTTATAACGGCCATTTTCAATATTCGATCCATACATGGATTTTGAGATTCGAGATTCGTGTTTGACATATTTTGCATCGAGCTTATGTTAAAAACGAATCTAAAATCGACAGATCTATCTATAGATCGGATATTGAATTCCGTAGTTAGCCTTTTGTTAGTTCACTGTTCCTAAGCTGTTGGACTGTGATAAGCCTATAAAATAATAAATGCCATATCCTAGAGTTTTAACTGATTATTTTTTTAAACGTAGCTGCAGAGGTGCGATTGGTGTAATAGAATTTTGCCCATTCAAAGTCAGATTTTTTATTTTTATGAAGCAGTCGCAACGATCGAGTTATGTGAAATTTAAGCCATTGGTGGTGTTGGGCATCACTTTTTGCGTTGCTTATCTGAGAGCATGGGAATAGTGGGCAAATTAAGATAGGGAGATGATTCTAGCCTGTTCTATCTTCCAAACTTATTTCCTTTTCTAATATTGGAAAGTTAGAGAGAGTAAGATATCCATTCTCGATCACAGAATGAAGCCTGATAGTAAATATTATATATTATAAATATATTTTAATTCTTAGGTAGAGGGTTTTTATAAAGACACTAGATGTGCCCGCGGTTACACCCACGCTATTTAAGGCTACTGCTCCGCTTCCGTGGGTCATAACGTGTTGTTATGTAGCCTATGACCTTTCTCAATAAATGGGCTAACTAACACTGAAAGATTTTTCAAATCGGACCATTACTTCCTGAGATTAGCACGTTCAAGTAAGCAAACAAACTGTTATAATAATATATTAGTATAGTATTCACATAATCCGTGTGGTGACGGATTAAGAATACGGATTGTCACCACCCCATATCAGCCTATGGGTGTCGTAAGAGCCGACAGAGGGAGCATATTATGCATAGAACAGCATTGTAAGAGAAGGAAAACTTGATACAAACCCTATACCAACCCGTTTGGCCAGCGTGGCATAGTAGGCCAATGCCTCCTTTCAAAGGAGAGGCCTAGTCCAGCAGTCGACTGTCAAAGGCTGATGATAGTATTCACATAGTGAGATGAGGCCCGTGCCCAGCAGTGGGCCAGTATAAAGGGCTGATGATATATATAGTATTAGATAATTATATATTATATATAGATATTATACATATTTTTTTCTCTCCATATCTTTCTAGCTACTTCAATGATTTCTCGTTGAATATAACTACGGCTACCTAAACTGTAATTATAGCCACTTTCTAGTTGAGAAAAGGATTCTTGATTGAAGAGTTAGATTTTGAACAACTTATCTGGTTCAATTTGGATATCACTAAAAAAAGGCTCCTTTTTGTATATTTTGAACTGCAACCGATATTTTTATAAATTAATTGCTAGTCCACACCATGTCGTATCATCCCATCAGCAAGTGTTGCACATCCTCAACTTATGTAATTGTGTGCGTCAACTTTTCTCATAAGATGTTCTAACTTTGCCGATAGATAGTGAGCTGAAGGAAAACCGAAAAGTAATTTCATAGAAAACTTTTTTTGGGAGTATTTCATTATAATCAATCCAATAATACAATTCTATATATTTTATAGAGTCTTTTTACGAACAATCAGACTCGAAACAACAATTTGTGGATCACTCAGAGTGTCGTTCCGTTGGATTGAACCCAAGACAACTCAGCCTACTAGACGCTTAATGTTTTCATTTGTACAAACAAACAATTCTGTCAAAGCGGTGAGGTATGCGGGGCAAGGGGGGGAGGGCTACAAAAATGCATTCTAATTGGCCGGTTCAAATTTGCGGAACGTCATAATTCATATCTAGTGTTGTGATTGGTCTTATGTAAGACGTATATGTCTAACGTGTTGTCAGAAAGTATTCGCCTTCCGTCTGCCGTCTAGTAGGTTGGGTTGTCGTTGGATTGAACCCATGACACTCAGCTGGATGCTCCAGGCCTTTGTCCAGCAGGGAGATGTAATACTCTTACTAAAAGTGGCGTTCTGTTGTCTATGCCTACCCCGACGGAAAAAAAAGGCGTGAGTATATGTATGTATGTACTAAAAAAATATATTTCTTATTACGAACAAAAGCACACGATACCAAAAATATTTGTTTAAAATATAATACCTTTATTTTCCAAAGTTTTGAAATGACGCCATATCGCCTTTCAAATCGAATAACATCGCCATAACTCATAAAGTAAAGTTTTCATGAAGGCAACAATACAATTTTGAGCTCTGGTTATGAGTAATAATTTCAATATTTTATTGTTGTCTCTTGTATATAAAAGAATCACAAAAGCACCAAAAATAGTGCTTGTAAGGATTTTAAAATAGATTTTATTTTCTTCATAAAGTTGTATAAAGGTAATAATTGTCATTGTGAGAAAGGTTCTATTGACAGTACGCACACTTTCCTAGTGACCGTTGAGTTCATCTAAAAAAATTGTGAGATAAATACGAATATAATTATCATAATATATTTCATCTTCTTTTAAATGTCAATCAAAAAAATAAGAGTAGATTTTTTTCTCTTTTTTCTTTTAAAAATAACTCCTCACTCTAAAAAAATCAGGATCTGTACCGCAGGACTCTACAAGTACTACAAACATTCAATCAATGGACACAATGTATACCCAGACTCGAAACAAGAATTTATAGATCACATAAAATTGTTCAATGTGGGGAGCGAATTCCTTACAAAGTTATTAGACGTAAAATTAAAGATTGCAAATATAGTATGCAGACGCAAAATGAACAACCATGTCCAAGTCACATAGTCATAGTCCAAATATTTGTTGGGGAATAGAACCAAATCCAAGACCACTATCCTGGCGTGTATCTGTGATTGGACCACGAAATATGGACTTAAGGTAAATCCTGACAAAACACAACTGATTGTTGTCGGCAGCCCCAAACTCATCTCGAAAATTTGTTGGTCCGAACTGCCACGCATTAGTTTTAACGGAAAGGATCTGCCGTTCAGCAAAACTGTTAGGAATCTAGGTATTTACTTTGATGATACTATGTCATGGAGATCTCAAATCCTAGAAACGAGTCGAAAACTATTTGCATCAAGCAGGTTCGTTGCGTAGATTACGCAACTTCCTTCCAACTGCCACTAAGATTGCGCTTGCTCAAGCTCTGCTTCTGCCTATAATTGACTACGCGGACGTCAGCTATCTTGACCCCACTGAGGAGCAGCTAGATAAACTTGAGCGTCTCCAAAACTTTGGCATACGATTAATATTTAAATTGCGCAAATATGATCATGTTTCAGATTTTCGCTACAAACTCAAGTAGCTGCCAATTCGTCTTCGCAGGAATACTCACATTCTTACATTGTTATATAATGTACTTTTCAATCCCAATTCTCCCTCTTATCTCAAAGAACGGTTTAAGTTCCTCCATGACACACATGTAAAGTCCTTGAGGTCATCTGAGGATCTAACGCTGGAGATGCCGAAGCATTCCACAAATTACTTCGACAAATCTTTTACAGTTCAGGCTGTGCGACTGTGGAATGCTTTACAACTGGAGATTCGAAGAGCAAACACAATAAATATTTTCAAAGACTTGGTAAAGAAGCAGTATTTCAAGGATTGACAAATATATCAACTTAATTATCGTCTGAGTTCATCACTTGTATAAACTGTATCTATTATATTATTTAGTATATTGATATATATTTAACTAGAGGACGCCAGCAGCCCCGCCTGCATTTTTTTTAAATTACCCTTTTTGGCCGATCCCGTGGGAATTTCGGGAAATCCCTTCTTAGTGCACCCCTACGGTCCCCAAGGAACATACATGCCAAATTTCAGCTTCCTGCGCCCAATGGTTTCGGCTGTAGCGTGTCTGTCAGTCAGTCAGTAACGCAAGGATTTTATATATTAAGATTGTATTTGTATAAATTATGTATGTATTTTATGTATGTAAGTAAAATGTATATTTATTTACTTATTTATGTTAATGTAAGTGTATATATGTATTTTATTTAGGATAATTTTCTTGATAATTTCATTTTAAAGCTACACCATACCCACAAAAATGCTTTGATCATTCCTGGCCATCCCAAGGTTGCCTGGCAGAGATCGCCCCTGGCGATAAGGCCGCCGCTTGTACATGAAACTTAGCTTTAAGTCACTGTATAAATGTAATTTACTTTGGTGTGCAATAAAGAATATATCTATCTATCCTAGCAGTCAGACAGAATCAAGAATGAAAAACATTCATTAATTAGCGTTGTTCGAGTTATGATCTACGACTCTCTCTTTGGAGCCCGAGGTCTGTTTTTATGTCATAGTCGTGATCAAATTATTTAATTTAAGTATGTTTTAAGAGACACGTCCCGCAGTAGGACTAAATCCTGTGTCGCGGGGACTTTACAAACATACAACTAACGGATACAATGAATACCCAGACTCGAAACAATAATTTATGAATCACGCAAAGTTTTTTCTCGTGTGGGGATCATACCCACAACACTCGGTGCGGTGTCAAGTGCCAATCGTGCAGACTCTTATTATCTTTTACATTTCATGAATACCTTTATACTTTGCCTACCCCTTCTGGGATACAGGCGTGATGACATGAAAAAATAACTTTATTCGCAAACAACTTCTTTCTCTTACCATCACAATATAAATCATATTACTGGAATACCGTCTCTGTTAAGTAAAGGCGTCACCTTGGGAAGAGAGTCCTTGAATGCAACTGTTTGACTTACTCGGAACCTAACGGCCTTACTATAAAGGTGCATCAAATATAGTACGAATTATAAGTGGACTAATGCTTTGAGAATCATCTCTATAATACGTACGGACGAATGTAAAGTTGTAATAACGTCTTTATTCATTCAAGTCTCTTTCCTAAAACAGTTTTGCGCAGTCCACTGCTGGACGTAGGCCACTCTTGATTTGGCTCAAAATCCCTATCCCTATTCCCTACTAATATTATGTAGGAATACTCATATTCTTACATTACTGTATAATATCCTATTCAACCCGGATATCCCTTCGTATCTCAAAGAACGTTTTAAGTTCCTTCATGACACACATGCAAAGTTTCTGAGGTCGTCTAAGGATCTGAGGCTGCAGATGCCAACACATTCCACAAATTTCTATGACAAGTCCTTTACTGTGCAAGCAGTACGCTTGTGGAATGCGTTGCCGATAGAAATTAGGCAAGCAAACTCGCTTGGCATATTCAAAACGCATTAAACCGACATTACTATGGCTATTGGCTATGTGACTGATTTTTTATATTCTATTTAATTCAATGTAACTACGTATTTTGTATGGCTATATGTATATTATATACATACATACATACATATCGTCACGCATTTTATCCCCGAAGGGGTAGGCAGAGGTGTATTTCTACACCCACTTTTCGCCAGATATATTTTAGTCCCACGTAATAAGGGGCGAGCCTATTGCCGTACCGGGCACATTTCCAGACTCCGTGCTGCTACTGAGAATTTCGTGTCAGAAAAACCCAATAACACTGCCCGACCCAGGAATCGAACCCGGGACCTCCTGATCCCACGCGCACATTTATGCCGCGAGACCAACGAGGCAGACGTATAGGGTTTGATGTCGAGTTTTCCGTCTCTACGCAAAGATGGTATTTGCATCGTGTTATCCCTTAGTCGCCTCTTACGACACCCACGGGAAGATAGGTGGTGACACTTGTATTCTATGCCGTCAACCACACGGCCATATTATATATATTTATTTATGTATTTTTGTCTTTATGTATTTATGTATTTACGTATTTATGTATTGATGTATTTATGTCTTTATGTATTTACGTATTTATGTATTTATGTATTTATGTATTGATGTATTTATGTACTTGTGCATCTGTATAGATGCATCTATCCTTACTTCATTTTATGACTACACCACTGTTTTTGTTTTATCTGATCTTTTCCAGTCCATCCCAAGGTTGCCTGGAAGAAATTGCTTTTAGCGATAAGGCCGCCTATTGTACATACCTATTTTGAATTGTATCATGTTTTGTAGCATTTGTATTGCATCTGGTGTACAATAAAGAATTTTCTATCTATCTATCTATGTATGTTCCGTTTTCACGCTAAAACGGCTGAACCGATTTTGTTGAAATTTAATATAGAGATATATTGGACCTTGGAGACGGACATAGGCTACCATAAGTTGCAAAAATTAAACTGGGAGGGATGGTAGGGAGGGTAGAAGTTTGTACGGCACAAATTTACCTCTTGGAACGAAGAACGCATGCGCTAATAATTGAATGCTGCGCATGTGCTAACACATATCTGTCAGTACTGTCACGTCATACATAATGTCATATTGTGCACGTTGATTAAATTTTTCGCATATGTAAACTAATAATTATACAATATAATAAGCTTAAACGGCTGAAACGATTTTCCCTACTAATATTAAAAATGCAAAAATTTTTATAGAGATACATTGAACATGTATTAGAACATGGCTTTGACAATTTGACTGTATGCAAGGTGATGTTATTCCTCCTATTTATTACCTTTCGAGTGCTTTCGGTAGATAACGCTAGATAATGACATGGATACTGACCGAGTTACTTTGTACCCTACCCTATAGAGTTTCTGAAGTCTTTAAAATAATCAGGAGTGTCTTCACACAACTTGAGACTGAAAGTAGATTTGTGTTACCCCGAACTTAACGCGCGCGAAGCGGCGGACAAAAGCTAGTAATATTAGAAATCAACTAGAGGAAGCCCGCAGCTACGCTAGCCAATTTTTTTCAATTGACTGATTCCGTGGGAATTTCGGAAAATTCCTTCTTAGTGCACCCCTACGGTCCCCAAGGAACATACATGCTAAATTTCAGCTTCCTGCACCTCATAGTTTTGGCTGTAGTTTGTCTGTCACTCAGTCAGTAACGCAAGGATTTTATATATAGACAGATAGGAGGGTTAGAACCACTATACCACGCAGGCCAAACGGGTTGGTATAAGGTTTGGGTTTGTTTGTTTAAGTTTTGCGTCTCTTCCCAAAGATGCTATTTGATTCCCTCCCGATCAGCAGAAGGTCATATTTTTACTAAACGTTAAAATTATTTACGACTTATGAAATATCATTAAAAAATAATTATGCATGTATCCCGAATTATGTATGTCCACATTTTCCAGTCACGTTCCAAAACCTTGCTAAACCATTGCAACTTACATTTTTGTATGTACAAAGTTAGTATTTGTGACGAAACCTACCGGAACTCGTTTGAAATGGTAATGACATACAAATATATGCGAGGAATTGTTAGTAGTGAATAGTTCCTTCTGAGAATATAATTTCGACGAATAGAATCACTGACTATACAAACATTATACTCTATTTACTATCTCTTTTATTTATAGAATATCTATAAGAATAATTATTTCTTCATCATCGGCTCTGTATATACACTGTCTCACTGCTGGGCACCGGCCTCTTTTCACTGTGAAAAGGGTAAGGCCATAGTCCACTACGCTGACCAAATGCGCGTTGGTAGACTCTACATGTCTTTTAAGAACATTATGGCGAACTCTCAGACATGCAGGTTTCCTCACAATGTTTTCGTTCAACGTTCAGCAAGTACGCAAATGAATTCGAAAAGTCATTGTTGCACTCCGTGGATTCGACCTCGAGACCCTCTGCGTAGCAGTCTATCGGTCTCTCCACAAGACTAATTCTTAGGAAATGTTTATTCGTATATA
Organism: Euclidia mi; assembly: GCA_944739405.2. Classification (NCBI taxonomy): domain Eukaryota; kingdom Metazoa; phylum Arthropoda; class Insecta; order Lepidoptera; family Erebidae; genus Euclidia; species Euclidia mi. Next base: position 41,893,010 of record OX123206.2, read on the forward strand.
CTAATCTAGACTTTGCCCTGGCTTCGCCCGCATGAATGATATACCTAAACCCCTCAGGAATCACATTATCTTTGGTGAAAGCCGTACAAAAAGCCGCTCCGTAGTTTTTGAGTTTATAGTTTATCGCGTTCGTTCAAACATGGCGGCAGAAGCATTTCTTTTCACAATATTCTTAGATAAGCTCTATCATCATCCTCATCTTATTTAACCCGCTTGTCACCGAGGTTTTCCCAGGCAGGTTTTTCGCTCGACCGACGCAGTATTGGGGTCGACTCACACTGGCGTAGAGTCGAAGCGACGCGACGCGTCATATTTTTCCCGCCTAAAGCATATTTATATCTATTGTTCTATTATTTAAGTACACATTTGTGCTATGTAAATACGGAAGCACTCGTCGACGCGCGTTGACGCACGCATTCACGCTTCTGAGTACTTAAATAATAGAACAATAGAGATGAAAATGCTTTAGGCGGAAGAAAATATAACGTGTCGCGTCGCTTCTACTCTGCACCAGTGTTAGTCGATTCTTAAACGACGAACCGGCCACTTAAACTACTAAGCTAGAAGGGCAAAAGTCCTTGAAAATAGTCTGGTCTATTTACTACTAAAATAGTCATTCTAAAATATATTTTTGTCCTCAAAGCAGTAATAGAATGATCCTTTGAAATTTTACACGAAAACCAAGTCAAATGAGATAACGCTGGTCTGTAAAATTCTAAGAAACAGATGAATGTACGCTGTAAGGCTTTAATGGTATAAAAACTTTAGACTTTCTTACTTATAATAATATATTTCTGAAAGGAGAATTAGAAGAATTTTTATTTAACTTTATTCATTTTAAACCTACGCATTTAACGATTTTCTCTGTCGCACAAAGTAATCTACTATCACATCATAATTATAGTACATTGACGCAAATTGCAACCTGATTTGAAAAACGATTTTTAAGCCATAGAAGAGGCTGTCTTGTATAGGTATTGAACTTATTATACTTCAATTCGCAGTCACAGTTAATCTTCGAAATCGCTGGACAAAAATTGATGGGAAATTCGCAGTCCACTACTGGACTTAATTCTCACCTAGTTTGCTGCACAGTAGAACTCTTAATCAAAAGAAGGATTTGGCATACTATACCATACTGGCCAGACAAATTGCTACAGGGGTTTTGTTTTTGAAGACAACTCCCGCACTATGAATCAATCCTGTGTCGCGGGGGATTTTACAACCATACAACCAACGGCCACAAGGAACACCCAGACTCGAAACAACAATTTATGGATCACACAAAGTGTTGTCTCGTGTGGGAATCGAACCCGCAACACTCGGCGTAGTGTCAAGCGGCGAGGCGGCCGCTTAACCCATTACGCCAACCGTGCAGTCATATTTTGGTTTGATATCGAAGATTCCATCTCTTCGCAAATATACAATTTGCTTCGTATTCTATGTACTTAGTCCCCTTCTTACGAAACCCACGCAATTAATGAGATTGTGATATTTTGTATTCTTAATCCGTCACCACGCACTTAATTCACTAGTACTTATTTGGCTTTAAGAGGATTAAATTATTTCAAGATTAGTGTTTACTAGCTTCGGTCCGCGGCTTTGCTTGCATGGGGGTCGATTATCCAGGCAAAGATATTCTAGTGTATAAACTATATTACCGCTCATGAAAATCCGTTCACTAGTTTTAACGTGAAAGAGTAAAAAACGTGGATATCCTTACAAACTTATACTAAAATAATTGTCTTTTTCTAGTCATTAATTTTACATTTGGTACCGCGGCGCATATAATTAGACTCTTAATTATTATATACAGAATGCGATTCTATAGCATTATCAGTCAAAGCAGCAAGCTTTAACTTATAAAATATAACCATTATTTATATACCAAAACTTGTCGAACATATTTCGTATTTAGCCTCAGAGAAAATAAATTAAAATAATGAGCTTTATTTTAACAACAAAAGGAGCGAAATATCTAGAGAAACAGAATAAATTGGCAATTGATAGAAATGAGTGATTAAAATGATTTATATTATTACATACTTACATTAGTTTATTATATTTAGTATTTTACACTAAAACGTCTTCATCATTTCTGTTATTGTCTTTACGGGAGAATATCTTTACTTTGTTTCTTTTTGTCTTTTTATTGAAGGTTATAAATAATTTGTGATCTTCTCTACAATATCTAAAATATTTAACTTTTAAATAGACGTATATTCGTTATTGGATAACCATTCTAGAGATCTTGTAGTAGATGAAACGTGTTAGCTTTTCTCTCAGAAAATTGATTGATTTATATATAGTCCCAGTTTATTTTTATCCTTGAAGTAATTTTTATGTCTTTTATATTAATTATATCAACAATAATTTAATCACATCACTAAACACACTACACTAAACTACGACACAACACTATTGTTTATAATATTTGTTTTTACGTATTTATGACGCGACGACGTTACGCGACCGGCTGGGCGGGTGGCTGGCGCCTGACTGCCGCCTGGGCGGGCCGCCCTTCGTAGCCGCGTAGCACTCGTAGCATTCGTAGCAAATAGCTAAAGGACCTTTTATTCGACCTTTTTGTCTCCGCTGAATTATTTTGTAGTCATAAATCATTGCAGTAATTTGATGGTAATAATTTGAGATATATGTTTTGTTGCAGTTTATTAGTACACTAGTTAGTAGGAGAGCTGTGGTTATAATATTCTTAAAAATAAATGCGTGATGGCCTTGTGGGAAACGAACAGTCTGCTATGCAGAGGGTTTGATCCTCACTCACGATGCATGTGCGTAATAAACTGTTATTTATCGCTTGCTAAACTGTGAACTGTGGGTGAATCATGTCATAGGTCAGAAAAGGTCTGTGCCTGGGCACTGCTGGCAGTGGGATGGTTTAAAAATTATACAGGTTTGATTATTATTTCTACCAATCGCGTCGTTGGATCTTGTCTTCGATGAAAAGTTAAATGGATTGTTCTCTCAAGACGCGCCACGCCACGGTAAATAATGTAACCTTTTTCATGTTTGTGATTTCGACTCAGTGACTTTGAATTTATATGTGAAAAGGCGAAGACAGTTAAGGGCACTTTCATCGATGGATGTAAACCGATTTCTTTCACTTTTTTATTTAGGAGAATTTAGTTTATTGCCCACCGCGTGCCTTGATTTTTCGGTGATTTGATTATACATTGATAAAGTAAATCAATGTTTGCTGATGTTACCACTAGGATGGGTGATCATTTGTAATGGCATTTATACCAGAGCGCCACCGTCCTTCGGAGAATGGAATATGCCGGTCCCTATCCTTAACTTGAGACAAGAGAAGTTAGGTCTAAAATTCAGTGGTGCGCGAGAGATTGAACTCGAGACCCTTTGCATAGCAGTATGTTATTCTCGCCACTTGGCTACCACTGGCTGATCAGGAGTTCCCGGGTTCGATTCTCGGGTCGGGCCAAAGTGTTACTGGGCTTACCAAATTCTCAATAGCAGCACGAAGTTTAGTTAAGTGCCTGGTAATGGCAATAGACTCGACCCTTTTGTGTATGACCTACAAATACATAAAAAGGCTAAATGTAGGTGTAATATCACACACACAATACAGGCGTAAGTCTATAAAAATAAAAATAAAATCTACAACATGCGCAATTTATCTGGGCTCTCAATAGTTCTTTGTATACATCATACGAGCTTCCATCGATGTGGAAACTCAATAAACAAGATTCCATTGCATACCGTTTGACAATTATATTGTTATTTTAAACGCATAAGACTATTAAATAAATCACTTTAATATACGTTATACTTTAACAGATTTTTCACTCGTTGATATTCCAGTTGGGTAAACAATATATCAGGGTTGCTATTTTTATTAATCTGTATAGCCTCCATAGATCAGCAAGGCAGTGAATTTGGGTGGAAATAAAAAGGAAGGGTACTTTCTAATATAATTAGTGATATTAAAAAGTACTAGTGTTACTGGGTTTTTCCGAATTCTCAGTAGCAGCACGGAGTCTGGTGATGTGCCTGGTAACGGCAATAGGCTCGCCCCCTATTACGTGGGACCTAAAAAATTCATGGCGAAATGTGGGTGTAATATTACACTTCTTCCTACCCCTTCGGGGATACAGGCGTGAGTTAGTGATGTTAAAAAGTACTATTGTTATAGTATATGTGGTGACAGTTTGAACTTTTAAAATGTCACTACCCTATAATTGTATTCCGTGGGTGGCGTAATAGGTGTCTAAAGAAAATACGCAAACTAAATGGTATATTTGTGAAGAGTCAGAAAACTCAATATCGAACCCTATACCAAACCCGTTTGGCCTGCGTGGTATAGCAGGCCAAATCTTTCTATGGACTAACAATGTATTTGTGACGTAAATTACGAGAGGCCCATGTCCAGCAGTGATTTGCGGCAGGTTGTATGCTGATGGGACCAAAATACTGTACTAGTGATAAGCCGCCAAAAAATTGTACTGTCCCTGTTATTTTCTTAAGATTTATTATTGTTAATTTCTTTGACATTTGTACCATAAAGATGATGATTATTATTATTACATACACAGTTAACAGTTCTTTGAGAAGTTTTTGGGACTTAAATATCGTGAAAGGGCTCGTAATAAAAATTTACTGTATTTTCTATTAGTGCCATATTATATTTTTCTGCAGATACCTAATAAAGTTAAAATGGCAATTCGTGAACTGCATCGATATGGTGCCATTGTATGCACCGACCAATAATTATTCACTATTTTATCAATTTAAATCCAGCTTCGCTCAGCTCAAATAAGGTTTGGATGTTTCCGTGCACCGCTCATCTCTGCTGGATACGCAGCCTTAGTAAGGGTTACGGGTACACTGTCACTATTCAAACTGAAACTTAATGAAAATGTTTGATATAGTAGAGGAGACGTGGAACATCGACCTTCACCGATCTGATAACCAGATGAGACGTATTTTTTATGTAATATAATTTATAAACAAATATGCCTATGATAACTTGCCTATCAAAAAGTGCTCATAGCTATTTTAAATTTAAGTTAATTGTAATCAACCGCAAATATAACTTTGTCGTTTATACAAACACTATGGAAAACAAAGTTATTTTTGGTAAATGAAAAAGTGATAGTGATATTTGGATAGGAGCACTTTTTGATAGGCAAGTTATTATAGGCATATTTGTTTATAAATTATATTACATAAAAATACGTCTCATCTGGTTATCAGATCGGTGAAGGTCGATGTTCCACGTCTCCTCTACTAATACAGGAGTTACAGCATGAGATTGGGTTCGTTCACCATAACGAACCCTAACTTAGACAGTTATGTTTTGATATTAGGGTTGTGATACTAAAACCGATGCTTAGACTCCAATGCCATCAGCAAAGTGTCAGTATATGAAACCAACCCTATAGAACGAAAGAGTTTTTCAGTTCTAGAGGATGCTTGCAGCTAAGCCAGCACATTCTAATGTCTAACACTTTTCTTCTCGAACCCGTGAAAATTTCGGGAAATCTCTTCTGTGTGCACATCTGCGGTCTCCAAGGAACATAAGTACATGCTAAATAACAGCTTCTTGCGCCCAATAGTTCCAGCTGTGCGTTCTGACAGTCAGTCAATCACGCAATTATTTTATAAATACCGAGATTTATATACTTATAATTTTGTTTTTATAGACTCACGCCTTTAAGGCCTCCAAAGGGGTAGGCACAGATGTAATATTACACCCACATTTTGCCATGAATTTTTAGGTCCCACGTAATAGGGGGCGAGCCTATTGCCGTTACCGGGCACATCACCAGACTCCGTGCTGTTACTGAAAATTCGGGAAAACCCAGTATCACTTTTGCCCGACCCTGGAATCGAACCCGAGGCCTCAAATCAGCAGTCGCATACGCTATGCACTGGACCACGGAGGCAGTCAAGATACTGTTTTCATAATTGTAATTATAAAATACACTTTCCTGTTTATGTTTTTTCTGGCAATTAAGCCAAAAATGTGTATGGGTTTCATTGTAGTTCATTATTTGAAATTTTATAAGTAAGCTAGTTAACATTAAGCATGGTGATAAGATCCCAAAACAAAAATCTTTGACGCAAATGGGATGAGATTAGAACCATGATGATTACGCGCGTAAGAACAGCCTTGAAGAAAATCGCTGGTACCGTTCCGGGAATGCGTGTGGAGCTACAACCGATTAACTCACTCACCTCTTAAGCCTTACATGATTGGTTGGCAAAAATTCGATCTGGTAAATTTTTTTTTTACCCGAGTCCAAAATCCCTACTGTATTTATTAGCCTACGATGTAGATTGACGGGTATTATATAATTTTCAGGCTATGAAAGTCCGAGGAATCGTACTCCCAAAAGGGATAATTCAATTTGAATAAATTGTGAATAAAATAATGAAATTATTGTCTCACTGGTGCCGTCAATGCTGAGTTGGGTAACGAGATTTGGATTTTTCTGTGAAGAAAAAATATTATTAAGCACACTTCGCTCTCAGATTCGCCCTTGAAAATACCCAGAAAACAAGGTATTAAACAAGCAGAACATTCGGAAATTTCGAGAAATCACTTTAATTCGTCAGCAGTCTAATTTTCTGCCTCCGTGGTCCAGTGGATAGTGCATACGACTGCTGTTCGGAGATCCCGGGTTCGATTCCCGGGTCGGGCAAAATTGTTAGGTACTGGGTTTTTCCAAATTCTCAGTAGCAGCACGGAGTCTGGTGATGTGTTCGGCAACGGCAATAGGCTCGCCCCCTATTACGTGGGACCTAAAGATTCGTGGCGAAATGTGGGTGTAGTATTACATCTCTGCCTACCCCTTCGAGAATAGAGGCGTGAATCATTAAAAAAAAAACAATTTTTCTGGTCTTTATGTGAATGTACATTGTATTGTGGGCCCAAGCATCTCTATTATAAGCATGGATCTTCGGCAGTAACTGCTGGAGGCCATTACACCTATATACTTGCTCCAATGGCTCATCGAATCAAAATGTGCCTCGGCTTCTTATACGAGAGAACATCACTTTGCCCGATCTTTGACTGCTTCTCGCCAATCACCAGCTTAAAGCTCCCTTAGATCTATCTCCACAGACCACATCATAACACCATGGTTATCTCCCATTCTCTTGACGTGACCAAATATAACATACTTATTTATTTAAATGGCCTACCCATTTAAATAAACAAACTTATCTGTCTAAAAGCAATAAAAATACATGATAATTACTTATTCTTAAAAACTCTAATCCATCTCTACAAATAACTTACACGTACAATAGCCTCCGTGGCTTCCAAGCAGTTTAATATTATATCATGTTTGCAAAAGATTTTAGCTCTAGATCGAGCGAGTCGAAGGCAATCGAGTGTGTAAGACGTAGTATCAACTCAGTAACATTTCTAAGTGAGACTAAGTATCTAAACACACTATGCCGAAGTTATGCGACCGAAGTTCGGCATGATTACGCCTGCATTGCTATTTGAATTACTGACATTAACATTATGCCCAAATTACGTTGCGTTATAGCGTATAGCGTAACTTCGATCGGGCGTTAGTTCAGTGGCAACTTTTCTAGTAGTAGAGCACAAGCGTAGATCGTAGCACAAGCGTAAGTTCGGCACTTATGGTATGTCACATCAGAACGTAAAATCAGCCAAAGAACTTCGGTCGCGTAACTTCGGCATAGTGTGTTAAAACACTAAGTGAAGAATATTGCTGGGAATATGAGGCACGTTCTGAGGGCGTTGACTTGAACTCTTACGTTTTAATGCTGTATTTTATTTTACGTGTATTTGTAATGTTTAGAAAGTTCAAGCTACCTTGGTTATTCGTTATGAAGGTTTACTTGTAAAAATCCCACCAAAATCGTTCTGTAGCTATAAATACTTACAATTAGTGCCATCTATCGTATAATTTTGTTCGATCACAACACTAGACAACACTTTGTTTGATCCATAAATTGTTGTTTTCAGTCTGAGTGTCCGTTGATTGCATATTTGTAAAGTGTACCTACACAGGATTTTTTGCTAGAGCGGGAGATATATTTAATAGAAAAAAGAACTGAAAATGCGAGGGCAACAGTCTTACCTGACGACACCTAATGGACACCGATGAAACCATATTAAATCTTGCTATAAAAAATTCTTACACGCGATTACTATTTGTACAAGCATTTAGTTATTTCCGCCTAATCGTAGTCCGAGGATCATGCCTCTAATTACAGGAACAACACCCATAATTCCTACACAGATCTAGAGGTGAGCTACACGCTTTTAACTTGGTTGGCGGAGGTAAAACATACAGGGTGTAAAAAGACCCTTAACAAAAAATGAAATCCCATGTTGTAACTATCATTACGAAATTTTTTTACTTTGGCACCATACCTGAGAAATTGCTGGTTCAGGAGATAATGAATCTTAAAGTCACCATACAACATTTCTAACTAGGTACAAAATCGATGCATTTACTCCGCCAATTCGTTCTACAGATGCCCTTTGCACCCATGGATTTAATTGTGGCTAAAACAAAAATTATTTTTAAATAAAAAAGTACCGACTTCAAAAACACTAAGGAACTAAAAAACAAAAAATTATTGGTTTTGGAGCAAACATTTTTGAAGTCGGTGCCAAGCCAAGTGTTTCTGATCTGATTATAAAACCACTACACATTTTTATATAACTTTCGTTGTTGATAGGTAGTTTGTAATTTAGTAACTTTTTGCGTAAGGGCTTGGCTCCGACTCCAAAAATTTTTGTTCCAAAACCAATTATTTTTTGTTTTTAGTTCCTTAGTAGATCAACGGACGAGGCTCTGGCAAACAAAATATCCCGATAAGCGGCAATAGGCTCGCCACCTATTACGTGGGATGAAAACACTGGCGAAAAGTGGGCGTTTAATATGCCTCTGCCAACCCTTTCGGGGAAACAGGCGTGAGTCTATGTATGTATGTATGTATGTAGTTCCTTAGTGATTTTGGAAGTCGGTTCTTTTTTATTTAAAAATATTTTTTTTTTGCGTTTTAGTGGTATACTTACTAATAAAAACTAGTAATAGGTGGTAAGTAGGTACATAAGATAGTGTAGATGGTACATCATGGGGAGGCCTTCCTTACGTGCCTCAATTCTGAAATGTAGGCCTGTAACTTTCTGGAAATTTCAAGTATTATTTTGTTTTCAACTAACTAGCCTAAACCCGTTCGTTTCAGTTCCATCATCAGATCCCGGAAATCATCCAATACCAAAGTATTTGCCAAGGCAAAACAGACGAGCCTAAACACGATGAGATTGCGTTATTGTATTACAAAGATCCCATGACCACCTTCCTGCTCCATCATCAGATTTCGGTAAACATTCAGCACGAAAGTCCATGTAAAGACGAATCAAACGAGCCCAAACTCAATGGGATTGCGTCTTTGTATTACAAAGATCCCATGGCCACCTTCCTGCTCCATCATCAGAGTTCGGTAAACATTCAGCACTAAAGTCCATGTAAAGACAAATCAAACGAGCCCAAACTCGATGAGATTGGGTTATTGTATCACAAAGATCTCCTGGTTACCTTCCAACTCTATCATCAGACCATGGAAATCAACCAGCATCAAAGTCTATGTAAAGACGACTCAAACGAGCCCAAACTCGACGGCATTGGGTTGTTATCGTCAAATCGCTTCAAGTGCTTATAAAATTTGAAGAATTCCTTCGATTTTTTCAGGATTCCACAGATCCTAACCTGATGATCATGGGACCAACTAGGAGGTATTCTCTTTCAATAAAAAGAGTAGAGAATTTTCGAAATCGGTCCAGGCGTCTTAGAGAAATCGGGGAACATACATAAAAAAAAAGATTCCGACAAATTGAGGACCTCCTCCTTTTTTTGAAGTCGGTTAAAATGTGTCACATTAAAAGAAATGGTTTCTAAGGTATAATTTTTGCTTTGAATGCCTTGGCATGATGTTCAATACGAGTATACTTCGGCTTGGTGATGGGTCTTGTCATTGTGACACCCTATATATTCTCATATCTTATTGATGTGTTCCGTCGACACATCAATACAAGATACTTTGATCGATGTGTACGCAGCACTTTGCGACAAAAACTTGGTAGAGACGCCATGTCGGAAATTCTATTGAATTGTTACAAGCTTTTGTGCAAGTTTTCGCTGTCAAGTAAAAGATTTATCTGTTATGTATGTGTAGTGTTGTATTACTTTATTTGAATGGAAGACGTTTATTACATGGAATATCGAGTTTTTTGTGCCGGGATATACCTAGAGTATAATGTGATTCACATGATGGTGGTAAATAAAGTAATAATGTGCTCAGTAAAGTTTTTGGATTGTAAGGAACAAACACTGTATCTCCTAGTTTCTGTTTACTCTTTCTGTCCCTCTTTTATTTTAGGTATTAAAATTACTAGTTGTTGCCCGCGGCTTTGCCCGGATAAGAATGGCATTATATCTTTACTTTCATAGAAACTTGCGGGAGCGATTGGACACCCTTAATCCAACTCTTTAAAATAATCCTAAGAAGAATCTTAAGAAGGTTCTTAGGCGTCAGAGAGATTGACTTAACGTGCTTTCTGAGGCATAGGGGTATAACACAACCAACTCCCTTACTCCGAACTTTTATTGGATAATTCTTATAAGGAAAACTTCACTTTTTGATCGACCGGGGAATCGAGCCCGAGATCGCAGAACCATAGAGGCATCAGCGTGATAAACAAGTCGTCTCAAATTCGCATTGTTACAAATATTTAGATTGGATTTTATTTCTTAGAAGAAGAAGAAGACTGCGACGTACAAACCCGACTGCAATAACTAGTTCAACAAAACTGCAAGCATTTCAAATCTCGATGTTAGATCTTGAAAGTAGCAGTCCTCACATAAGTGGTAGCAAGTAGTCGAGACACCGATGCCATTAATCTTTGTCGAGCACATCTATGTGGACGGAGTGCATGCGCCGTGATATATGTACTGGGTCACGGCGAATGCACGTGGAAAGGAAATGTTTATACTGTAATTAGGCTTGAAGTAGGTGTTGGTTTAATACGCTGATGGCGTGAAGAGTACGATTATTTGGTCGGGTCATTTTCGTCTGTAATATTATGAATGTATGTATATAATATTATATACCTAAAGAATTTTTAACGCTCTTGCATAGGTATAGGCTAGGTACTATTATTACCATAATTGAAACGACAGGTATATAATCATCATCATCAGATATAAAATAACTTGTCCTTATTAACATATAAAAGTACAGTTTAAACTGTTTGAGCGAAAAGCATGTCATTTGGAGGGTGGGATCTTTTTACAACGAGGAATATTTTAAGTAATTGTAGATATTAATTTTCTATTATTCAGGGTTATAAAGGCATTCCGATTACATCCAATAGCGTTAGACCCCGGCGCGGCGCCCGCTTATTAGTCTGACTACTACTAATAGGGAAGTTTCCTGCTAGTGAAATAAATTATACAAGTAATTTTAGTTATTGAAACATGTCAAAATAATAGCAGTTTCATTCACCAATTTATGTTAAAACTTTACTTAACATTTTTTATCGTCAATTTATTGATAATGAGTATGCTAATTGACAGCATAAAATATGACATCTCTACGTCATATTTCTAACAAAATCCGTAGCAATGGTCGTTTTAAACATTTCATTTAAAGTGTTTGATTTGATTTGTTGGAAACAACCCTATTGCAACAGAATTCAGCTTTTACACAGAGCCACTGTCGTCTGACTTCCACAACGAGCGATATTCCAAGGATTGGACATATTATTGCTATCTTATATTTATCTTAAAATCATATGTGGTGGCAGACGACCTGACGGTCCACCTCATGGTAAGCGTCAACTTTGACCATGTCTGTGACACGGTCAAGCAACTACCTACCTTGAGTAGTAAAGTATTAAGTCTTGTAATGCCTAGTATTTTTGTTCTGTCTTTTGTAACCTCATCATTGCAAGTCCTTTTTTTTCAATTTAATTAAAGGGTATGCTTGTTCTATCTAAGACACGATACAATACCACTGTGATCCTTTTCTTGTGTTATACTGGTTGTATTTTAGACTTTTGCCTTAGATTATGAGGTTCAATCTATCTCGTTAAACGACCGCAGCACAAAGAAAGAAAGCTTTCTTTTCAGTTCAGTGTCAGGATATAATGAGAACCATTGCTGCCTCCATAACTCGAAGGCTTTCATGATACCTGTCGCCTGTTAGCATAAGCAGTGCGATTCACGAATTGAATTGCTTTAAAATCAGCCGTCGTGGACACCTTGGAAAGCCTCGAGTTAAAAACTCAGTCCTTCTGCGCGGTAGCCTTTTGTTCTCCCCACTGATCTATCGCTACTCTTATGTACTGAGTACACAGCCAACAGACACACTCGCTGAAACACCGGTCATTGGAAAACTAACGTATTTGTTTTAGCAACTAAAGCTCTTCCGAATTACTCGCTGTAAATTCGACATCAAATACTGTCAGCATGCAAACAGTATCAGCAATTAATCAAATGGAATATTTGATACGTGAACCCGCTTAATAGATTTGATTCGATTCTGAAACCTTGTTTGTTATTACGAGTTGTTGATTCCTCTGAGTTGTAATGGAGTAAAGTTTTGCTCTGTTGTGAGTAGGATTTTGCATATTTGATGTTGTGTAGCTTTGTTGTACAGAGAACATGGTAGCGTTTATGATTCTGTATGATTATGGAGTTGCAAATATGACTCTCGGTTCCAGCGAAGTCGCAGTGTATTTTGAATGAATGCTTGTTTATTATTGGTCCGAGTGCGGGAACGGGTTTTTGAACGGTTTTCACTAATAGATTGTGTGATTTCTGTGGAAGGTTTATGTGTATAATATCACGCGGGAGAAGCCGCTAGCGGAGACTAGTGTTTAGTAAATTCAACAGTAGACTATGCACATTTTATAATCTTATTGTTGCAAGCTGTCTTCTTCTTCCTCTCAGCGTTATCCCAGTTTCAATCTGGGGTCCGCTTACTAGTCTAACCGGATTTGGCTGAATTAAAGCTTTTCCACAGAGCGAATGCCTGTCTGACCATCGCAACCCGAAGGGATAGCGATATTCCATGATTTAGACTAGTGTCTACTTCTACTGCGCACTGTAACAATTGTCAAAGATCTTCATGACAACCGGGACCGACGGCTTAACGTCCTCTCCGAGGCACGGGACAAGCGATAATTAACGATTCAATACGCACTTAACTCCGAAAAGTCATGGGTGCGTGCCGTGGATTCCAACTCGATACCCTCTACATGGCAGTCTGTTGGTATATCCACTTAGCTATCGCTGCCTAATTGTTGCAAGCTGTATTCTTACATAATAGTAATATTACATCATAAATTTCTCACTAATATATAACGATAGTCATAACCTCAACTGTGAGGTGTGTCAGGGTGCGGGCATAATTTTAATGATTGCGCTTCACCTTGGACATGAAAGGAGTGATTTTTCGTCCATTACTAAATGAATCTGTACAACCAGTTAGGTACCGGAAGGCGAATCATATTTTTTCATTATTCAGTAAGCTTGGTGGATAAATCTATGTATATATTAGAAGAATTTGTGTTTTATAATACGAGTCGGCCAGCCCTTTCTACCCAACCGATTCGCATGATTTTTTTTTAAATGAAAGCTCTCGCTGCATAGATTTGTCATTAACCATTAGAAATTACCTAGCTTGCACATTCATCAAGTTATATGCAAAAACAGTTTTCTCCCATACATTTTTTACGTTTTCGTAGCCGTAGTCAATGACTTTCTGCTTCTATATATCTGGTTCTCATTGAAGAAGGCGTTTCGTTATAGGCCTATAACACGCGCTGAAAAGAGCTCTTTCATTTGATGGTATGCTCATTTAAATTGGGTAAGTTTGAAGGAAGATGGGTGTGGACATTGAACTTATTTTTTAATATTTTCCTATAAATTTCTTAAGATTCCACTGCCTTCTCTCTACATGGACGGTTCTAAATTCAAAAATATTTTTATGGCATCTAATAAGTTCCTTGTAGTTCCTTGGTAACTGCCAGGAAAATCCGTTATGCCTCCTTAGGGTGACCTTGCCTTACTTTCATACGGGTGTGAGTGTGGTGGTCTGTAAAATTATACCCGATGTTGGTAAAATTATCACTATAGTGAATTATCGCTGATGGCAGGTAATATTCTCCGAATGTTACCAGTTAACCCTTAATACGGAATGTCCCTCAAAGGCACCCCTCCGCCAATTCTGTACCGAGTTTAGGGCAGGTGGAGGGGGGCTCGGCTCTTCCCCCTAGATGTTCGGTAAAACACCGCGGTGTTCCTCTATCGACCCTCATGACGGGGTCGCAGTAACGACGTCAGTATACCCGCGACCCGAGGAATTTTCCCCAAATGTAGTGAAATTGCCGCCTAATGTTGGGAAAATCAACCCTACGTCATCAGCCTTTAACAGTTTACTGCTGGACTAGGTTCTCCTTTGAAAGGAGGAATTGGCCTATATACCACGCTGGCCAAACGGGTTGGTATAGGGTTTGTATCAAGTTTTCCTTCTCTTACAATGCTGTTCTCTGCATAATATGCTCCCTCTGTCGACTCTTACGACACCCATGGGATGATATGGGGTGGTGACATTCCGTATTCTTAATCCGTCACCACACGGACTAAACCAACCCTACAGACGGGTAAATTACGTTTTATGTTAGGAATTTTTTTGTGTTTTTAAATTACGGACTTTTTTCGGGCATCATAATTTTTTTTTATGTGGAACATATTACAGCGGTTCATAGTACTATTGTCGTATATACATATATATTACAAGTGGTGGTGAGTTGGTAGAAATGGTAGTTTTGTAAAAATGGTAGATATGATAGTGTTAGTACGAATAGTAGTTTTGGTAGAAATGGTATTTTTGGCATGCTAGTTTTGGTAGCAATGTTACTTACGATTGCTACCAAAGCTACCATTCCAACCAAAACATTTGTTAGTTTTGGTAGAAATGGTAGCATTGGTAGCAATCGTAACCATCGACACTAAAGTGGCAGTCTGCCGTATTTCATGAATGTGTTATCATCATTGTCTTGCCCTGGTCCCAATTTATTTGGGTTCGGCGCAGTATGTCCTTCGCTTCCATACTTCTCTGTCACCAGTCATCCGATCGTTTACCCTTTTCTCTTTCATATCCATCCTCACACAGTCCATCCATCTCTTCCTTGGCCGTCCTCTCCCTTTTCGTCCTTCTACATGCATATCCATCAGTTTTTTACCTACATACATCTTATCTCTCCGCATAACATGTCCATACCAGGCCAATCGACTCCCTTTCACCTTTTCAGCTATGGGCGCCACTTTCATACTACCTCTAACGTAATTATTCCTAATTCTGTCCATTCTTGTCACTCCACACATCCATCGTAACATTCTCATCTCAGCCACATGCAATCGTTTCTCATCCATCTTCTTTGTAGCCCAACACTCAGCTGCATACAGTACGACAGGCCTTATAACCGATTTATACATATGGCCCTTTAATTTCACAGGCATTTTGTGGTCGCATATTGTGCCTGAGACCTGTCGCCATTTCATCCATCCTGCGTTGATTCTTTGCCTAACATCCCAATCAATTTCGCCGGAAATCGGAGCATACTGGTAGAGGTGTACCGCCGAGTGTAACCGGTATAGGACTGGAGAGACCGCCAAAGTCACAGAACATATATTCCGTTTTGGTTCTGCTTATTCTCAAGCCTACATTCTCCAATCTCTGCCGCCACTCCTCCAGCTTGCTCTGCACCTTCTGTCCACTCTCTGCTACCAGAACGATGTCGTCGGCAAACAACATACACTAGGGTGCCTCTTCCTGTATGTCCGATGATATAGCATCCATAATTAACAGGAAGAGGTAGGGGCTAAGGGCCGACCCTTGGTGCAAGCCTACGGCCACATCAAATCTGGCTGTGATACCAGCTGCGGATCGGACCTGCGTTCGGCATTCAGCGTACATGGAATTGAATCAACGTCACGTATTTCCCAGGCACTCTTTTCTTCTTCAGGGCCCACCACAAGACTTCACGGGGTACTCGATCATATGCCTTTTCAAGGTCGGCGAACACCATGTGCAAGTTTTTATGTGCCTCCCTGTATTTTTCGCATATTTGGCGAAGAGCGAAAATGGCATCCACCGTACCTCGACCAGGCATAAAACGGAATTGGTTTCGTGAAATCTCACTCTCGTCACGCAGGCGTCGCTCAATTACTCTCTCCCATACTTTCATAGTATGAGGCATTAACTTTATTCCCCGATAATTGTTGCACTCTTGGATATCACCCTTATTTTTAAAAATGGGCACCAGGTAACTGTTGCACCATTCCTCGGGTATAGTCTCCTCGTGCAACAGCTTATTGAAGAATAAAGTCAGCCACGCCCATCCATCATCTCCTAATGCTTTCCATGCTTCTACTGGTATTCCATCTGGTCCTAACGATTTTCCATTCTTCATTCCACTAACAGCCTTTTTTACCTCGTCCTTATTTATTTCCTTCACCAACCCAATATTCATCAACTCATTCTCAAGTTTTCCGCTCCAATCGTTCTCCTCATTCATTAACTTTTTAAAGTGTATCCTCCATCTTTCTTTTATTCTATCTTCGTCTATAAGAATTGCTCCTGTTTCGTCTTTCATGCACTTAATATGGGATTCATCCTTCGCCTTTCTCTCTCTAGCTTTAGCCATGCTTTATAAGTATTTATGACCCTCGGGTTTTTCAAGTAACCCGTACAACTTGTCTAGGGCTTTGGATCTAGCAATGGCTACGGTCTTTTTGGCTCTCTTTTTACATTCGTCATATTCCTTCTTCTTACTTTCTTCTAAAGATTCATTTCCTCCTTTCATCAGCTGCCATTCCTTAAACCTTGCTTTCTTTTCCTTAAGTGCATTCTGTACCTCTTTTGTCCACCACCATGTGTACTTATCTTTCATACGCTTCACTTTCGACTCTCCTAAAACATCCTTTGCTATACCCTTAATACATTCACTCATCTCTTCCCAACACTCATTGACACTAAAATCATTCATATCGCCCATTCCTAACTTTTTATCTACCACTCTATCTCTGAATTTTTCTACATCTTATTTTTGGAGTCAGTTGCTGCTTGGTTCTTTTAAAGCTTATTTGAATCTTAAGTTCAACCATCAGAAGCCTGTGCTGCGAGACTAAATCTTCTCCTGGTACCACTTTACAGTTTTTGACCAAGTTGAGTCGATTACGTCTTATTAAGAAATAATCGATCTGGGTCATATGGTGGCCGCTGTTATACGTGATCAGATGTTGCTCTTTTTTTTCGAACCAAGTATTTGCAACTGCTAGGTCAAAAGCGGCAGCAGCTTGAAGAATTGCTTCTCCCTCACAATTTCGGCTGCCGAGTCCCCAACCTCCATGTACTCTTTCATAGTCTTCATTTGTTCGTCACACATGTCCATTAAAATCACCTCCCACAATAACCTCTTCATTCTCCGGTATATTCGTCACTATGCTATCGAAATCCATCCAAAACTTCTCTTTCTCACAATCATCACAGCCTATCTGAGGAGTACTTATCACATTCAGAATAATACCTTGCCACATCACTTTCACAGCAATCAATCTGTCATTAACTCTATTTACACTTGTCACGCTATCTTTCAGATTTTCGTCTAACCCAATTCCCACACCATTTCTTTTGCCATCACTTCCACAATAATAAAACTTGTATCCTTCACCGATCTCCCTAGCTGAATGCGTTATAATATTTTTAAATGGAATACTACATTAACCATACTGTAAGAGCTTTTTTATAATATTAAAATATGCTGTGGAGCAGCACGGGTCCACTAGTTTTGATTGAATTTGTATTGTTATTTGGATGGAATATAAATAGTCTTTAGCAAAATATGAACGACTAGATAAGCCCTCACTTAAGGCTACTACTCTCTCTCGCCCTCAAAAGCCATAGTATTACCTCGGCACTCACGCATGAATGCCACCAGAAACTAACAGAGGTAGGTAAACAAAACAAATTAACACTGCAATGGATCAAGGGCCACAGTGGCTCAAGAGGGAATGACGCAGCCGACGTACTTGCCAGAACAGGGGCCACTTTAGAGGTGGTGGGACCCGAGCCCATTATTCCCCTCCCTTCTGGTTTTTATCGCAAACCGGGTAAAAAATAGGACCAGAACCCAACACAACCAGTCCTGGATTGGTATTGAAACATGTAGGCAGGCCAAGGAGGTTCTTCCCGCAGTAGACGGTAAGATAACCAAACAAATCCTCCGGCTATCCAAACAACAACTGCGGACATAGTCAAAGTCGAAATCATTTATTCATCTAGGTCACAAGGTGACGCTTATGAACGTCAATTTTAAAATTAAATTACTTAATGCTTCTTTATTTACATTTACTGCCTCGTTCGCAAAGCAATAGGTAGAACCACGAGAAGGAACGGGCAATAAATCTCGTGGCCACTCTTTTAAATCGTCAATATTATGGTAAATATTTTTATTTTTGTAAGGAGCTGCAACTGTTACACATTGTACTTAATTACTTGTAAATAGTAAATATCATACAAAATAATTTAGCGGGTCTTAATCGCGTTAACTTTACTTATTTAAGGTATAAACTGGAGAGACTGGAAGAGTCTCTCCGCGACCAAGCTCGGTGCAAGACGAGCGAAACGTCGGAAACAAATAGGTATTTATACCTTAAATAAGTTAAGTTAACGCGATTAAGACCCGCTAAATTATTTTGTATGATGTATACAAATCGCGAAAGTTTAAAATCGATTAAATAGTAAATAGTTACAGACATAATACTTAAGCAATTAATGCAGTTACTAAATTAAGTGCTTTAGTTAGCCTTCCAATGTGAATATTGTGTAACAGGAGCATCCACTTACGACTCATAATGTATACAACTCGTGACCATGTTCAGATCTGTAAATAAAGCTCTTTGTAGTATTCGACTCTATGCCACTTCTTTTGTTTCGCAAAGGCTGCTCCTGCTCTAGGAATCGTTTCTATATTACGCGGGAATTTATAGACATTTAAGCAATGGGCCCAAAAAAATACAAATTCGTTGTTTCGAGGCTGACTGATATTTGTTTCCGTTGATTAAATGTTTGTAAAATCTTCTAGGATACAAAAAAGTCTAGTCAAAAAAAGAGTATCGTGTATAATAAAATGTAAGTCTTCAAACAACAGCGAAGAATCTGCACATTTGCAGATTCTTCGCTGTTGTTGAGAATTTTTCATATTTTCTTATATTCGTTAGCATAACAGATTACATAATAATACGAAATATCTTTTATGAAACTCACTAGTATTCCTGTTTGTCTCCATCTAGGAAAAATACTGATGTACACACCTTGCTTGCAGTTTTTAAGAACATTTATGTAGGTACTTACCTGAAAAGGAAAAAGTAAACGTAAATTGCATGGCTAATTTAAATTAAAATTTTTACTAGATCTATTAATTTAACTTTCATATTATGCCAAATTACCCACTTTTTGATCATCGGGCCCGGAAAAATCCTATACTTAAACCACTACATACACAATGTACATATATTTCACAAAAACTTAACCATAGAAATGGATTGGCTTGGATTACAAAGATTTTCACCACCAACATTTTGGCCTTACGGTGGACCAACAACACGGTAAGTGTGAAGTGCCGAACTGTGCGACAGTTTTCAGCTCACAATTATTATACTTTGAAGCTAATAAAGAAAATTATTTATTGGCAAACCATGGCATTCATAAACATGCTTTATTGTTTCATAATTAGTTATAAGATTATTTAAAATTAAGTATGCACGAAAATGATTTGTTTTGTTGTTAATAGTGAGGAGCTGTAATTGGTTGTATGTCACATATCATGTAAATGACTATTATGCATTGTAAAAGCTGTTGGTCTTCCAATGAATAAATAAATAAATAAACATTTCATACGAAACACAAATGCTACCTAAGCATTTTAATAAACACATATATTATCTTAAACCCTGGCGCGGAAGCCCCGTGACAAAATGGTCGCTCTCACAGGTTTAATCAGTTTCAACAAGTCATTATACGCTTATAAATTTTGTTGGGCCGGTACAGTTCACGGACGTGCCGGTTTTCTACCTCAAAAAATATTAATTGATTTTTGCGAGGCTTTAGACGATGTTTTGTTACCTACCTTGGTTGTGTTATGATGTTTTATAATATTGGATACATGTGGTTTATATTATGTGTGGATAAAGTTTGTATTTCTGGGTTAGTATAACAAGTTTGGCATGGTATGCAGAGTACACAATAGACTTTGATGAAGTACATGTAGACTGGTCATTGTCGTCCTAGCGTTATCCCGGTTGCATCCAAGACTTACACGCCTTGTAGCCCAAGTTCCGTTTACTGGTCTAACCAGATATCACAGGATATCAACTATTCTACACAGCGACGAGCTTTCTGACCTCCGCAACCCAAAGAGATTGCGATATTCCATGGTTTAGACCAGTATCCGTTTATTTGAAGGTACTGAGTCCCCCTAATGACTGTCAAAGATCTTCATGACCGCCGGGACCAACGAACCAAACCTCTTAATAATGAATATTTAGAGTCTCAATATTAAAAGGCGACAATCTCTAAAAAGCTTAAAAAAATAAATTTAAGCATATTTGGCAATGGGTTCAAGTATATCAACTTTCGAATTTATAATTCAGAACTTTGTGAACAAAGCCCCTATAACATAGCTACCCCTTATTTTCGCTAACTTTGCTGTCGTGAGAAAGTAGACAGCTGGTGTCAACCAAGTTTCCTCCATACTTCTAAAGCATTGTTTTATTATTTCTATTTAAACTAAAAGAATATTTTGTCTTGATGCGATATTTACCGTATTTTCTTGGATACAGGATTGAAATTAAATAATAGTTTACGGATTTCATCGCGTTTTATTGGTTTTACTGAGATTTAAACTGAATCATCTAGAAACTACATTCAGTCATTCACCATCATCAGTCCTTAACAGTCCACTGCTGGACTAGGCCTCTCCTTTTAAAGAAGGAATTGGCCTACTGACTATACCACGCTGGCCAAACGGGTTGGTATAGGGTTTGTATCAAGTTTTCCTTCTCTTACAGTGCTGTTCTATGCTTAATGTGCTCCCTATGACGGCTCTTACAACACCCATGGGATGATATGGGGTGGTGACAATCCGTATTCTTAATCCGTCACCACACGGAAAATTCAGTCATTCGGTGGTGATATTAATTCTACAGCATCTTAAAGGAGGCAGATGATACTGTATTGTAGTTCTTCATTAGTGTACGTAAAATAACTTATACTTAATTACTTTCTAACAGATAAGGCCAGGATTGAACTTCGAACTAGTCCATACTTTATTATAACACTGCGGGAATCGGAGATATCCCGCATTGCCGACTCTTCAAGAAACAAAACTCCTTGCTGGCCTGTAATTAACAAACTTGGAATTTTAAAGTACTTCGTGTGAGTGGGTGAAATTGAGTAGATTAGCTTTTCTTTTGTTTAAATCCATGTATCGATAGCCTAGTTGAGAGCCCACAGATTGTTACAAACCCATTGATTTTTCAAAGTAAAGGGTGTAAAATTGTAAATTATTGGTTGCTTGGCGGTGAACAAAAAGATTGCGAGAAAACCTGCTTATGTGACCCGTTTTGCCAGCGGGGTATAGCCAGCAGTGGACTGTTAAAGACTGATGATGATGATGGACTGTGACCTTACCCTTCTCACAATGAAAAAAGTCCCATTCTCGACAGTGATGATGTTTTACTCAATGAGTTTCGTTTCGAGAACAAAAAATATTTCTCTGTTGGCTAAATTGGACTAAAATGTTTCTTAGGTTCTGTTTATGGTAATATTTTTTAAATCTTGGGATGTAACCGTATATTTTTTTTTATTTTGTCATATTTTTATGTAGGAAACTAAACTTCTTAAGTGAAATTCAATGTAAGTCCGCGGCAGCGTGTAAGTTGACCGAGTGCATGTAAGACTTCGAAGTCGAGACAACAAGACTCCATACAAAATAGTAGTATTTTTTTTTCTGCGTTACCAGTCACTTGTTACAGCATTTCAATGCTTAAGTATTTTAAAGGTAGCGACTCATTTGAATCGCACAAAATGTTTCATACTGGCTTCTTCGCTATATCCACTTCAGGTGAAAAGTTTGAATTACTTTATGAGTAGTAATTTTGAAAAGTCAGTTTAAAAATGCTGTACCTTTCAGGACCAGTCTGCAAAACTAAAAAAATAGCAACAGCAACTCGAATATGGACAATGCATTCTCGACCCGATTCCCAAACTTCAATCCAAACTTCGCCGAAAGTTTTCTCATTCCGCGTCGAGCTATTTCGTCCAAATGCCATTTTGTTCTCAACTTCCTCAAGATTTTATTTACTTTGAAAAATTTGAAACTTTCTAGTAAGTTCGTGTATTAATCATGATTTGGTAAAGTTCTGTGGATAGGAAGTAAATTAGATTTATAGTTGACGATGCTACGCCAGTGGGTTAATAGTGGGAAATATTATTGTACTCTTTTATTTTGCCAATTTGGTGCAAATGGCTTCAAGCTGAGACCAACCCAACTGCTGAAGATAGATTGGCTTTCTTCGCGTTTGACCTCCATTTGTCTTTTTGTTTTCTGAGCATGGAAGTCAACATATCTCCAATTGCGCTGATAAATTTGAGCATTCATCTGTAATGAGCATTCTTGAGAATGTTACCATCAGAAAAATTAACACGTGTGTTTTAGCGAGCATTTTACCGAGCGTTCTGGCAAGCATTGTTGCGAATGGCCAGAATATTTGCTGCGATGTTTTTGCTGATTAGAGCGTTAATGTAAATAATCAGCAAAAAGATCGCTATCGGGAAAATATTCTTAGCAATGTTCGGCTCTGTTCGTTGTTCACTTCGAAAAACCAAAAAACGGCAAATGCTCGCTGTTCTGTTACAAGTATATGCTCAGGTGTGTATTAAATATTGTAATCTGTCAGATAAATCTTTTTCTAGCGAATTAATTATGCTAATGATGCGGTTGTATCAAACCCCGTAAACAATAAAATAAGTACTAAGTTAAAGAAAGTGTAACGGTATTACCGATTGTTATTGTATAGTGGTTCTTCCTCCTCTTTTAATTATATTGTCATCTTCGTATACATGAAAGAGTACGGGAAAAGAGAGTTACGGCCTCAAGAGTTATCATTCTTCGAATAAACGGAACATTTGAACGCTGGACAATAATTAATTTTAATTTTCTTTACGCCTATCATCTGTGAGGAGTACTTTTCCGTTCAAGCTAAAACTGTCGTGCTGTAGCTTGAAAGGTACACAGCTTCTTCTACCGGTTTTGAATATTTTATGACACATTATAGGATCTCCGCAGCTAAGCCCGCATTTTTATTTATTTAACCGTTTCTGATCAATCACATGGGAATTTCGGCAAATCCCTTCTTAGTGTTTCTCTGCGGTCCCTGAGGAATAAACAAACTAAATGTCAGCTTCTTGCGCTCAATACGGATGTTTCCTTCAAGTAAGATAAATCATATTACTCCTTTTATCTCGTAAAACATGGCAGAATAATAGCAATTTCATAAATCGTGCTGTAACTTCGTTTTACATTTTTCATCGTCAATTTATTGATAAATAATTAGTCCTCAACTTAACATCAAAAAGTTATGACGTCACTAGTAGGTATATATTTTATACCAAATTCGTAGCAACAGAATGTCACCACCCCATATCATCCCATGGGTGACGTAAGAGCCGACAGAGGGAGCATATTATGCAGAGAACAGCACTGTAAGAGAAGGAAAACTTGATACAAGCCCTATACCAACCCGTTTGGACAGCGTGGTATAGTAGGCCAATTCCTCATTTCAAAGGAAAGGCCTAGTCCAGCAGTGGACTGTTAAAGGCTGATGATGTACGTAGATGGCATGGAACAATTATTATAGTAGATAGTTTGTTTTTGACATTTCATTAAAAGTTTAAAAGTGTCTGATTTCACCATTTGTAAACAATCGTAATGTTTTGACTTAGCTTTGTGTGTCAGTGAATCAGTAACGCGAGAATTTCATATATTATACTGATATGTTTTGCGCACACTTATAGCACTTCTTCTTCGAAACTTTATCGCAGCACGTTTGTACAGTATTTTGTATATATTTTTTTATAAGTATCCGTTATTGGCACCGGTACTCACTTCTAGTAAAAAATAAGCGCAAGGCGAGAATATGCCTTGCCGTTACCAAGACGAAATTCGTACAACAACCTTTAATGTGAATATTAGGTTCTTTTTTCTATAATTTAAAATATCTTACGCCTTTAAAATATCTAAGGCCCAATTCAGAAGTGAAGACTCTGGATAATCCTTAAAATTAGAATGCAATTTGTTTGATGTTATCTGTAACTTAATTTATCCAGAAAGTTTCGGACATTGTTGAGACCAGCTCTTAACATATCAAAACCTAAAATCGATTATGTCCTACAAATATTATTACAAATTTAATGTAACCGAATGGTTCTACCACGCTTCGTCGATTTCACTCTCAGAGCCAAAACAGAATGAAAAGAACTCGAACGTATATTTAAATCGGCGGTAATTTTACCGCTTCGGCTTTATCGAAGGCAGTTGAAGCTCAGGAGTCAGGTGTAACTAATGTGTTTTCTTTCACGGCAATAATTCTTCGAGTATTATTTTCGTATTCAATGCCGCTATTGAGATTTTCTTTTCGGTGAAGACATTTGGAGTACAATTTGTCACTTGTCAGTTGAATTTTCTTTCAGTGGCACAAGTCTAAATGACTTCAATACAATTGAGCAAAAATTCATGACGAGCTGGAGAAAAAATATACTGTTTTTCTGAGCATGTGTAGCTAGTTAATTACCACTGCATTTGATTTATGACATTTTTTTTTATTCAAAACGTACATTTTAAAGGTAAAATACGTCTTTTTTACCTTCGTTAACTAATTTACTAAGATAAACGCAAGTTCACTATTGTTGCTAATAAATCTGCTTTCTGAAACTATGGCTTCTATTTCTGCTGATACCAATATTCTTCAACTGCTGTGGTGCTTAGTAAGTCTTACCTGCAGCCTTAGATTTACTAGCCTTGGAGACAAAACTTCCATATAATTCTATCATCACCAACATCGTTATCCCAGATCCACCCAAGAATACTTACATACATACATACATACATACATATCGTCACGCCTTTTATCCCCGAAGGGGTAGGCAGAGGTGTATTTCTACACCCACTTTTCGCCAGATATACTTTAGTCCCACGTAATAAGGGGCGAGCCTATTGCCGTACCGGGCACATTTCCAGACTCCGTGCTGCTACTGAGAATTTCGTGACAGAAAAACCCAATAACACTGCCCGACCCAGGAATCGAACCCGGGACCTCCCGATCCCACGCGCACATTCATGCCGCGAGACCAACGAGGCAGTCGTATAGGGTTTGATGTCGAGTTTTCCGTCTCTACACAAAGATGCTATTTGCATCGTGTTATCCCTTAGTCGCCTCTTACGACACCCACGGGAAGATAGGGGGTGGTGACACTTGTATTCTATGCCGTCAACCACACGGCAATCCAAGAATACTTAATTCTGTAATATCTACATTTGTATAAATAGATTTAACAGAAACCAATGTTCTTTGATCACCGCAACCAAAAAAGATAACCATTTTCCAGGATTTAGACGAATCTCAATATATTTGAAGATACTGATCTCCGTAAAGACTGTCATAGATCTTTGAATGAAATGAAATGAAATAAATTTATTTTGATCCCACACAACAAGTTACATACATACAAAATATAAGAACAGTCAGAAGAAGAAAACAAAATTACATAGCAATTACAACAGAATAAACAGAAATAATAATAAAACAAAGAATAACATACTTATAGGTACAGACAGTAGAAGAAAAAAGTTGTTCAAGATCAGGTGTGTGTGTGGTCAAAAAAGGACCCAATTCGGCATGTGCCAGGCGCATACCTGGCTCCGATTTTCAATTAGGCCCTCAAGTGACTCACGAAAGAGATTTCAAAAAATATATAGGTATAAATAGATAGATAGGTGCATGATAATATAAAATAAATAATGTAGTAATAGTAATAAAACGTAAATAAATATTTTATTAAAACATAATACGTGTAAATAGCAATAAAGTTTTGTAATAAGTGTAAAATATAGACTAGTGTGCTAGTGTAAACGATAGACTAGTGTGCCGGCCATACCTACCTGCCTACTCATGACTTTAACTTAGTTACATAACTATAACTTAGTCACTGTCTATGAAATATGTAGTTCGGCGCCAGAGTGGCGCGTGAAGCCGTGTGGTACGGGGGGAAGCCTTAACGCCCCTTGTTTGGCCAGGACACCAGTCCATTGGCCGCATCACAGCCGGCGTATCAGCACGCATATAAATTATACGCATTCGCGCTTACAATAATTTGATATTTTGCACGTAAATACATAGTTATGAATATATAAGATAACGCAGAATAAAACATTGCTTTGTGTACAAGATAAATGAGCCGAAATACTCAAGACAACTGTGGTAAGTGCAGCTTAATTCGTTATCCGGCAAAGCGTATAGCAGTACATTCATACAAATTTGTGTGCATTTTATTTTAGATATTGTACAATATACGTATGTGTGTGCAGTTTCAGATTCACGCAGGATGCCATAAGAAACTAATTGGCTATTAGGTGTCAGTTGTAGACTTGGCGACTGTCGATCAATGTGGAATACCTCGGGAAGTGATGCACCTAGCTCACACAAGCGCGAGTACCAGACCCTCATCATCAGCTTATAACAGTCCACTGCTGGACTAGGCCTCTCCTTTGAAAGGAGGAATTGGCCTACTATACCACGCTGGCCAAACGGGTTGGTATAGGGTTTGTATCAAGTTTTCCTTCTCTTTAAGTGCTGTTCTCTGCATAATATGCTCCATCTGTCGGCTTTTACGACACCCATGGGATGATATGGGGTGGTGACATTCCGTATTCTTAATCCGTCACCACACGGACGTACCAGACCCTAAAGGTGAGGTAAACTTATGTATCTTCTATTTAGTAACGACAAGAGTAGGTATCTCGGGCAGTAAAAGGTTATGAATGCATTTGTTACAGGTTTCTCCCACTGTGTGTGCATTTACATCACAGACCAACACACTACGTGATCGACATACAACAAATAAATAATGACTCAATGATTAAACTTCAAGGCCGCATGCAGCTCAAGAGCTTTTATCGAAAACATATTGATAATCATAGCAAATGTAAGTTGGAATTTAAATTAATTACGGCAACGGTGCATTATCATATTGCATATTGATGTCATAATTCATTAACAAAATAGGTATAATGAGTCAATAATAACTTAGATAAGTCAAATATATAGTATGTCAAAAAAAAAAGAAAAAAAAAGTTAAATAACAAATGATGATGAATTAATTATAATGAAATAATATGTCTAGTATAAGTTAATGAATTATAATGTCATAAAATGTCATGTCGGAATTATTATCAATTATTAATATATGAATAAATTGTCTAAATAATAGGAATTGATTGAAATATCACGAACTATTATATTGAGTATAATAGTCATAAATCATTATTTGGTTATATTACATTATTATTAATTTAAATTAAACGATACGAAATATTAATTCATGTAAGTAGGTACACATTACAACTTTAAATCAGAGAGGCATTTAGATTAGTGTCACCCATTTTTTGCTGCTCCTCCATAAGGATTTTTTTTAAGTTTCGTCTGAAAGTATGTATTGACGTAAGATTCCGCAGTGGCGGAGGGATATTGTTCCAACACTTTGAAGCAGCATAGCAAAAGCTACCTCTAAAAGCCTCTGTGCGATGGAATGTGATAGACAATTGCTTTGAGCACCTTCTGTTTAGCCGCTCGCTGCCATTAGTGACCCATGTCAGTTTTTCATAAAGATATTGTGGTTGCTGCAATTTTATGACACCAAATATTAAACATGCCAAATGTAATTTTCTTCGGGATTTCATTTTCAAAATCAAATTTTTATTAAGGAATGGCGTTACATGGCCTCTGAATGGTACTGAAAAACAGAATCGGGCGCATGCATTCTGCACCCGTTGTATTTGCCTGTCTGTCCGTGCTTAGAGTCGAGGGCCATACACGGCATCCGCATAATTTAATTTACTTAATATCAGTGACTCAACCAGCTGAATACGTAGTTCTTCAGATATGTAAGGACGCATCTTATACAACACTCTTAACCGATAAAACAGTTCTGTACAGCATTACCAACATGTTTCTCAAATCGTAGTTCTGAATCCATTATTAGTCCCAGGTTCCTGGCCTCATATACTCGCTCTAATGGACTCCCTCTGAGATGAACTTTAGATGCCGAATGTAATAATCGCAAATTGTTTTTAGTACCAAATATGATGTATTTCGTCTTAGACAGATTTAACAATAGGCAGTTATTGTCAGACCACGCGACTAATCGTTCAAGATCGTCATTCATGTCTTGTATAGCTTTTTCATAATCAGTAACCTTAAATGACAAGTAGAGTTGAACATCGTCCGCGTAAATATGGTACTTACAGTTATTTATGGATTTCTTGATATCCGCACAGTAAAGGTTAAAAAGAATAGGTCCTAAAATCGAGCCTTGCGGCACACCTCTCGTCAAAGAGTCGAGTGTCGAGGTCAGAGTTGTCCCATTACTAGTATTCAACTCTACATATTGCTGTCGATTAGTTAGGTAGCTATGGAACCACATTACTGTCTTGTTGTCAAATCCATAGTAGCGCATTTTTGATAATAATAAATTTAAATTTATGGCATCAAATGCACGGGAATAGTCCAATAGAACTAGAATTGTGCACATGCCCTTATCCTGGGCAGACGAAATGTTATCAGTAACATCTAAGAGTGCTGTAGTGGTTCCCCGAAACCGTCTAAATCCGGACTGAAGTCTGGGTAAAATCTCGTGTTTTTCCAAATAATCTGTAAGCTGGCGACTCACAACCTTCTCCAAGACTTTAGACAGACAGGGCAAGATACTTATTGGCCGTAAATCCCGAATAACAGTAGGGTTCGTCGTTTTAGGTAGCAGTCTTACACTAGCTATCTTCCAAATATCGGGTACCGTAGACGTTAGCATAGAGCGATTTATTATGTTCGTTATGGTTTGTAGTGTATGTGTCAAAGTCATTTTAATCATAATTAAATTTATTTTATCATATCCCTCGGCGTTTGACTTGAGGCCCTGTATAACGTTTTAAACTATATCTTTGTCCACAGTTACTAAACTAAATGTGGCGTCACAGAACCTATGGTATTCATGAAATGTGAGATGAGATATACTAGTTTTTGAATTACCAGGCACAGTCAAAAAGAAAGAATTTATGGTGTCGGGGTCGTTGAAATGTGAAGGAATATCAGATACCTGTGTTGGCGGTAGAACTGTTGTTTTTAAGTTTTTCCACAAGACTTTAGGATTTTTTATCTGATTATTAATATTGTGTTTATAATATGCTACTTTTTCTTGGTACAATGCGGTAGACACTGTGGACTTTAGTTGCTTATAATATATTTTACTAGTTTCCGTCTTTAGTCGTCGAAACCTAACCAACGCATCGTCCCTGTGTCTCATCATGATTCTAATCGTATCAGTTATCCATGGGTAGGAACGACCCCTAACTATGCAAACTTTAACAGGAGCATATATATCAAACAACAAGGTCATCCACCCGTTCAATGCGCTCACCATGTCGTTCACGTTGGCCAGGTCTTATATAAGATCCCAGCGTATTTTCTCTATATCTTCACGCATAGTTTCAGTGCATATGTTTTTAAATGCTCGCCTCATGAATATTTGTGGTGACAATTTCTGCTTCTTAATATTGAATTCACAGCTTACAAAGCAATGGCTATTAATCAATTTATATGGCTCAACATTGACACTTCTCGCACTCAAGTCTGTATAAATCAAATTTATTAAGCTCTCACTATCCTCGGTAAAATGGGTAGGAGACGATACTAGTTGAGTAAGACCTACGCAACTAAAGAAATTGTTAAGTTTTTTCGTTTTAGCATCATTATTAATTTGGATATTGACATTGAGGTCCCCCAGTAAAACAAAATGATCACAATGTCCCATAGCACTTAACGTCAGGCTAATTGAGTCCAGAAATACGTCCAAATTCAGCCATGGAGGACAGTAAGCCGTGCCAATGCCAATCTTTTTTCTGTGCAGCGTGAGGGTGAGCCACATCTGCTCCACGGAATCGAACCTAGGATCGCTAGTACCCGTCCACGCTCGTGCGTTTATACCGCGTTTTATATAGAATCCCACGCCACCGCCGCGACCGCCGCGAACATTCGCTGGCCGCGGAGTGTGACGGAAGCGATACCCTGATAGAACCGGCCCGCGCGCCTCCTCTCCCTGTCTCAGCCATGTCTCATTGATTGCCAAAATGTCGACAGGATTACGCTCAACCATGGCTACAAAGTCATCGTGATTTGTACCAAGAGATCCCGCGTTCAACAAACCAACTCTTAGGGATTTATTATTAACTGCCATTACAAATACGCATTTTATTGCATCGCACTATTACCAGAAAAAGAACACCTGCGTATTTATTGTAAACAAGACAACAAAAAACAATAAACAAGTATCCGTCGCTAGCATCGAGTATTTTTAAGTTTATTACCAGAATATGAATCCAAAGCAATGCATAAATATATATAATAATAAGTGTTGTTTTTGTAATAACTATTTGTGATATAAATAATAAGTATACCTTGTAAATACATGTATATGAAGTTAGATGTAAATAAGATTTAAACGAGATCATAAATACAGTAATAGTGTTGTTTATTACTACAGGGCAAATTAAGTAATGATAATCCGATTGATTTTTATATAAATGATCGTTAATTTTGTCATTGGAGGAAGTGAAAGTAACTATACAGACATTATAAGTTAAGTATTTTGAAAATAAAGTGAACAACACAATTAATCTAAACATTTGAAATACAATCAAACCTATCATTGCCCAAAAAATATACTTATATAGTTGTCGTTAGTTACACGAAACGTTGGTGCCCCATCTTCCCTCTTAATGAATACTTTTCCATCTCTCGACCAGACATATCTCCACTGTTGACGGCTTTACAGTCAGTCCTGATGACTAATGCTCAGAAGCATAGTGCTATATTTGTGTCTTTTTGTTACCAATCAATCATCCATGAATCTAGAAGTGTCATAGGCATATTTTTTCGATGGCCAGTTTTGTGTGGGCTCCCTATTTCCATTATGTCATTCATAATAATATGTACATACATGTGAGAGAAAACATTGATTACACAGCAGCTTATACGTTGTCAACACAATCGATCCGGGGTAATCGAGACTATAAAGAAAACCAACGCAGGCCCTCCCAGGACCCGCTGCTCCAAATATAACGTACAGTCAGCAACAAAGTCCACATCAAACTTACAATTTTTTTGCTGAATTCTCTATGAATTGAAATTTTACGATAATTATTATTAACAAGAAATTGCTCGCGTCTCTGCCCATATTCTTTACCCCTCAATGAAGGAAATTTACAAAAAATCTATAACTGTTCCTTACTACCCAAAGAACGTCTGCAATTCAGAAGAATTTCATGTATATTGATGATGATTAATAAAATTATAAGGTAGTTTTCTTCGTCTTAAAATTCTACCAGATATTAAATAATAATGAATTGACTATGAGTCATAATTAATTTAAGACTCAAACATTCAGTATCACGTAAGTGTATTGTGACTTATTTGCCTGGCTGTACATAATATACTTCACATGTCGACAACTTAATTACATTGCATCTTTATTGGCAGAGGACAGAGCCTCTCTAACTTGTAATTACATATATTAATAAAGAAGCCTAAGAAGTTTTGTCTAGGAATAGAGCGTTGTTTTAGTGGGAAGTCGATATTTAATTTCCTAGAAGACAGTAAAGCGCCCGGTTCTGAAGGGTTAGGTTAGATAGGGTTATTTCGTAAATAATTTATGCAGTAGAACTAAATGTAAATATTATTATAATGTTTGTTTTTTGTTACTAAATAGCTCAGCAATAGATGACGATTGGGAAAAAAGCCATCGAACTTTTTAAATGACTTTTAATTCACAAAATCATATTGAACATAATATATTATCACTTTGGTCAAAAGTATGTACAAAACTCGCATAGCAAATATTTATCATAGAAAGGCCATTAGTCAATTGTACATTTTTTTCAACTTAGCGTGCATATGTCAGAGGACGCAATTTTATTTTATAGATGTCTAGAGGGGTTAATACAATGTTAAATCCAAGTTTGTGGGGTCACAGCCCTTGTCCTGCGGCCGCCAGCTTGAAAAGAGTGGTACAAATGGGTTTTCTAGTTTATCTGGCGGACTATTGGCCGTACAGAAAAAAAATTAAATATGTTTTGTTGCAAATTAAATTCTCTACAACTTTGATTCCGTTACATTTAGCCGTAAAATGAAAGATAACAATATTACAAACGAAAATCTAGTGAAATATGCAGTACATTTTCTTTTCAATGTGCGTCATCAGCAATAAATATTACATTAAATATGTCTTTTCTTTTACCCAACAAGCTCGGGTCTTCCAACTTGAAACTCTACAGTACCATAGGGTCCAATTTTCACTCATAAAAGTGACTCTAAAAACTGGAGGTTGCAAAGAAAGAGACAAACTCTATCTCTGGGTATCTGAAGTTGATATTCTGCCCAGCCAGAGGATACTGGGGAACTAAATGTTACGGGGACTACTGACTACTACTCTGATAAATGCAACCCCAAATGTAACTATTCAATGGACTACATGGCTATTATATTCTTTTAATATTTGAAATGGACATACCTTCTCATAATCAGAAGATACCTTTGCCCAGCAGTGGCCCAGTATATAAATAATGCTGATGATGATATCTGAGATATTCGTATTTTGCTTAACAAATCAAGTTTACTTCCTTACCTAAAAGATAAATAAAAAAGCTTAAATCTGTGTGTATGAAATCCTTTCGCTACTGACTGACTGAAAACTTTCCTTTCGTTACTGGCTGAAAGTTGGCATGGATGTGCTCCTAGGGGACCGCAGAGGTGCACTAACGGCCTATTTCAATATTCGATCTATTAATAGATTTATGGAAATTCAAGATACATATTTCGCATATTTTTGTATTGAGCTTATGTCAAAGATGAATCCAAAATTTCAAAAAAGGCCATATCGTATATAGCATTTAGTGGTAAGAAGACATTACCCGATGTACCTCCATGAACCATGGGATCGGAGTGAAACGGTAAAATGGAAAAAAATGTTCGGGCGTAGCTTTGTAGTCCTCTCGTATCTTATACTCTTATACTAATATATAAAGCTGAAGAGTTTGTTTGTTTGTTTGGTAGAACGCGCTAATCTCAGGAACTACTGGACCGATTTCAAAAATACTTTCAGCTTTAGAAAGTCCATTTATCGAGAAAGGCTAAAGGCTATATTATAACATCACGCTATGAGCCACGGGAGCGGAGCAGTAGCCTTAAATAACGCAGGTATAAACGCGGGCTCATCTAGTTCTTAATAAAAATGAGTGTTGTCACCTATCCCTGTTTCATCTATGAACGAAATGAGCACCATCGGTCTGTGTCCCGGGACGATAAATCGTGCCGGAGCAACCTTAATTAGAAAGAAAATGGCCGTCCAACAACGGTGCCGCTTAGTTACCACATAAATACTATCAAATTAAACTCGCTACACTGTTATATTATTGTTCTGTTGAGTGCAGAAGTTTGTTGGCTATGTTGGTTGTTTACGAAACTATATACCTATGGTAAAATAGAATACGGTAGAAATGGAAGTAAAAAAGTTATAGCACCAAAAATGTAGAGGCAAAATCTGAGTTGAATGCAAAAATATGTTACCTTTTT
Organism: Euclidia mi; assembly: GCA_944739405.2. Lineage (NCBI taxonomy): Eukaryota > Metazoa > Arthropoda > Insecta > Lepidoptera > Erebidae > Euclidia > Euclidia mi. The sequence goes on from OX123206.2 coordinate 41,927,065, forward strand.
TATTAGTTTACTAGAGGACGCCAGCAGCTACGCATGCACATTTTTTAAAATTTATCTGTTTTGAACGATCCCGTGGGTATTTCATGAAATACCATCTTAGTACACCTCTACGGTCCCCAAGGAACACACATGCCAAATTTCAGCTTCCTGCGCCCTATAGTTTTGGCTGTAGCTTGCCTGTCAGTCAGTCAGTAACGCAAGGATTTTATATATTAAGATTTTATTTGAAATTACTATGCATAGTCGTAAATACCATACTACTACTACTTTTAGAAACGGTAGATAAATAATTATTATATATATAAGGTATATATAATAAGGTTTTTGACAGTGTTTTTAATAAGTCAAGTTGTATCACTTGGTTAAATAAACGCAACAATAACAATCCATTATGTATTCACGTATGATTAAAAGTGTTACGTACATCTTTAGCCGAAGCAGTTCGATGTTATAATCGTAATTGTTAGATTTCTTCCATTCCCAGCACTTTAAAATTAACTATATCTCTCGTATTTTCCTGTAACTATGTCTGGTACGTACAGTGTACATCTTCAGCTGCAACAGTTCGTTGTAGTTATTGTAATCGTCATATTTCTTCACTAGAAGATGTCCGCGGTTACATCCGTGTTATTAAAAGCTGCTGCTCTGCTCTCGTCGCTCATAGCGCAATGTTATATAGCTTATAGCCTTTCTCGATAAATGGGCTATCTGACACTGAAAGAATTTTTCAAATCGGACCAGTAGTTCCTGAGATTAGCGCGTTCAACCAAACAAACTCTTCAGCTTTATAGAGGACGCCAGCACCTACGCATGCAGTTTTTTATTTTTTTTCCATTTTGCCCGATTTAGTGCTACCCTACGGTTCCCAAGGAACATACATGCCAAATTTAAGCTTCCTGCGCCCAATAGTTTCGGCTGTAGCGTGTCTGTCAGTCACTAAGTAACGCAAGGATTTTAGGTATATGCAGCAGTTTATAATGTCCACAAATCGCAGAAGTTTGAAAGAATATCGGATTGCTTAATATACTACAAGTGTCGCTCGCAAGAAAGGTAATGTCTGCTTTTAAGGTTGAACTCCAATTCCCTGTTGGAACACAACTAGAAATAGCTGTTCAGAACTTTTTATAGAGGCATAAAGAGGCAAGATAAGTTTACAAAACATTTTTTTAAATCGTTTATCGATATCTCAATAAACCGTGTCTTCGTTGTAATGGTCATCTACTAAGAATACCACACGTAGTTCAAAGCTCATGTATTTTTATTGTATCTTACTCGTAAATGACCTAAGAGCATCTTCACATACCCTAGAGAATTGACCATTTACTTACAAAATACGCACATTTACAAAGTCCGCGAACAAGTGTGTTACGTCCCTAAGGGATTAACTTCCTCCGTCCTTACAAGGATTAGATTCGGGATTTAATTATACGGAATAATGTGACAAGCCCCTATCAGGGGGACCTTTTTGTTCAGATCCAGATTAAGGAATTAATTGTGGTGGAATGAGTAGCATTTTTTGTTATTCGTGACAAAGTGAGATGAATTCGAGACATGGTCATTAACATTTAGAAAAAGATAATCTAAGCTTATTTTTACAGTAGACATTAGTTTTGTTTACTGTCTGAATCACTGCTGGGCATAGACCTCTTTCCGTTATAAGAAGCATTAGGCTATAGGCCACTCGTCTGACCAAGTGCGGGTTGGCTAACTTCACTTGTCTTTCAAGAACATTATGGAGAGCATTCAAACATTTCACCGTTTAGCAAGCAGTAATTATTAACAATTTAATCCGCACATAACTTCAAAAAGTCACTAGCACACGGGATGTGGTTGAACTCGAGACCCTGTGTGTGACAATCAGTTGATCTCATCACTAGGCTATCGATGCTTCGAGCCCGTTAGATATAAGTCATCATTGTTTTTGTACTAGTATTATATCTAACTTACATTAACATAATATAGGCTACCATTTGTCACGATAGCCGATACCTACACGGGTGTAATCGCAGATCTTACCTAATAATCATACAAATTATATTTTTTTTATTCAAAGAAAGAAAGAAAAAATATTTTTTATACCTAATTATATTAATTCAAGCTGTTTATTAAAAAATATTTCCTTACCTGCTCCGGAGTCTGTAATGACTTCTTGCATGATTAACCCACTTCTCGGTTTTCTATCGAGCTGAAATTTTGAATGCATGTGTGTATCGCATGGTCAATGTTATATTACGCCGTCACGGAGCTGATCTGATGATCGAGCTGGAAGTTGTAATAAAACTCAGCGATGAACTGACACTACCGCATCTTATTATTTTCTCGTTTGATTTGTATTGACGAGTACTTTGATCCTTTACGTCTATCGCAAATAAAACCTTGTTTAAAAAAGTATTTAATTTTATTTTTTTATATTTTCATACACACTAATTTAAAACTTTTTTTTTTTAATTCTTTCGTATGTATTAAATAATTATGTTAGAATAGCATCGCGTGCTATATGTTCATTATAACCTTTACGGTCAACTTGTAAAGTTTATTAATAGGTTGTAAAAACTACAGCTATTATTCATGCAACAAGTTTATTTTATGAAAAAAAGATTCAATCTAACAGGTGTTTATTTTCAGCTCAGTTTATAACAGATTGACGTGCGTGCTTTTTGACCTTTGAGAAATATGTTTAAAACTTCATAAAACTTAGTAGGTAAGTAAGTATACATATTATACTGAGCTCCTCCCAATATGATTTTACAAATATATTCGGCAATTGCCGTGGTTAAGGGAAGACCGAATTACATAAAATTTACTTATGTATTTGAATGAATTTTATATATTAGTTTCAGATTATAATGAACGATTCAGTTTAGTATAATTTGAATGTAAGTACCTAGGTAAGTAATTCGAGTACTCTAATAGGTAGTTTTTACTGAGTTGCGATTGTTCTCTGAAGTAGCTAAAATAGTTATGTAAGAAAATTCCTTTAGTACCTAATATTTAAATTGTTTTAAAATGTCTACAATTTAGAATAATGCGTTTTCTAATAACATCAATGCAAAATTTACTACCAAGTCCCACAAGCTTTAAATAAATTTAAATCTATGTTTCAAACTTTCAACGAATTAAATGAAACCTTTGAATAAAACTTTCTCCATAAACTTAGTCCAGATTTTCTGTTTGTTGAATTTTTACGCATTTCTTATACGTTTTTAATGACGACTACACTTAAGTCGCTGGCACATTCAAAATAATTTTGCGAAGTACAAGTAGCAGAAATATTTCATAATCCTGTTTTTAATTTTATGAGCGTACTTAAAAAATACAATAAAGAGTTTGAGCATTGAGGGCCGTAATTCCTGAAAATGAAGTTTTCCCTTCATTTTCTGAAAGCGCGAAATCCGGACTAGGCTTCTAGTACGGTAAGTGCATGAATACCTATCCTATGTATAAATTAATTAAAGAAAGGTTAAATGCTAAAGCAGATTATTGTATCTTTATTTAAATGAACAACGGTATGTTTTGAAAATTTAATTTAATATCTCAATAAAACTGTTGTAACTTGTAAGCGCTGTAATTTGCTCCTCCAAATTCAAGGCATTCATGGTTGTATAAGTCTATGCTACGCTATCTCTTAGCCTACTTTAGTATTAAAATAGTAGCGACACCTATACGAAACTCTCTGAATTACTTTGCCTTGCACGCGGTTCTTTCTTGGGTATGAAACGTTCGTTTTGTACCGCGTAGCGTCACAAATTTTCACTAGATGGCAGTACTAGTTGCTATGTCTTTCTTAAGCTTAGTTAAATGTTGTCGCATCCGATAGATGGCGTAATATTGCAGAATTAGTTTCATGTTGTTTCCACTAGATGTCGCACTTAAAATACCCTTTTTAGCATGTTTTTCCAGTATTATTCTCATTTCGAGTGGCATCTTCAATATGTATAAATGTAAGTTTTTTCGTCAGTAATTTGGTTACTACACGGTACAGGGTCAGCTTGGTTTGGTATCAGAAGACCGTGTGTCAATTGGCACAGGATAAGTTTACTTCTTTAAAATTCTTTTTTATACATAGTTTTATTATCTCAGGTCTGGAAGGAGTAGGCAGAGCTGTAATATTACACCCACATTTCGCGATGTTATGCATTTTTAGGTCTCACGTAATAATGCTTCGTCACCGAGCACATTACCAGAGTCCGTGCTGCTACTGAGAATTTGGAAAACTCAGTTACACTTATGCCTCACTCGGGACCTTCTGATAAGCTGACGCATACGCTATCCAATGGACCATGGAGAGATATTTAACATGAAGATAAAAAATCGCCATACGTTTAAGAAACGTTAAGTCTTTAGATTATATTTATTCTCAGTTAAGCTTTCACCGTTACTTCTGATATTTTCGTTTCGACGATAAAAATCCAATCTTTGTCATAACATCGAAATGTCGCAAACTAAAGCTTTCGTCGTTAAACAAAATTATCAATAAAACAACATTGTCTCTTTGATATCTGTACCTACAACAAAATAATGTCAAATTAATCGAGTTTTAAAACAGTGTCGTCATGAGATGTTATATTGTAGCGTTCAAAGAGAGACTTTGTAGGCCGGGTATAATAAAATTGTAAAGTTCGCGATGGTTATCAACTGGGTGTTCAGAGAGCCTTTTCTGATTGTTTGTAATAATTTAAATCTGCAATGTTTACGGAGGTCACTAAATTGGAGACGTGGCCGTTTGAATGGAATTTAGGTCTATCAGAGATGCCAGAGAGCTACAATGGGCACGTATAGCCGTCAGTACTAGGGTCTAGTCCAAAATTTGGACTCCATTGTCACGGCGACTAGTGTCTAGTCGATGGGAATAATATCCACATATTTTTACAATATAGTTGGTGCTACGAGAAGATAGACTTTTTGTAAACATACATTCAGGGCTTCACAACCTTTTTTCAAACAGTTGTGTTTTAGATTTTATACTTTTTGAATAGTTTTTTTTTCAATACCTTATTATGCCACTATGTTATAAAATTTATATTGTTAAATTTTACTGAAATGAAACATTTGATTTTGTGTTTGAAGGGTCGAATGTCCATAAATTTGCCGATTTTTTGTCGTTTTACACGTAATTGATTCTGTAAATTAAGTAAAAATAGAGTACTATGTATGTTAATGATAGAGTACATACATGTTACTCTATCATTGACATGATTTTTTTAAGCCTACCTATCCTAAAATATTAAATTATTTACCAACAATGAATAATATTACAGTTAACTAGCTAGTACATTGCATAAAATTTTCTAAGCATGGAGATTTTACGTTGTCTGTGAATGAAATCGTCAGAATGAACTTAAACAAAATCCATTAAAAGTTACGGTAGTCTGAAAACGCAATTTCTTTTTTAGGTAGGTATAAATAATTTTCTGCGCGAGTAATAGTTTGTCATCTGCTATTCTGCATCCGCTTTTTCGAGATTTCGAGCGGAAAGAGCGTTGCGATCCTATGAACTTGTATTGAAAACTTTACATTTACCCCTTCTTGGCAACTTAGAAAAATAATTTTGTCCTCTGATAAATGCATGTTAAGCCTAAGAATGTAACATATCAATGAACTAACGCCAAATGTTGACATTCTAGGCGTCAGTACCTCAAAACACCTCTAAGATCCTGTTGCGCATAATATCGATAAAATATATATATATATATATATATTTTATCGATATATATATATATATATATATATATATATATATATATATATATATATATATATATATGTATGTTTATCCATTATCTAGTGCCCATAGTACAAGCTCTGCTTAGTTTGGGACTAGATGGTGTTGTGTGAATGTAGTTAGAATATTATTATTATATTAGAATTAGAATATAAAAAAACCCGATCCATTAACATATTAGTTTCCTATGACACGTATCTATGTACCGTTGCGCTTATTGGATTTGACATTATTTGTTTTTGACAGAACTATCGCTAAGTCACTTAGTAGAAATTCTTTGTTTACAAAAATTCTATGTTCTCGTGGCACGGACAGAGAAGCACCTCTAAAGGTTAGTAAAGGTCAGTAGTGACCGCCAGAGCGCGCATTTAGAAACTGTCACCGTAACAATCGAATGCAAACTCGGGGTAGGGCGCCTGGTTCTTTTCTCAGGATATAAATCGTTAGGCCATAGGCTATATCGGTGGGATTCAGTGGATCCATGAACTCCAACAGCTGGTCTATGTACAACGAATAAATCAACCACAGAGTCAATTTAACGAATATTTCATTCATTACCGCAGTCACAATTTCCTAACAAAGATATTTTCTTAATTCTCCACATCATTATCCAATCGACAATAAAAGATCAATTGAAAGCAGTCTGTTCGTGATAACTGTATTTATTTACCTTAGATCATTGTTGTCGCAAATGAATCGAGTCAGTACTTATGCAAATACTCGGGACGGTTCGTTGACAGCAAGGAATCAGTTTATTCATGAAACACAATGAGTCAATGCTTAGTAATAGATGAATTTGTGTGTAAATGGTGAATTTGATTACGCGAAATACCTTTGGATTAGATTAATGTTTTAAATAGCACTGGGGAAATCTGGAGGTGTTCTTAAATGAAAATCTGTTTTTCCTAGAGATTCGTTTAACCAATTGCTACGATCAATATCTATACTAATATAATAAAGCGGATGAGTTTGTTTGTTTGTTTGAACGCGCTAATCTCAGGAACTACCGGACGGATCTCAAAAAATATTGTTGTATACGATAGCCCAGTTATTCTGGAAGGCTATAGGCTATATAACATAACGCTTCGACCCTTTGGGGCCGGGCAAAAGGCTAAAAGATAATGTCGGCTAATCTCAGGAACTAGCAGTCGGATTTTTAAAATTGTTATTGCCTATGATAGCCCAATTATTCCGAAAGGGTGTAGGCTATATAAAATTACGCCACAACTTTTAGGGGCCAGACAAAAATAATAAAATGGTCAAACGAGAAGGGGGAGGGTTGGGTCAAAGGCAAAAAAAGGTTAAACGAACAGGATACATCTATATAGGTATCGTTTTCGAGATTTTCGGGACGTTGATTAATAATATGAAATATATTTAGTGATCCAAGATGGCGGACGGGAAATCAAAGATGGCGGATGAGAAAATTTTAAAAATCAATATGGGTATCGCCTTCGATATTTTAATGGGGAATCGAAATACAACATCTATTTCGTGATCAAAGATGGCGGATGGGAAATCAAAGATGGCGGATGGGAAATCAAAGATGGCGGATGGGGAAATTAAACATAAACAATATTGGTATCGTCTGCGATGTTAAAGGGATGGGGAATCCAAATACAACATCAGTTTCGTGATTCAAGATGGTGGATGGGAAATCAAAGATGGCGGATGGGAAAAAAATAAAAATCAATATGGGTATCTTCTCTGATGATTTAAGGATGGAGAATCCAAATACAACATCTATTTCGTGATCAAAGATGGCGGATAGGAAATCAAAGATGGCGGACGCGATTTTTTAAAGTCGATATGGGTATCGTCTCCGATATTTTAAGGAATGGGGAATTCAAAAACACCATCTATTTCGTGATCAAAGATGGCGGATAGGAAATCAAAGATGGCGGACGGGTTTTTTTTTAAGTCGATATAGGTATCGTCTCCGATATTTAAAGGAATGGGGAATTCAATATTATATAAAAATCAATGTTTGTTTGTTCATCATTTATAGACTCTGAAATGATAAGAGATTAAGCGCTAAGTCAATGGTAACTTTGGGAAAGGGGCTTGGAAAAAAGGGAATTAAATAAAAACTCTTAAAAAGGCGATACGGAGTTCGCCGGGTCAGCTAGTGGTAGCATAAAATGGATGGATTTATTTTCCGAGTTGCTTGCCGTTGAGGTAAATGAAGACAAATCTTTAACATTCAGATGTATTCATGGGGCAGACATCTCAAGAAATTTAGATTTGCTAAAAATACTGCCATATTAAAATTGTTACTGATCACTTGCTCCGTGCCTTGGAGAGTACGTTAAGTCTTCGGTTCCTTCTGTTATAAAGAGCCTTGATAGTCATTATGTAGGGTCGTACTGACTCTACATTTTTATTCAATAACAGGAATATTTAAAAACATACATACATAGACTCAGGCCTGTTTCCCCGAAGGGATAGGCAGATAGGTGAGACAAGTCGCCAGTTATGTTTCGATCCGATGTAATAAGGGGCGATGCTATCGTCATCTACCGGCCACATTATTAAGCGAGCAATAATGAACATTTTTAATGCACACATTCGAAAAGTTAGAGGTGTGTGCCCGGGGTATCTGGGGATCGAACCGGAGACCATCGTGTCGGCAGTCCGTTACGTACATCACAGGGCTATCGCCGCTATTTTATATGTACATACATACATATATACATAGACTCAAGCCTGTTTCCCGAAGGGGTAGGCAGAGACTACGGAACGCCATTTGCAACGATCCTTACACACCTCTCTTGTTTCATTCACTCTCATCAAGTTTCCCATGCATACCATATATTTTATATGTACCTATTGCGTAGTGGAAATGTAGTACACATTTCCACTACGCAAGTGGAACATTTTTAAACCCTGCCACGAACATGTCGACACAAATATTACAACGGTCCAGCTCGCACAGATGAGATAACGCTACACTGTGTAAAATCCACGGTCACTACTTAACGTGCTTGTTCATGTGGGGCTACAAAAACAACGAAATATTTTTTATTTTGTTTTTAGATACTAAAAAAGCCACAAGTGAGTTTCTTACCTTAGCCAATGGATTCCAGAAATGCCAGACAAGCTACGGTTTATGCAATTTGCAATGCAACGAGATTTTTCTTTTGCGTGAGATGCGTGAGATACTCCTTGCTGAACAGCAAGGAGTCTCTCACGCATTACTGAATCAAAAAGTGAAGTATGAAGGTGTCTTCTCTTGAATAATCTTCTCATTATGATAGCTTGCTAACGCTTTTCTCCTGATGTATCACTTTTATGTAGCGCTCATAGCGAGTCTTGGGTTACAGTTGGTCATATAGGTCGGCTAATTTAAGCTACGTTTACACAGGTTGCCACTTGGATGGGTGACCGTGTCTGGCATCACAGCGCTACCGAGTTCTGAAGGGCACGTTAAGCTGGCGGTCACGGTTCTTTTCCCAGGACAAAAACCGTTAGGCCTTATCGGAGACCACACTCACATGAGCAAACAAATAAAAAAAAATTGGCATGAGATCTGTGACGTAGTGGAAACACCACAGATCTAAGAAGCATTTGATACTCTATCCTACTAAGCAAGCCGTTAATTCTGTTCTCATAGATACAAAGAAAAACATTTTCTTCCATGACCCGAACAACATTATGCCCTAAAACACAAAAACACTCATTCCAGGCAATTCCCTGTGCGGTATTTGTCTTAAAAATGAAGCACCAATACGTACGTTAAGCACACAAGGAAATTGCGTCAATTTATTGTGGGGGACGACACCTCTGTATACTCATTACAATGGGATTACGAATACGGTGTGTTCTTCATCTCGGGCTGTTTTATAAAGATACTTAAGACATGTGTAAGGTACTTTGTTTTATTGGAGTATACTCTAGTTATATGTGTGCGTGAGTGTGTGTGTGTGTGTGTGTGTGATAATGTGCATAACAAAATTATTTATTATATTATTACTTTCGCTGACAAAAAAAAACAAATAATATTTAAGAATCCGCATTAGACAGTATTATGTAAGTAAATAATAACTAAACAAATATTGAAACTACGGACATAAAATCTTGTGGATCGTATAAAGTTTTACACCGCGCGGGGTGAAAAGGAGTTGTAGCACAAATTACATACGTTTAACTGAAATTCGGTTAGATTACCAGGCTAACGATCGTAATTTCAGTCACTATCTTAAGTTTTTACTCGTGTATGCTGTTACTAACCTGTACTTCTTTGCCCTCATTTTGCATCACGGTGCTTCTTTTATTATTTATTTTATGGGTAGCAAACGAGTATGACTTGATGGCAAGCTTAGAGTATACATTAGCAAGCTATAGAGCGCGTTTTGCGATATATGAACTGTAAGCACAGGTATGAACAGCACCGTCTGTCCTTGTCAACTGTCAACCAGTACAAAAACAATACGCGTTACGATCGGTCTGCGAGCAATATTTATTTGTTTTTGTTAAAATAGTGGTGAAATGTGCGGTACCAGGTTGTAAAAATGATTCCCGGAAACAAAATAAGACGGATATCAATATTTCATTACATCGGTAAGTAGTATTTAATTAATATTTTACGTATTTTAGCAAAATTTTGCAGGGTCTCAAAGGGGGATGTGACAGACGCGGGGTGGGTCACAGCTGACAGCCGAAATCGGCCATTTTTTCTTCGCAATAATTAGTGATGTGCCAGTGTCGATATGCGTTACGATAGTTTCTTTTGTCATAGTGTAATTTTATATGTATAATGTAGTGAATCCGCTAACTGAATATTTTATACATCTACATCTATACTTTTATATTATAAAGAGGAAAGATTTGATTGTTTGTTTGTTTGTTGTATTGAATAGGCTCTGAAACTACTGCACCGATTTTAAAAATTCTTTTATAATTAGAAGCTGACATTATTCCTGATGGCTATAGGCTACTTTTTACCGCGGGAAATTGCTTCATTCCTATGGGAAAACGGGTAATAGGACAACGGTTACTTAGTAAGAATTATCCTTCCGTACTTATCTTTTTCACATAACTTCTAAACGGCTGAACCGATTGGGTTGAAATTTTATATGGATACTAGAGGACGCCAGCAGCTACGCCTGCATTATTTTTAAATTTACTCGTTTTGGCCGAGCCCGTGGGAATTTCGGGAAATCCCTCGTTAGTGCACCCTTACGGTCCCTAAGCATCATACATGCCAAATTTTAGCTTCCTGCGCCCAGTAGTTTCGGCTGTAGCGTGTCTGTCAGTCAGTCAGTAACGCAAGGATTTTATATATTAAGATTTCGATGGTTTTCTGGATGATTTAAAAATACAATTGAACCCGGTAGGTGGCGCTGCTGTCGGTATGTCAACTTCTAAACGGCTGAACCGATTGGGTTGAAATTTTATATGGGTTGGTTGTATTTTATTGGGTGGGTGGCCCATCGTTCCTGAGGATGCCTGGTGCAGAGGCGAAACACGTGTCGAAGAATAGTCGGCGCATACAGCGGGATACTGCAAGTCAGGTATCTTCCTGGAACCCATACCATTCCTATATCCCTTATCCTTTTAGAGGAGTTCGATATTGTCAACCTTTTTCTATTGCAATAGTTGGGGTGGTCAATTCGAGGGTGCATGGTGGCTTCCTCTTTCCTTCCATTAGGTTACAATGGAGTTCCGCCAAGTAACGCCTGATTCAATCAATTATTCGTCTGCTCTATTCATTTTAAAGCTTCGTCGATATCTGAAACAAACAAAGGGCGTCCAAAACTAGTTCACGATGCTGTACCAGAACTGTATCTTAAGGAAACAGTAAAAGTAACATCTTGCAATAAGTTACCATTAACTACATCTTCACTAATGTTGTAAAGAGGAAAAATTTATTGTCAGTCTGAATTTAATAGGCTGCGAAACTACTGGACCGATTTTAAAAAGACTTCCATAATTATGCTGCTTTTAGATGAGACAAATATAGCCGCGCGTTGATCACACGATGGACGCGTTGATCTTAATGTTTGTTTTTGTTTTACATAACTAACTATTTTCAAAATCTTATTTTCTCTTTTTTTTGCAAGGATAATTCAAGTACCTCGAGTGCCCAAGTAATGTCAGCGCCGGTATCTAAAGAAGTTTCTCCAAGTCAAGTAAGTACAATGTTTGGTTATGATTTACATACCAATTGTCAAAAAAGTAAAAATCTTATTTTCTTTTTTAAGGATAATCCAAGTACGTCAAGAGTTCAAGCATCAGAAGAAGTAAATCTACCCCTCCCGCCAAAACCAGCGTTATTATCGGAATTGAAAGAAGTTACTATAAGATCAGAAAATGGTACAGCTCTGTTGATGCTTCGCCAGGCTTTACCGAGGAAGCATTTAGAGTTTTACAAGAGAAATCGCAAAACTGCGACCGCAAAATTAATAATTTGCTGTCTTGTCTTTGACGAGATGTCAATTCGTCAATAAGAAAAGTTTGACGGAACCCATGTACACAGTTACGTTGATTATGGTGCACAACTTCAAGAAAATGTCAATGAATTAGCCACACAAGCATTGGTATTTATACTGGTTGCCATAAATGATAGTTGGAAAATACTAGTCGCCTATATTGATGGATATACAATGTGATCCGTCAATACACTACACTACACGTCAATAAATATCGTAAACCGTCAGTATATATTGACGGATCACGATATGAATCTTGCGTGTAGCCGTCGCCTAGATTACTTTAGCTTTCGTCAGCCGAAAATACAAACCCAATAGGAATTTCATTGTGTCTGGCGCTGATCAGTGCTTCGGCAGACGAAAAGTAATTGTTAACCTTAGTCTAACATAGATACCCATACTAAACCAAACCAAAGAAATAGAGTATAAATAATAGAGTAATAGACCCATAATAAAACAAACTATCGATATTTTTGCAGAAATATTGTCATGCGTGGAACAACACTATAAAAGCGCTATACTATCACTAAGTATCTATAGAACTTTTGCTTACGCTACGCACAACGGACCGAAGTGATACCAGCGCTCTATAGCTTGCTAATGTATACTCTAAGATGGCAAGCGATTAACGCCGCCCATGGACACAAGCAACACCAGAAAAGTCACAAGTACGTTACCGCCTTTTGGTTTGGGAGGGACAGGAGGAGGAGTGGAACATTGCGCTTCTCAAAATGCGTGACTTACAACTCACAAAATTAGGCTCGGTTGACTTTATCCTTAATGAGCTGCGTCATCCATCTAAGATACCTATGTGTTAGTAACGCTTTGCTAGGAATATTGACTGAATACATTTAGGAATTCAACCAATATTTGCATTTAACTAGTTGATCATGAATACAGTGTTTACTTGCAAGACACAGAATACATGAATGGTGTAATTGTGCGCATAATATCTTGCTAATAGGTAGCTTTGAGGATTCACTAATTGATAGAAATGTAGAACAGAATTTAGCCAGGGCTTGAAGTTCATAAATATAAATATACGTTTTACAGATTCTATTGCGATATATTGGTATTAAAAACATTACATATGAACTGAATGATCTAGTAAATACGTACTTATAATACTATCCGCCGTTTCGATTTATTTACAGGACTCGTGATCACGGAAGACTGAAGTGACGTACATAGATATGTCTTATCATGTATATTACGATAGAATCTGTAGAACGTAGTTTTTTTCATTTGTAGCATTCGTGTAAGCGCAAAAAAATCGAATACTAAATTATATAAAGGTGTAAAGTTTCTTTAATTGTTTGCTTGAACGTGATAATCTCAGGAACTACTGGTTTGATTTGAAAATTATTTCAGTTTTAGCCCATTTGTCGAGGATGGCTATATAACATCACGCACGCTACGAGCTACGAGAGTGGAGCGAAATAACGCAGGTGTAGCCGTGGGCTCATCTAGTACTAGGTATAAAATGAATTAATAGTTTAAAAGCTTGAAAACTTAACTCTCCGATCCATATTTACTACCTAAATTGGGCTTAGTAGTTAATGACGTGTTTCATCTCCTATATGCTGTCCAGATCCAGTGTGTCTTTTAGAACGTAGCCTTTCACTAAGGATTTTGTAATATTCCACCTCTATTGGTATTATAAAGATTTTAAGATTAGAGCGGTCAAATCCACGGGCGACTGCTAGTTGCTATGTTTGTACTGTTTTGCAGTAACGGGACCACTGAAACTATTGCACTATTATAACTGGCTCATATTCTTTACGATTCCACTCGCCCGTTTTATAGCCCCACAGCCCAAATGCCCTGTAACCAGAGATAGTTGGTTTCAAACGCCAGCCAATCTTAAGCACCTACATTTGACAAACTACCCACTCCACAGGGGGTTTTTACCGAGCTCGCCAAATGAACTGGCGAACTTAAGTTTATCTTTGTAGTTCGTTCTCGAAAATACACTTTCTTGAAGGTGAGGAGAGTTGGCTAACTACCGGGTTTATACGAACGTGTTAGGTTTTGTAATTGCCTTCTGCTTGGTTTTGTTTATAGTTTTTTTTTACTGGAGGGAATGGATTCCCTCTAGAAGAAGCTAATATTAAAAAAGCGTTTGTACCTACGTGGTATTTGCTCTCTTTATCTGACTTCATTTTATAATGAATGCAAGTTCAACTTTGTGCACCTATGAAAAACGGAGAACATGGGCTATGATCTGTGGTTGCGTTTCTTACTAAATTTTGTCCCAACGAGTCAACCGTTTATAGGACTGCGCCAGCTGTGCAATCACACCGTATCATCCACGATTGTCTGTTAGTAACATTGTCTTTGTTTAAAAACGGAAGCAAAGTGGATGAAGTTTAGTTGGTAAAAATTAAAGGCTTCTTTTTACCTACAAAACTTCATCGAGGTAGTTCTTTTCTGCTTCTCTTCATTTTGACTGGTCTCTGATTTGGATTATTGCAGCTTCCACCTTTTATGATAAATGTCCGTATTTGGCGACTTAATTGACGCATTGGTATATCATCTACTGTTAAAACTAATCATTAATACCTATTCATCATAAAGTTCCCGAAGTCAGGCAAAATCGATCGTTTTCCAATGCTTTATATTTTTGGCTTTAAGCCAAGCCACCAAACACTTAAACAACATTTTCTCAAACACTTAGAAGCTTTTAAACCTAAGCAAAGTGAGACAGTAAGGTCACAGTGTTTTTTGTGTTTATGCCAATCGAGTTAGGAATTTATGTGTGTATTAAAAAATATTAATTAATTATCGCTCGCTTAACAATGTGCCCGGTAGATGGCAATAGACTCGCCCCCTATTACATTGGGACCGAAACATATCTGGCGAAGTGTGGGTGTGTAATACACCTCTGCTTACCCCTTCGGGGATAAAAGGCGTGAAGATGATGATGAGAGTTAGGAATTTTGTTGCGACATCGGTGAGATATCATCTTAAGCTGGATCAACACCCGTGTTGTTGATCAGTTTTATTTTATAGGAATTTAAACTTTCCTGGTCATTTAAACTTATTTTAAATTGTCTTTCGGGATATACGTATATATCCCGAAAGATAATTTAAAACAGTTTTATTTTTTAATTTATTCTCGTAGTGATCGGCGATACTTTCATCATTTTATAATAAGGAAAACAAAGCAGTGCACTCTAGGTAATCCAAATAATAAGAAGCGATAACCTTAACACAAAACATTGCTGTCTTCTCTCATATTTTCTACCAAGTGAATAATATACATACATGCGTAATATACTCACGCCTTTCGCACTTTCGCATCGGGGTAAGCAGACACAATAGAACGCCACTTGCTTCTATCCTTATAAACCTCACCTTTTCATACATAATGGATTTGAATGCTCAAACCTGTCCGGTTTTCTAAACATACCCAATTTGATAGACGAATGTCCTACATTACCTTATTAAATTTACTTTGCCATTGATGGAGAAGTATCCGTCTTAATTACGCCAAATAACATACATACATACATAGACTGACGCCTGTTTCCCGGAGGGGTAGGCAGAGACTACGGAACGCCATTTGCAACGATCCTGACATATCTCTCTTGCTTCATTCACTCCCATCAGATTCCTCATGCAAGCTCTTCTGTTCAGGGTACTTCTCACGCCAAATAAATGTCAAACAAATTAATTTACAAATGACATTGACCTACTAAATTGATTGGTCTAGAAACTTAAAATGGAAAGCTATCCTGTTGCTACAAGGAAAGAATATAATCCGTGGAACATGAATTATTAATATTCCTGATGAGGTCTTTCGTAGATATTACTGTCCAAGAAATAATATGGTTGGTATTAAATTTTGAAAATCTCCTGATTTACCATATATATTAAAATTGGACTTTCACGATTGTTACATTGTGTGTTTTTCTTTCCCTTTCTTGTCATACTGTTCGCAATATCGTCTAGGGGCCTGAAAAAAAACCGGGTCCCGGGTCCGATTCCCAGGTCAGGCAAAAGGTTTTACGAATTCTCAACAGCAGCATGGAGTCTGGAAATGTGCCCAGTAACGGTAATAGGCTCGCCCTCTAGTATGTGTTACCTAAAATTCATAAGGCTCGTTTAACAATTTAAATTAATTCTGAATATTTAACTAAATATTACCCTAGTTTTATCCCGCTTGCATATTTTTTTTTATTTATAGTCTCACGCCTGTATCCCCGAAGTGGTCGGCAGAAGTGGAAATATCACACCCACATTTCACCATGATTTTTTTTTATTTTAGGTCCCACGTAATGGGGTTTTAAACGATTTAAATTAATTCTTAATTTTTAGTTAACATTACCCTAGTTTTATCCCGCTTGCATTATTTTTAAGTAAACTTTAAAATGAACTTGTAATCTCTAAAGTGTCAATATCATTTCTTATCCCATTTAATTTCTAGACACAAAAAAACGTACTCTTTCAAACGTTACCATTAATCCCTGCAGACATTTTATTTTCAGCGCCAGAATGAGAGAAAAATAAACGAGTTATATTCTACGTCGTTGCCAGAACTAATGAGGATTGTGATCTTAAGTTTTAATTCCAGACTTGTAAGTGAAAATTCTTGGGCGTCCGCTGACTCAGATATAACTGTCTAGCTTGTCCGTTCATTTAATATGGGACTGGATTACAATTACTAACGGTTCGTGACGATGGTGCTCATTAATGTTGCAAAGTTAAATTGGTGTCATTATTTTAGTAAAGTTCGACGATTTCGGTTAAGTATTTTTATGAAATTAGTCGGTAGAACTAAATAATTACTGCGTATTATAAAAAGTGCTCCGCCATGTCTGTGTCTGTATATCTGAACCCGATATACTCAAAAGTACTAAAACGATTCTGATTAAAATTGTACCAATAGAAAGAGTGATTTCTGAGGAGGTGTATCACTATAGGTAACAAGTTTCAAGCCATAGTTCATGTCTGGGTATGTTGTTAAGGACTCCTCGATACAGAATTTACTCCTAGAGCAGGAGAGGTTTTTTCGCAACCATGAGGTATACCAATATTCGCCAAGGTGTAGACCATCATAATCATAATGACTCCTAAAGACCTTCAATACACGCGGATCCGTCGGCCTAACGTGTTCTACGGGGCAATAATTACCAATTTACAAATCACTTCAAAAAGTCAATAGTGAACCTGATACCCTCTGCAAAAGTATGAAATATGCAAAATATTGCGATCACAAATCAAAAATCAGGCGGCGCAAAATCTGTCAGCCTTTTTTTGTACTATTTTTTGTTTGACTGATGACCAAATCGACCTGTCAAAGTTATTTATTGTCCATTACATGCGCCAGTGTGAATCCGACTTCTGTGAAATGTGGATGATAAATGGCTAAAACAAATGGGAGGATTGAAGAGTTTAAAAAAAAATGTAAACGCAAAGCATGGTGACGTCCATTTTTGTTAGTTGAAGTTTTTGGGGTAAACTTCTGATGATTATTGAATCATTTTTTGCCGTAAACAGAGATTAATAATGATACTTTCTATATTTTTACTTTAAATCAGAGCTTTTTCTTTTCGTCTTTAACTTTATGCTTGCTAATTCGTGGTCTCGATCCAACTACTTGCTTTGATAACAACCATGCTTTCTTTAGAAATGGTCTGTCTTTAAATTTTCTTTTCAATCTTTATTATTTAAATTCAATATTTAATAACTGACTGCCACCGCGGTCCAGTGGATAGCGTATGCGACTGCTTATTGGAGGTCTCAGGTTCGATTCCCGGGTCGGGCAAAGGCTATCACCACTAGGCTATCGCTACTTTCTAAATATTAACAATATGCCCAGTAGATGGCAATAGGCTCGCCCCCTATTACATTGGGACCTAAACATAACTGGCGAAATGTGGGTGTGTATATGTTGCAGTCAAAACTCTTAGCCAGTCAAAAGTACTACTGGTTAAGAGTTTTGACTGCAATATATACACCTCTGCCCCTACCCCTTCCGGGATACAAGGCGTGAAGTTATGTATGTATTAAATTATTGAATGACAACATTACCACCTGAGAAAACCCTTGTACAGAGTATTCTATACTTTGTTGTATGTTTCTTAAGAAAACAAAACATGACTAATTTAAAATACTATAAACGTGATCATAGCATTAAAAATCTCAAATATTTTTCTTCTCCATCATTAAACACTGCATTAAATATTTCACTATCAGTTGATAGTCTGATTACACGGTACAATAGCGCAAAGTTTGTCAATTTATAACTCTGAAACACCTTGGTATTTATGTTATAGGTTGCATGTCTATCGAGCAAGTTGAGGCCGCTGTCAAAGAGTGAAGGACGCCTCGATGCATTTTGATTTTGTTTTATTGTGTTGAGAATGGAATTTTAAGGAAAAGTAAGCATGTCAGATTATAATGACTTACATAACATTGAGTTTGTCAGCAGGTATGCTAGTGTTAAAGCAAATAGTATGTATAAATACTATTGTATTTATAAAAAGCAAGTAGGTTTGTACAGGGTTCATACGACGGTAAGGCTTTTATTCAGTGTAGCGAACACAGTGTAAAAACCACAAAAATCGACTAGAGGCCAATATCTGCATCGCGTCATACTTACTTATTCTATGACGTCTATCGTAAATATTCACAACACGATTTCGGTTGAAATTTCGCAACAAACTCACATATTTTACTGACAGTATTGCATCATCCGATCTAGCACTTATATCGCTAATTACAATACCTAGAGAGTAAACATGTAGACAAAAGTCTTATATGTCTACAGCCGAGGAGTCTCTTATAATAAATTTCAATTTCCACCGGCTTTTAGTACAGAAGCAACATTGTTTCACGTCGTATTTCTACAAGGAATCCAGAGTAACGTACTGTTATAAAGATTTAAGTTAAAGCCTGTAAAGTTTATTGTGTTGTAAGCAAATTTCTAATTAGCTAAATTGTTAGGATTTATCTAGAGATCTTCGAAAGAAACCTGACGGTTTTATAACCTGACGGTAGAGAAATTTTATTATAGGAGTCAAGCGCGACTCCAAAGAAGGCGAAACTAATGGGTTTATGATAGCACTAGTACTTTCTCCTTCTTCCTTATAACGCTCCCCCTTCTACTTCTTTTCCTATCCAGGCTGGCAACGCATTTGTGATTCCGCTGCTGTAAGGGTTTCTTTGCGAGGCTGTAATAAGGCGGCCTCTTATCTGTGTATTTCATGGCACATGATTGTTTGCGCGGCGGTAATAGCTCATCTACTGTCAGGCGATCAGTCTGTTTGCCTCTTATCTCATAAAAACCTGTGTCTTTCATGGCAAATGACTTTTTATATAAACGGCTCCAAATTGGCACGAGCCTTAAAATGTCTAACATTGCACTTTATACATTCGCATTTATAATATTAGTATTAGTGACGTGGTATACGCGACCCGTGTTTCTTTCAATGTTGCCACTCTTCTATCAGTGTGCAATGCTGTCTGAATTAGTTTGTTATCTGTAAAGCTAAATGGGATACTTCATTCTGTAGGTACTTGCAACATCTCTATTGTAATCCAAACGAGTTCCTTTTAGTAAATGATTGCACAGTCACGGCGACTGAACCTTTTTTTTTAGTTGTCGTAATAAAAATGTTCAGATACCGTGGTATTACCACTTACTTATAGGTAAGAGACATTTATATAGGTAGATTGATAAATAAAAGCTATATATTATTATTCATCAAAACAATTTAATTAATAAAGTTACAACCGTTAGGTTATAACCATTTAATTTTTTGTGCGTAATTTCTCAGCGTAGAATTAGGATTGTAGTAAATAGCCTAGCGACTACTTATTAATCCAAAGCATGGCAAGCATTGAAAAATTCGTGCTTCACATTATTTTATCGACTACCACTGTACTCGAAATCACTTATTCAGTCGTTATTCAAAAGTTACTGAA
This sequence comes from Euclidia mi, assembly GCA_944739405.2. Classification (NCBI taxonomy): domain Eukaryota; kingdom Metazoa; phylum Arthropoda; class Insecta; order Lepidoptera; family Erebidae; genus Euclidia; species Euclidia mi. The sequence continues at coordinate 41,947,150 of OX123206.2, forward strand.
CCTAAAGCCGATTCTGTTGCAAAAATAACGCGAACCAAATAAACAGGGGTAGCTAACCGGTCTTAACCGGTCTCAACTCGATCTAACTTTTTCGATTAAGGCCTTGTCCATACCAGCATCCATCTTATCGGTGTTCCGTCAAATATCATCCGTATTAGGTGTAGATGTGACCTTATTTAAAACTTGAGTTATCAATCATTTTTACGGCTTCGAGTTTTTATACAGGTCTTGGTTTCGACAATATATTTTATGGATAATCTTTAAGTAATAAGAGACTTAGCCGATGGATTTAGTCAAATTTTACTGGGTCTTTATTATCGTCTATCCATTTCTTTGATATACGACAAAATTTTGTAGCTGAATTATATTTTCAACCTAGAGGCTTCTGATCTTATGTGTGTCTTACGAAATCTTTTTCTCTGAACTCCAGGCAGGCGGAAAAACGGTGACAAAATTTTCATACTTCAAAAGTGTTTAAAAAAGTTACATGAAGAGGTGCAATATTGATACCCAGAATTGGGAGGAAAACGCCAGCCAATCTAAGTGGATGCGATTGGTGAAGAATAAATTTCATGTTTTTGAAGAGCAGTGGTGTTTTAGAAGAATCAGAACTAGGAAGTCTGTATGTTGTAAGAGGGCATCTAAACTGGATGCGAAACGTGATGCTCATAAAACTAAACCACCACCAGCCGTCATTTACAACTATGTCGACGGTATCCTCAAGTGCAGCCAATGTTCGCGCATGTTTACACTTAGGATTGTAAACTGTAGCCAACAGAGGGCGCATGGAAGAGTTGATAATAATACCTGTGTTAATAGTAGTCAGCAGGTGACATCATAGCCGAATTCAGCTGGTAGTACACACACATCTCTTTTTACTGGCTTTCAATACGAATATCAAAAGTTAAAAATAAATAAATGTCTAATAATGTTGAGTCCACACTCACAAATTATATGTCCACGAGTCTCCGGTCGCCTCAGGGTTTCAACATTACGTGCTCTGCGTCGCACGAGCATGATTTCATACTAATGGTGAGCTAGTTGAGATAACGTACAGTCTGACATTTATGAAAGACAATTTATAAGTTTCATCATTTAAAATAATTAAGGGAGATGTTTTTAATACAGCAACGGACTAAGTGTACATTTTAAGAGTTATATTCGCCAAATTTAATCCAGATTTTAGAACGATAAAATAAATTTTAAATACTCTTAGTGGAAAAGTAGCATATGTTACTTACATAGGCAGCTTCCGGAACATACAGACAGACATAAAATACCTACTGGCTTTTTGTCATAGCCGTCGTGAAAATAATTATGTTACTACGAAATCAACCAATTATTTTCACATTAAAAACAAACGGTGTTGTGGGGTAAAAGAAGATGTAGTGACAAGCATCGAGAAAGGTATGCTAAGATGGTTTGGGCACGTGGAGAGGATGGATGACGAAAGACTGACCAAGCAGATATATAAGGCAAGTGTGGAAGGGACAGGACGAAGGGGAAAACCTAGGCGGACGTTCTCTGACCAAATTGGAGACATCCTAAATACAGGACAGGTGAGAAGTACCCTGAACAGAAGAGCATGCATGAGGAATCTGATGGGAGTGAATGAAGCAAGAGAGATATGTCAGGATCGTTGCAAATGGCGTTCCGTAGTCTCTGCCCACCCCTCCGGAAAACAGGCGTGGGTCTATGTATGTATGTAAAAACACGAACTTCAATTCCGTTTATTTGTATAGCTATGTATAGTGATTGAGACATTAAGAAGTGCTGGGACTTTCTAAACCAATGAGCATGGATGATAAATGTACTGGAAATCAGTAAAGTGAAAGAAATATATAAGGGCCGGCGAAAGTCACTAAAAGTTTCCTATCCGGCTGTGGCGAAGGCTTTAACGTTATCTTAGCAGTCTAAATACATATTAATTCATATATGATTCACCGTACTTTTATTTTGTTTTTGTAAGAGTGTGCCTACTTCTGGTGTCCTAGTATATTAGCACCATTTCCGCCTGCCGCTGTGATTATGTCGGCTTCCAACTGGTCGGCCGAGTACGCAAGGTGTTGCCAGTGAGCAGCAATAATATTCTACCTATTAATAATAATCAATACTGTAATAATATATTACTTTTTTGTTTTTATTTTTTGTCTTAATTTAGTATTTTGTTTTATGTTTGTATTATCTTATATTATTTTTTTTACTTTTTAGTTCATAGTGTGTGCCATTGGTGACAGAAATAAATATATTTTTTTCTTTTTTAGTCCAAAGACTGACCCGAAAGACTCTGACGTGGTCTAAACGATTCTTGTCCTGGGAATAAAACCGGAACTACCGAACTAAGTCACGCTCTTAGGTCAGTAGTCCTGTTGGTAGACTTATTATTTCTTTTGAGAATATTATGAAGAACTACCAGACATCAGGTTTCCGTACGATATTTACCTTCAACGTTTAGCAAGCGACAGTTAATAACTTGGCACGCATTAAACTTCGAAAAGTCAGTGATGGACACCCTAGGTTTAAACCCCGTGACCCGCAGTTTATCATCACAAGTAAATAAAAATTGTACCATCAACGTGCCCACCATGTTTCCTGTACCCCAGCTCTGGGATTCTGCCGTACATTCTATAATATTTTTATATACTTTCGACCCTAAGGGAAAGGTATCGGTACCATTTTCCTCTTACGCCAAATGCGGATAGGTTTTTACCTGTGCTTTAAAAAGGTACGATTCACGGAGAAAAGTTATAAATATTTAGGGTATATTATTGGGAGAGGAGACACATTCGTAAGTTATGCATTTATTTCCATAAACAAGGTAGCATGGGTGGCGTAATCTCGTAATGTTGTTTCTTTGTAACTGACTAAAAAGAAGGAGTTTCTAAATCTAGTTGTGTTTCTTTATGTTTGTGACCTCAATACTCCGATTAGTAATTTCTTCTTTGTTTTATTTAATTCTGGTTTATTCATATTCAAATAGGAGCGTTATTACGTAAAAATATGGCTGCGATATTTTATTTGCGGGCAGTTTTTCAAAGTCAAAGTCAAAATCCTTTATTCATTGTAAAAATTTATAAAACAATTACTTAAAGACTCTACATTTACATTTACTGCCACGTTCGCAAGGGTGCAAGAGCGTAGAACCATGAGAAAGAACCTACCTTTTTTTCCTTTTGTTAAACTGAATATTAACCTAAAACTACGAGTATCTAAGTATGGTGATCAGTAACAGATAACTGACAACTGTTGTCCAGGTACCATATAACACGTTCTGCCTACTTTGGGATGCAATGGCCATGTATAAATTGTCTCGGGGTATCAATACGTGTGCAACGAAAATTGGATGAAGAAACCCTTATTGAAAAAAAAAAATATAGTTTGGTCCCTCCGACGTCAATCAGAGTAAGAGTTCGTGCGTATGATTGAAGGGTGATCTAGCTCTGTAGTCTAGATTTTTAAGTAGATTTATTTATTTACGTTGCTATTCTGTAAGAGTTGCTAGTTAAACAATATAAGATTTATTTATTTCTCTTCCATATTTTGGTTGCAAATTATACATAGAGATAGACTGATACCTAAATTAAGCGTAATATTATACTTTGAGTCAACAGATCTTTGCATTAAATTATGTACACTAAGAGCATTGAATTCTTATCAAGAATTATTATTAATTCTTAGCTCAGCAAAAGCCATCATCTAGTTCACCGGTACATGCAGAAAACATTAGCAAAAGTAACATTTAAACAACACAACAAACAAACAGAACTTAAGCCACAAACTCCGTACACTTCATCCGACAGCGGCACAAATCCGATTACATAAAACGTGAAAGGATACAGGATTTTTTTTGCAACGCCTACGACGACTACAGAACTTTACATAGGACTTGCATAAACTTATGACTTTGCCTAAAGAAACAAGGACTGCTTTGCTGTTCACAAATTCAAATATCAAGGAGAGTAATCGTGATTCATAGAAATGTGTATATTCTCTTAGGATTCTTAGGGAAATCCATTATCTTGCGGCGGATTCTGGGGCCAACTAATGAAGAAGATGGGAGATGGCGAATGCGAATAAACCGAGAGATAGAAGTCCTTGTGGCCGAGCCATATATTATTATGGTGAAATTAAAGCGTCATTACTTCGCTGGTTTGGTCACGTGATGAGGATGGGAGGGGGTCGCGCTGCTAAGAGCGTATCTAGGACGACCTAGCGGTTGAATCTCGGTGGGTCCTCTTAGATATCGCTGGAATCATGAAATGACAAAGTCCTACATGTCCTAGCAGGGCTTCGTAAAATGGAAATAAATAAATATCGGATCCCAAGACTCACTTTGTGTCGCTGCGCTACCACGAATGAATGGAATTATCTATAGGGACAGTGAACATCCGTTCGAAAATATGTCGAACTCGCGTATGAAGGGTTCCGTACCGTCGCAGAGGATATATTTTCGTTTTGAAGATTGTAAATACTTTAGTATGAGAAGCAAGAGAAGTGCACTAAAAATATTGCATAATATTGTTTATTCGCCCTTTGAACTACATCATAATTTTCTATTACTCGCTATTAAATTATAAGCAGAAATAGAAATAAAGTAATCCGTCAAAATTTCCATCTTAACCTCTTATCAAGGTTTATGAGTAATAGTCTGTAAACAGACAGACCAATGGACAACTGTGACTTGGTAATAGGATAGCCCCATGGTTGCACTCTTCGAGTAGCAATTCTAAAAATGAGGTTATTGATCAGAAAGGTCACATTGACGTAAATTTAGCCCAAGGTAGTCTTATTTTTGTTTAAACTGTTATTCCACCAAACCTTAACCAATCCGTATGCGATAGTAGGCTGCACTTAAGTTAATATTTTCTTGGGTTTACGCGAATGTTACACATTGAAATTAAACTACAGTTTACGGATTTTATCGCGTTACATTGGTTTCACTTGTTTTTACATTTAAACCGAATGATCTAGAAACTACATTTTTATTACTAGCCAACGTTTCGAATTCTTTACAGGATTCATGTTCACGGCAGACTGAGGTGGTATTTGTCTTTGTCTTGAATTTAAAAGTTATCTCAAAGTACCCGAACATTTTTCAACTATTGGTGTTACTGTCTACGCAGAATGTGCTCACTGTGTCTTGATGTCTTCTGGTGACTTTGTCCTTCTTGGGTTTCATTAGCCTGATAACAGGGTCCCAAGCTGGAGGAACATTCCAACCATCTTCCCTATTGAAATTAGGATGTTTTTTAATTTCAATAGCTTCTCGTATCATTCTTGGAATAAAGCGGTGTTCTTTTGCGAGTATCTGTGGTTTATCAAAACGCAGGTAATGGTTGGTTCCTTGTTCTACATGTTCACACACAGCAGACTTCGTCGAGCGTTTGTGTTTAATGTCAGCTATATGTTCCTTTAGTCGAATGCCTATGCTTCTCTTGGTTTGTCCAATGTATGAGAGCCCACACTCACAGTCTATCTTGTAAACCCCGGCCTCTTGTAAGGGTAACTGACTCTTGACAGATGGTAATAATTGGCTTATCTTCGTTGGCGGCTTGTAGAAAGTTTTGATTGAAGCTCGCTTCAAGATGTAGCCAATCTTGTCGGTCACGCCCTTGATGTATGGGAGGACAGCAGGTTGTCTCTCTACTGTGGCTGGCTTGTTCTTCGGGGATCTGTGACGTTGGCGCGGCGGTCGGAGCTTGTTGTCTTGCAGAACTTGCTTGACATGTTGAAGCTCGGCGTCCAGGTGTTTCTTGTCACAGATCCCCCGGGCCCTCTGAAACAAAGACATTCCTACGGTAGCTAACTGTTTAGGATGGTGGTGAGATTCACCGTTTAAGTACCTATTTGTATGTGTCTTTTTCCTATACACAGTGTGGCTCAAATAGTTGTTTTTGTTCCTGATAACAAGTACATCTAAGAAAGCTAAAGAATTGTTTGCCTCTAATTCCATTGTAAATTTTATCTGGTTGTGAATAGAATTAAGATGGTCTAGGAATACATTAACACTATCTGTTGGTAAAATTGTAAAAGTGTCATCTACATACCGCTTGTAGAACCTCGGTGTGATGGTGGCAGTCTGCAGGGCTCGCGCCTCGAAGTCCTCCATGAAGATGTCAGCAACAACAGGCGATACTGGAGAGCCCATTGCCACACCGTCTACTTGTATGTAGTATTTCTCATCCCATAACAGATAGCCAGTTGTTAAACAGTGTTTCAATATTTCTGCATATTCCTCAGGCATGTTGTTCTCTATTAGCTTCCTTCTAGTTATCTCAATACAGTCATGTGCTGGTAAGCATGTGAATAATGACTGTACATCAAAACTAACCATAGTTTCCTTGTCAGAGAGATGTAGGTGTTTTATTTCACTGACAAAATGGTAGGAATCCTTTACATGCGCTCTCGTCTTGCCTCTGAGTGGCGAGAGAATCTTTGCAAGGTGTTGAGCCAATCTGTAGGTTGGTGCCCCTATTTGACTGACTATAGGGCGCAGTGGAGCATTTTCCTTGTGTATTTTCGGTAGACCATACAATTGGGGAGGTTTTGCACACGATGGTATTAAGTATTTCACGTCCAGATTCAGTTGTTCGGAGTATTTCTTCACAATATCACTCGTTTGCTTGAGTATTTTGTTGGTAGGGTCCGTCTTAACCAATTTATATGTACTTTCATCCGACAAAAGATTTTCCATTTTTTGTTTATAATCGGACGTGTCCATCACTACCGTTGCATTTCCCTTATCTGCTCGGAGTACTGTTAGTTCAGGTCTAGCTCGTAGGTTCTTCAGTGCGAAATACTCAGGTTTTGGTAGATTCCTTTTCGGCACTTTCGACTGGCGCAATACAGCAGAAATGTCTTGACGTATGGCCTCGAAATCTTCCTTACTCACATTGTTTTTTACTAGACAATCCTCAACGTTGCAAATAATGGTCTCATACGGTATTCTGGATGGAGTTATCGCATAATTTAAACCTCTCTTTAGTACATTTTCAGTGTTTTGATCTAACGTGTGTTTTGACAGATTGACAACTGTTTGTCTATGGTCGGCGGACGGTAGCGTGTGATTGGTCCGTGCAAAAACGTTCTGTTTCATTTTGTACTGGTCATTTGATTTTTGTTGTAATTTTTCAAATTTTTCTATTTTGTTACGTTTACACGCGTAATATGTTGATGTTTCTCTGTTATTTATTGCATTTATGCATTTTTCAAAATCAAATGGAGTTATCAATCTGTATATTTCGTTAGACAAATTCTCAACATTTCTATTTATTCTGCGTAAGTCAGCGCGGTGTTCGTGTATCTTTTGAATGAGTAACTTATGACTTGCCTGTTTTAAGATCTTAGCGCTCCCACGTATGTCCTTCTTGGCTGATATTTTGCAGCATGTTGGGATGAGATCGTGATCACGGCATCTCTTCAAGAAATTTAACGATGTTATATATCTTGCGCGCTTGGTTTGTAGATCTTCTAACCGGCGTATTTTTGTTGCTGTTTCCAGTCCGTACTGGTTAACATAATATTTTCTTGGGTTTACGCGAATGTTACACATTGAAATTAAACTACAGTTTACGGATTTTATCGCGTTATATTGGTTTCACTTGTTTTTACATTTAAACCGAATGATCTAGAAACTACATTTTTATTACTAGCCAACGTTTCGAATTCTTTACAGGATTCATGTTCACGGCAGACTGAGGTGGTATTTGTCTTTGTCTTGAATTTAAAAGTTATCTCAAAGTACCCGAACATTTTTCAACTATTGGTGTTACTATCTACGCAGAATGTGCTCACTGTGTCTTGATGTCTTCTGGTGACTTTGTCCTTCTTGGGTTTCATTAGCCTGATAACAGGGTCCCAAGCTGGAGGAACATTCCAACCATCTTCCCTATTGAAATTAGGATGTTTTTTAATTTCAATAGCTTCTCGTATCATTCTTGGAATAAAGCGGTGTTCTTTTGCGAGTATCTTATCAGGAACAAAAACAACTCTTTGAGCCACACTGTGTATAGGAAAAAGACACATACAAATAGGTACTTAAACGGTGAATCTCACCACCATCCTAAACAGTTAGCTACCGTAGGAATGTCTTTGTTTCAGAGGGCCCGGGGGATCTGTGACAAGAAACACCTGGACGCCGAGCTTCAACATGTCAAGCAAGTTCTGCAAGACAACAAGCTCCGACCGCCGCGCCAACGTCACAGATCCCCGAAGAACAAGCCAGCCACAGTAGAGAGACAACCTGCTGTCCTCCCATACATCAAGGGCGTGACCGACAAGATTGGCTACATCTTGAAGCGAGCTTCAATCAAAACTTTCTACAAGCCGCCAACGAAGATAAGCCAATTATTACCATCTGTCAAGAGTCAGTTACCCTTACAAGAGGCCGGGGTTTACAAGATAGACTGTGAGTGTGGGCTCTCATACATTGGACAAACCAAGAGAAGCATAGGCATTCGACTAAAGGAACATATAGCTGACATTAAACACAAACGCTCGACGAAGTCTGCTGTGTGTGAACATGTAGAACAAGGAACCAACCATTACCTGCGATTTGATAAACCACAGATACTCGCAAAAGAACACCGCTTTATTCCAAGAATGATACGAGAAGCTATTGAAATTAAAAAACATCCTAATTTCAATAGGGAAGATGGTTGGAATGTTCCTCCAGCTTGGGACCCTGTTATCAGGCTAATGAAACCCAAGAAGGACAAAGTCACCAGAAGACATCAAGACACAGTGAGCACATTCTGCGTAGATAGTAACACCAATAGTTGAAAAATGTTCGGGTACTTTGAGATAACTTTTAAATTCAAGACAAAGACAAATACCACCTCAGTCTGCCGTGAACATGAATCCTGTAAAGAATTCGAAACGTTGGCTAGTAATAAAAATGTAGTTTCTAGATCATTCGGTTTAAATGTAAAAACAAGTGAAACCAATATAACGCGATAAAATCCGTAAACTGTAGTTTAATTTCAATGCACTTAAGTTATTCGAGTGACGAATCTGGCAGAACGCCCAGCGTATTAAGTAGTGAAACAGACACTTGTGCAGATCGTTCACGTTTGCACATATTTAATCTTTGATGAAGTAGTTTGTTTTTTACATCTAGAGTAATAGAAATGATGTAGAAGAAGCAATGAGGCAGTGTTTGACGGCCGGTTTCAATATCCGATCCATCCATGGAATTTGAGATTCTAGATACGGGTTAGTCATATTTTGGATGGCGCTTATGTCAAAAATAAATATTTTTGTTTTTTTTTATAGACTCACGCCTGTATTCCCAAAGGCATAGGCAAAGGTGTAATGTTACGCCCAAATTCCGCCATGAATTTTTAGGTCCCACGTAATAGGGGGCGAGCCTATTGCCGTTACCAGGCACATCACCAGACTCCGTGCTGCTACTGAGAATTCGGAAAAACTCGGTAACACTTTTGCCCGGGAATTGAACCCGGGACCTCTGATCAGCAGTCGCATACGCTATCCACTGGACCAGGAGGCAGTCAAAACAAAATATAAATCTAACTAATAATAAATCTAAAATCACAAAATATGTATAAATCGAATATTGAATTCAGCGGTTAGGGTCAAACCTACGGCGCACAACATTAACATCTCCGAGATAGTATGTGTAAAATTGTTAATTATCACTTGTCAAACGGCAAGAAGAAAATCATAAGGAAACCTGCATGTCTAAGAGTTCTTCATAAAGTTGTCGAAACACTTGTGAAGTCTGCCAAAAAGAAACTTGGTCAAGTTGGAAATGAGAAGACTATCCATTTATCATTTTAACAATACAGGAATAGTATTTTTGAAGAATAATAGTGAGGAGTAGCCCGTACCCAGCAGTAAGTCAGAACAATTCTTCAAATAGCACGAAGTAGAATAAAAATATTTCTGAACATATTTAATGTTTTTGTTACATTTCAGTACTACTTATAAGAATGGTTCGGCATCAAACATAGTACTTTAAAATCGTATACAATCGTCTAGTATAGCATTCCGTATGCTGCATCAGTCTTGTCTTAACTTACTCGAGTGACAGATCTGGCAACATGCCAGTCGCATTTATTAGTGTAACAGACACTTGTCCGGATTATCTCAGCGTTTACATAATTATGTTTAGATCATGTTCTAGCACTTCTTAAGTTGTAAAATTACGTATAATAGAGCTTTATCATCATCCTCCTAGCGTTATTCCAGTTACCAGGGTCCGGTTACTAGTCTAACCGGATTTGACTGAATATTAGCTTTTCCTCGTAGCGACTGCCTGTCTGACCTCTGCAACCTAAAGGGATAGCGATATACCATTTTGATTTGAAAGGATGTTTTGGATTACAAAGGTACACAGTAAATACTGTATCTTTCTAATCCATCAGACAAAAAATCAGAACAATAGGCTGTAATTTTGTTTTCTTTCAACTGCGCAGTAAAGTTATCATTACTCACTACACAATCGATCACAAAGGACGTGTTTTTTTGTTTCGAACCAAAACAGTGCAGAAATGTTATCATTTATGAACTGTTTTTTTTTTACTACATTTTTTGATTCTTTATTACTTAAGCATTTGTGGTTGATATTATTTTACCACGTCGGTTTAATATATCCCATTAAGTTTAATATGACATTAAATTAAAAAATATTTTAAGCATTAGATGAAAAAGTTTCTGGCTGAAAATTAAAATAGGCTGAATAAAAACCACTTGAAAAAAATAATCGTCGCGCATTTTGTACCGTTTCAGAAAGAAAGAAAGTAAAAAACTATTTATTTGTCACAGATACAGAAAAGTACAACATAAAAAGAAAATCGTAAAACATAGCATTTAGTCTGTGACAGATAGGTACACACTCCCGTCGGCGGGTAGCTTGGAATAATTCGGTGATACCCGACCCTCCGACACAGGGGTATATGGGGAACACGGGTTGGTTTTTAGTCAGTAAGAGTCTGACAGTCCCCTTCGCCTTTCCCCCAGAGCGGAGGGACTCCATGAGAATTTTCCAATCCGACACCAAAAGAAAAACCGGCCAAGTGCGTGTCGGGCCACGCGCAATGTAGGGTTCCGTAGTTGCCCATAATGGCCATTATTGATAATAACTTCTGTTTCACATGGAACTAAAAACGGGCATCTTTAAGATTAAGCCAGCGTTCCCAATGTAAACTCACAGAAATAGGTATTTATAAGTTAAACGACGATTACTTGTAAACTGGTGATGTCTTCTTAGCCGTGATAGTTTTCCTTTTAAATTCGTTATATGTACTACATTTGTAATTTTTTTCACCTCTTCCAAATCAATACTTTAGCCGGCAGAGGAGAGGGACACTTGAGTATAATTTTTTTTTTCACTTCAAAGCTTGATATTTGACAAACCAATCACTTGATCGAAAAATGATTTGAGCAAGCTAATAATATATTTTTTAAACCTATCTAATGATACCCCACATAATGGGGTACTCAACCAAAAAAAAATTCATCCCCACTATATATGTAGGGGAGATACCCTAAAAAAACAAAACAAAACAAACCCTTAAAAAAATATTTTCCTAAATTTTATTCTGCAGTTTTGTTGCAATGTCTTATGTCTATATTCATGTCAAATATCAGCTTTCTAGCACCAGGCGTCTTTGAGCTAGGCTGCGGACGGACAGACGGACGGACATGACGAAACTATAAGGGTTCCTTGTGGAAAAGCATAGGTACACACTCAGCTTTATTATTGTATTATGATAGAGTCCACAACACAACGCTGATATTTTATGTGCACCTTGTAGAACTTTAAAAACTCTATTTCTTATTAAGCAAAGAAAGATTAAAAAATCACGGTATGTAGATTGGTCGTTGAGAGAGAAAGTCAGTTACGCACCTCGCTAAAGTGAGAAACTGCACTCTTGTTAATTTTGTGGAGACATCCTATAAAAAGGACAGGTTAAAAGTAGGTACCCTTAACTGAAGAGCATGCATGCGAAATTTGATGGGAGTGAATGAAGCAAGAGAGATACCTATATCAGGATCGTTGCAAATGGCGTTCCGTAGTCTCTGCCTACCCCTCGAGAGAAACAGGCGTGAGTCTATGTATGTATGTATGTTAATTTAGTATCCTCGCTTGTGCTCGGGCCCAAACATAATATCGTGCAGTATATCGTCTCACTCTGCGCTTAGTGCAAACATCTACTATTAACCTTGTACAACATATTAACAAGCACTATCACAACTTTTTGCTACCCTTTTTTGTCACAAGTTATTTTAACGAAAGTAACATTTAATTTCATGAAAGTTGCAGTATAAACTCACTTGTTAATAACTTTTACCGTCAGCTAATGATAACTAAGTTTCGCTACGAGAATAATATTATCTGATGTTCAGTTTGCAAGCTTATTATAATTATGTACACGATATTAAAGGGATGTAGCAAACCATTACTGGATAAACTACGACGAATTACTGTTTGTTTTGAAAATTATTAATCATCTATATTCCTGGAAAAAGTGATATTTCGTCTTATTAGTGTCCTTTTCGACATATCCAGTCCATTTCGTCATATTTATTCTTTGATTTAAGTTTATATTCTGCAATGGGTGGTAGGTAATTGTTTTTAACAACTCATGTCCTGAAACTGGGTGTTCATTGTGTCCGTTAATTGCATGTTTGTAAAGTCCCCCGCGACACGATTTATACCTAGTGTGGCAGTGGTCTTTTTAAAATAAAACAAGAAAAATAAACTATGCCGAATTTGCAAAAACAAATGAGTTGTTCAATATATTTCTCTACAGTCGCAATGCAGTTTAGTTTGAATAGTATACCTAAATTCATCGCTTTTCTAATGTGAACTTACTTAATGACAACAAAAATATTTAAACTAAAACAATTCCATAGTAGAAAACCCCAATAATAATTTACCCAATCCCTTTCACTACTGCCTTTAGCTCTAATTTAAGCTTAGGTCTCAACAAGCTATATGATACCCTAAGGCTATAATAAAAGAACAGCTCATTATTTCTCTATGCTAAACTGGGAGGCACAATGAAGTGCCGCAGTGCGGTGGCTACACACTTAACGGCGATGAAATTTAGGATACTATAAATTATTAGACCATTGTTCAGTTTCACACCAGACCTTTAAATTAGAATAGAAATATTGTGTATTCAGCTGGTGAATTGAGGGTAGTTCTATTTTTTTTATAGACTCACACATGTACCTCTCAAGGTGTAGGCAGAGGTGTAATATTACACTCACATTTAGCTTTGTCAATTTTAGGTCCCACGTAATAGAGGGCAAGCATGTTGCCGTTACCGGACATATTGCCAGTCTCCGTGCTGCTGCTGAGAATTTAGAAAAACTGAGTAACACTTTTACCCGACCCGGGAATCCCCGATCAGCAGACGCATGCGCTAACCACTGGTTCATGGAGGCAGTCAGAGTAGTTCTAGCTTCCGATTTAAACTGCTGGGCACGGGCCTCTTTCACATAGTCCACTGGCCGCAGTCCACCACGCTGACCAAGTGCTGGTTAATAGACTTCACATTTCTTTCGAGAATATTATGAAGAACTCTCAGACATGCAGGTTTCCTCTCCATGTGTTAGAAGTTTGGAAAATAATAGATATTCATGATACATACTCATAATAAAATCAAGGAAAATTATTCTTCCTTCCATTTTATATTTGTCTGTCTCGTGGCAGATAAATAAGTAAGGTTTTAATGAATATAACCAAACGCTTTAACAATCTTAAATACACCATCTTTTGAGTTTTAATTGAATTCATTAGTGCAGACGTGCGGTTTGCTACTTTGTAATACTTAATCATTTGGAACAGTTATATAAAGGGAAATAATAAAAATATCATTACTGCACGGAATATCATGTTTTTTATGTAACATTTCTTATGACGTACTTTCCGCATCGGCAGTGTTCCTTTTGATGATATTGTATTATTTCATAGATTATAATAAGATAAAGAGAGGGACATATATTTTCTTTCGTACTTTATATAATAAGGTTCCTTTTATTGATGGAATAGAACCCAGGGGGCCTCGTTATTTTATTTATCCAAAATGCATTGTCGATATAATGTTAGTTAAGTGTCATACTTATGTCATAATAGGTATTCTCATAAATTAACGCATATTTTAATGATATTGCGACTAGATCGTGAATTGAACAATGTGTGAAAATATGTGTCTTCGATTTCGATTAGAGACGACGGTGTGTCAAATTAGAAGATAATGCCATTAAGTTAGCAGAATACCAATTGTGGTAGTAGTTGAAATCTAATCGCATTTCGTTCAAATTACAGTGCCTTTGTCTGACAACGTCAGACAAAATAGGATAATTGGCTTTCAGATCAGTTGATATAGCAGTGAATTGATCTTTGAGGGTTCGATCCCGGCCTCCAAAGATGTTTCCCATCATAGAATATTAACTTACTGCCGGCTTTATAACGAACTCATATATCTAAAAAAAACGATGACGCTATTAGGCTAATCTCTGGGTTAGTGGGACTTCTCTACTTTTCTTTTTATTTCCCAGTGACTAAAATTCCGTAACATGTCATCTTTGTTCTTAAAAGAACACAAATATGACTAATCTAACTACCAAGCTAGCTATTAATTAACATCTACCATCTATCTATCGTACAACGTACACACGGACATCAACGGAACTACGAAGAAAGATTGTCGATTCTGAATCGTGCCATTAAAAATTTCGCCTTTGATCTTTGTCCTTACCTTTGCCTTATGCATAAGTTATTAGCAACATGAGTAGGGCAGCAAATCATGTGGCGCTAACACCCTGTTCAGTCAGAAAACCATCGTTTTAGTAGAAAAATGCTTCTCTTCTTTTCTTTCAAGTGAATGGGAAAAGAAAGAATACCATCCTATCTTTAAACAGGTTGCCTTATGTCGTCACTTGTGATGGTGTAAATTAAAAAAAAATATCTTGCTAGGTAAGCTATCGTCTTGCTAGGCAGGCCGAGGGATGTATGTATGTATTTCTTGAACGTATTTATTTTCGTTACTGTTGGTTTACAATGTAACCTTTTTAGATGCGTAAACAGAGCCACATGGGTACGAGTAAAAGAGAATGAAAGACAAATATTATAGAACGGAACTTAAGAGTTTCAAGATAATACAGAAGAGTTTGTTTTAAAATGTTGAAATGGCAGTTCTGTGTGAATGTGTAGTGTTTGTGACTATATGTAAACATATTAATATGTGGTGATGGACTAAGATTTCAAGATGTCGCTTTGCTCCATTTCATACCGTGGGTGTCACAAAAGGCGACAAGGTAAATACACGAAGCAAATCAAATATTTCCGAAAAGACGGCAAACTCAGCATGAAATTCTACCAACTCGTCTTATTAGAGTGGTGCAGTAGGCCAAACCTTCTCGTTCACTTGCAGTGCTACTATGAAGCAAATTGTGAGAGACTTAGGTACAGCAGTGGACGGTGATGAATATATGCAAGTTCTCAAATACTTCTGTCAGACTGCAGTTCACTAGCTTGCTCAGAGGACCAGTCAGAAAGCCCTCCTTTAATTGGTGGCACATCCTTACTATATGACATAATAAAACCGTGATTTTACTGCAATTCAAGAAATATTTGTAGAAGCATACACCAAATGTTAGTCAAAATAATGCTTCAACCTCAATCAATTCGAAATTCAATGTCAGTATCTTGATATTTTTCGTAATTTATAAGTCCTCAGTTATTTTTTATAAGTAATTTAATACTCTTTACATTATTATAGGCCTATTTCATATATAACTACGTTTTTTGCATTTAGTAGCACACTCTGACGGCGAAAATTCCACGTAAAAAACTTATAAATCATAAACAAAGACTATCGTTGGATAACTTTACAAATAGGTCCGTACGAACACTAAACTTGTCCTGTTGGGAGCAGAACAAGGCTGCATGTACAACAAAGATGAGCGGTGAATGATTAAAACGTCCACCAATGGTACTGGTAATTCTGTTGCAAAAATTACATACATACATACATATACTCACGCCTTTTTCCCGTCGGGCTAGGCAGAGACAACGGAACTTGTTGAACTTGTTTCTATCCTTACAGACCTCCGGTTTCGGGTACTCTGGGCAAAAATTATTACGTAACAAAGGCTATTCCTAGCTTGTTCTTTTAAATATGGTTAGAAAGAGATGACAACAATACTTATTCCCATACTGTGTAATCGTGGAAGGCAGTAATAGACCTGTATTTGTTTAGTGAGTCTAATAAGAGAATTCGAACCGGGGCACATTATGGCGAAGTGCAGCGGAGTGCATTATTCCACTGTCAAACTGTTATCGACATTTTCTTCATTTTAATAATGTCCAAAATCAATTATCACAACAAAATTCCTGAACGGATCGGAGCGAGTAGGTACGTCCGCACGCGTACCCTGAACTGCAATATATGCGCCGGTCCTTGGATCCAGAACTTTAAGTTTAGAAAAGCAGTTTGCCGTCCCGAAAATCTGTACTTTGGCTGACTAACACACGATGCACCACAATCTATTGGGCGCAAGAGGACGAAACTCGGGGATTGAATAGGTGCACTAATAAGGGGTTTCCCGAAAATCCTACGGGATCGGCAAAATATGCGGCCATTCATCCTCTAACATGCCAATAAAAGAATTGGGGAATCACTTAATCTTTCTAGCAGTGCTCAAGTGATACTTTGTTCAATATTTCCTAGTTCCGGTCATCTGACCACCTCATCTGTAAACGCAGCATTAACAGCTACGCAACTTAAAAGTGTAGCAAGCGCGTGGGACGAGGCCGACACGACATAAGGACGACACTACTTGCGAGCCGCATTGCGGACTGTTTTTACGTCCGTTACGATTTCTTAGCGGTTGGGCCGGCTTTTGAATGGTGCAAGACTTTCTAGGAATGGAGTTATGTATTTTACGCAAGCTTGTAGAAAAAGCTGAATATTGATCGCAAATATATTTAAGAACGATGGTGGTTTTCTTTGATATTTTATTTATAGTTCTAAAAGTTCGTACCAATACTTATTACTATTTGATTTTCTAACCTTACGTCTTAGTTTTAGGGTTTGAGCTAGCGGTGAAGTTACTTGTATTGGTAATTGTATATTCTTGCAACCTAATACTTATTTATTTTATGAAGACAAAGAAATAGAAAGCTTACTATAATATCATAATCTATCATGGCCATAATTTGCAAATTAATAAAAAATTAAATAATCGAGGAGTTTTAACTCATTAAGATTCTGCGGTGTGTAGTGACTTATGTACCTATGTAGGTGACTGTGTATAGATCAGTAATGTATCAATGCTACTGAAAGGGTGAAGAGCATTACCAACTTACCACATCTCCTCTGTGTACGCATATGAATAAATAACTAAGAAGCAACATTTGTCACTCTCTGTTCCGTCAGTTACCTACATCGATAAATCACGTTGCTTCATTGCTTCACTTTGAAGTGAACGAGATACAGTCCAATAACTAAAACTAGATTGCGAGTAAATAAGAATCCTAACTCCTCTTAGAAGTAGTTCTAACTAGGTACCGCTGTAACGTATGGTATCTCGGGTCCTTCGAAACCTTCTTCATGAATCACTCTGTTGAAAATCTCATGAAAATACGTTCAGGTAGGTATTTTGGAGATTAATGTAACCACAAAGAAAGGCAGACGCGGCGGCCGATTCTTTTAGAATAAGTAAGGAAGTTCTATAAAATCCAAAATAACATTTTACAAGTGGGCTGTAGAAATCATCAGCAAAAACGCCGCGGCATTCCCAAACCATTCAACGAACAAACTTAATAAAAAAATATGTCCGAAATTTAATGGTAACCAAATAAAAAACTCCTTATTCCATCATCCTCGTGCCACGTAATATAAAGTTTTACAACAAAATAAACGTAAAATTTTATCTTCTTACGACCAAACTCTTCTTACTTATATCCGTATTACAAAAGTTGTACCTTGTACATACGAATTTCTATTCCCCATTTGGTATTAAAGCAACTAAAAGGTAACACAGAATTTCCAAGCATTTGTCTGAGATTACGTCCTATTAAATTTGTATAACTCCATCAAGGTTTAAATGAAGGCCTATGTCGCCATTTTGGCAAAAACTCTCGTTTCTTCACGCTATTGAGCATTTTGTGTTGAAAATGGTTTTGCTTGTAATGTTTATTTTTACTTGTTTATATTACATTCCTCTAATGTCATAAAAAAGCAAAACGGTGTGGTCTAAGGTGGCTAAATGATGGTAGGCAGAATCTAGATTTGAAAATATATAGTTTGTTAGTTTGCCCTCATTTAAATTTAATTTTATAGAATAAAATTACAATTTTGTAAGTAACGTCTGTAACATTTTAAACCAACTTGGGTCTTTCCACTTTAATCGTTTTGAAAACGAAAAGAGGAAACATAATATTTTTCTTATTCAACCGTCTTTACCAAAAGCAGTCTCCACGGCATCCTCAGAAGGTCTTCAAAGTAGGTACGTAACAATATTTCTCGCTGTTTGGACGCCAAAGGAAAAACGGAAGTTATCAGCTGCAATGGTTATTGCGTGTGAAACTTTTAAAATTTGACCGAGAGGAAGTTTGCTTTTATCTTCCACGTGGGATGAAAAATTTAGCATCTTTGATGGTATTTTTTTATTTTCGTGTGAGTGTGTGGCCAACTCTAGTGTCGGAGTTTTCAGACCGCCCGAAGGCCTCCGACATGGTCTAACGATTTTTATCCTGAGATAAGAAACGGGACCGACAGCTTTACATGCCCTCTGAAGCAGGGTAGCGCTCAGATGTAGATGCCACACGTGGTCACCCATCCAAGTGGCGACCTATGCAAGCGTTGCTTAACTTTGGCGATCTGTTACGTTCGCTCGTTCGCTACATCTTTGATGGTAGAATTTTTTTTTAATAATAGGTAGCAAACGAGCAGACGAATCGCCTGACGGTAAGCAACTACCGCCACCCATTGACTCAAGCCACATCAGAGGAGTCACAAGTTCGTTGTGGATTGGGAAAAGGAATAGGAGGAAGACGAATGAGGAAAAAAAGGATGAGCCAATACCAATAGCGGTGATACGGCTGGAACTAAGGTCGTTGTGTAGCCTGTTAGGCAAGTGGTTCTTCTAACCACACTTATTACTATTCCAAGGGTTTTGGATTCGATTCTCGAAAAATTGTTGAGTAATGAAAACGCTAAATTGTTCTGTGTCGGGTTGCAACAAGTCTATGTTATATATAAGCAGACTTTTGACATGTCTGGTTGCCAATGTAAAAGCTTTTGCTAAAAAAAACGCATGTATTTGAATTAATGGTGCCATTGATACGATTTTTTAAATTACCTACTCATGTTTGAAGTCGTGCAAAAGCATCAATTAACATCTTTGTTGAATATTGTAATTGCAATTATGATTTAACCTTAGGAAATCTCCATTTAAATACCTGTTAAGTAACAGAGTTTGAATCATATGTCCTTGTAAAAAGGAGAAACGAGTGAAATTAGGATATTAAGCAAACCTTAAATCTGAGAAAATAATTTGTTTTAAAGGGGATAATACTTAAGAAGACACTTTTATGCTTTGTTACTGACAAAATGGCTTTTTAAGATCGTAAATGTGTATGGTCGCTGCGCTAAGACCGCCTTTGTGCGTTTTAAGACACGAATTACAGCTTACCTACAAAATCTTCTTTGCTCTATTGCTACTGAAATTTGCCAAACTGGCAATATAATCTTCTACTTAAACTGGAAAATTATCAGAATTCTCATGATTGCTCTGTTGCTGCGGTATGTGTCAATAATTTAGCTATTTTTGAATGAGTGTTTGGCCAGCACTCTGATCTCTAAGTTCGTAGGTCGCCAAAGACGTCTAACATGGCCTCCTCTTACGATTCACGATCCTGGCCAACGGCTTTACGTGCTCTTCAAAGCACGGTAACACTATTATACAAATGCCGCACCAACGGTCACCCATCCAAGTGATGACCTCTGTAATCGTTGCTTGACATCGCCTATCCAACATCAACAACCAAACAAGTCTCGCTATGAGCGCTACAGTATTTATTGATTAAATTTTAACAAAGTAATACAGTTTTTCATTTGTACCTGGACAACGGGTCGTAATTGCTCATGGTCTCATTGTTTGTTTGTTTGTTTTTCGTGTGAGTGTGTGGCCAACTCTAGTGTCGGAGTTTTTAGGCCGCCCAAAGGCCTCCGACATGACCTAACGATTCTTATCCTGAGACAAGAACCGGGACCGACAGCTTTACGTGCCCTCCGAAGCACGGTAGCGCTCAGATGAAAATGCCACACTTGGTCACCCATCCAAGTGGCGACCTGTGCAAGCGTTGCTTAACTTTGCCGATCTGTTACGAACGGCAAGCCAGGTCTCGCTATGAGCGCTACAATATGGTCTCATTGCTCCGTAAATACGTGACAAGAGTTAAACAATTCTCTTAATTCCCAACGAGGTTTCAACCGTTGGCTGAATGTTTTATGTTTTTTTTTATAAACAACTTTCTTACGGAGTGTTCATAAATAAATTATATCGCGTTTTCTTTCAGTTCGTTTTTACTTAATTTGTGAAGAGGTAAAATCAGTGCTTGTATTTGGTATTTGTGGCATCAAAGACGATGATTCTAGTAATTTTCTATCCAATCCCAAACTCATCAAACTAGTTTTAGGAGTAGGCAATGAATATTCTTAGGTTGGAATCAAACACACCTCTAGATAAGCAGTCCGGTTCATTAACCATGAGGCGAAAAATCCAGAATAAACTTAAAAATAAATACAAAATGCTTTGAGCTATACCTAAAAGGTTATAGTACTTACTTTTTATGTTAAGGTTAAAGAAATATTCGTAATGTTTGGCAAAGGCATCAAATTACTATTTAATAAGAGTGGCGTTTGGTACGGTGGCTGGCTTTAACGGGTATAAAATCCATGGGCAAATTTCTGACAAACCCTTTCAGAGCTATTATATATAAAAATGTATCTGACATTTATGTTTATAAATATATAGTAGCTATAGTTGTTTAGCGAGAATATTTACAAACAATGGGGTATTGTGGATGTGTGCCTATGCCTACCCCTTCGAGGATAAAAGACGTGAAGCTATGTTATGTTATATACAAACAAAATTTAACGTGCGTGCTTGCATGTTTGTGTCTGTACGTGTGAACATTCACAGTGTTTAAAATATACAAAGTTATTTTATGAGACTGAAAAAAAAAACTAATTCGCTTGAAAATGTATTTTTACATACACACATAAAAAATGGCATAAAGGGATGTTGGATTTAATTTGATGACATAAAATAATATTCATTTTCCTTGTAGTTTCTTTTGCTGTTATTTTTTGGATAACACATGTCAATTACATTTTCACCACAGC
Organism: Euclidia mi; assembly: GCA_944739405.2. Taxonomy (NCBI): domain Eukaryota; kingdom Metazoa; phylum Arthropoda; class Insecta; order Lepidoptera; family Erebidae; genus Euclidia; species Euclidia mi. The sequence goes on from OX123206.2 coordinate 41,968,539, forward strand.
AGCTCAAACATGCCGCTTTTGCTGCGAGACAACAGTGAACAAAACGCGATTTTGATTCGAGCCTGATGCAAAGTGGCTTTTTAATTTTTCAATCTTCAGTGCCACGAATTGACATTGTTCAGCCACAAATTTGAAACATTCGAATTTGACTGTGCTCTGTCTCTTTCACATGCATATAAAAAGTGAGTGAAAAAACAAACCCCTACGAATTCAAAATTCGATTTTGGAATTCGACCTCAAAGAAAACACCTACGGCAACGCAAAAAAAAAAGATATTTGTAATACTGAAATTACTTTTTTTATATGTTATTGTTTACATGTCTAATTTACTATTGGATTTTAATAAAAATAAGTCTAATTAATAGTATAAAATTAGTATTTAACCAATACATTTTTATTTAGAATTAAGTACTACAATGATACATTTGAAAAATAAACATCAGGGACGCGGTATTAAAACGCGATGTAAAAAAGTAGCGGGAATAAAAATTTCCCTGATGCTGATACAGTAGGTATAGCGTAACGTGTTAAATTTATATTAATATATAAAATAATCTAAAAAGATGAGTGAAACTAGCGATGATGACTGTACTTTAACACCAGATGAGTTAAATCAACAAGTGATTATACAGAATTCAATCTATTCCTGTTCATTTCTATGTCTCCTAAGTAATATGTGTTCTCACTGCTGTGGTGAAAAGTTGTGTGCTACACGAGAGCAAAGTTTTTTGTATCTCGTGCTGTTGAGTCCCTCACCACGCTCAGGACTCAAAATCAGCACTCGAAACAAAAAACAACTTTGCTCTCTTGTTGCACAAATAACTACTTTACCACAGCAGCTCAAACATGCCGCTTTTGCTGCGAGACAACAGTGAACAAAACGCGATTTTGATTCGAGCGTGAGGCAAAGTAGCTTTTTAATTTTTCAATCTTCAGTGCCACGAATTGACATTGTTCAGCCACAAATTTGAAAGATTCGAATTTGACTGTGCTCTGTCTCTTTCACATGCATATAAAAAGTGAGTGAAAAAACAAACCCCTACGAATTCCAAATTCGATTTTGGAATTCGACCTCAAAGAAAACACCTACGGCAACGCACAAAAAAAAGATATTTGTAATACAGAAATTACTTTTTTTATATGTTATTGTTTACATGTTTAATTTACTATTGGATTTTAATAAAAATAAGTCTAATTAATAGTATAAAATTAGTATGTAACCAATACATTTTTTTTAGAATTAAGTACAACAATGATACATTTGAAAAATAAACATCAGGGACGCGGTATTAAAACGCGATGTAAAAAGTAGCGGGAATAAAAATTTCCCTGATGTTGATACAGTAGATATAGCGTAACGTGTTAAATTTATATTAATATATAAAATAATCTAAAAAGATGAGTGAAACTAGCGATGATGACTGTGCTTTAACACCAGATGAGTTAAATCAACAAGTGATTATACAGAATTCAATCTATTCCTGTTCATTTCTATGTCTCTTAAGTAATATGTGTTCTCACTGCTATGGTGAAAAGTTATGTGTGCTACACGAGAGCAAAGTTTTTTGTATCTCGTGCTGTTGAGTCCCTCACCACGCTCAGGACTCAAAATCAGCACTCGAAACAAAAAACAACTTTGCTCTCTTGTTGCACAAATAACTATTTCTCTCTTGCGTTACAAAGTTTATAGCGAGTGGCGTAAAATATTTAATTGTTTGTGGCAAATTAATACTGTATTTAAAAGTAAGTTTAAATTAAATATTGTATTTTAAAATGCGTCTCATAGGAAGTAGATTCAAGAGAGGTCTCAAGGAGCCTATTAGAAAATACCTTTTAGTCCGTTTCCAATGCTCGCCTACCATTTGGCCTTACCAATATGAGATACGTTGATGCGAAAAGTAAGCAAAGGCAATTGTTTGTGGTGACAAGCCTAATTCACATGCATTAAGGCTTGTACCAGAGAAGCTTCCCCACAAAAGTGCCAACTAGTTGCACACATTTGATACCTAATACGGTACGGTAACGCAGAGTCTAGGTGACACAACCTTTCACCACGATGGACTAACACAAACCCACAAAACAACTATTGGCCAAAGTGCAAAACGGATCCTTTTAGAACCAGCCTCGTACCAAACAATTTTAAAGAGAAAATGTTCATGTCGGAGAAATTTACTACCATTTTTCATTTCACTAAGCGAGTAACACTAACGTTAAACATTTTGACGTGACAACGTCTTATAAATTGGTTTGCCGGGTGACACTTCAAGAAACTGCGTTACGCTCCGCTCACGTTATGCGCTCACAATGAGAACGAGTGAGAGGCACGCGTCCCGCCTAAGAGCGAGAGAGACAGACATAAAAAGTGAAAGGCACGCGTCTTTCATCCTTCTTCCTACTATACGAATGAATATTCACATTAAAATTATTTTACCACTCAAAGTCGTATTCACGTAAAACTTTTGCCCGTATACCGACTTTACAGGCAACCAATTTTTATATATTAGAGTTATAAAAATGTCGTATCTTAGTGATAAATTCACACTTGAAATCAGTTTAAAACGAAACTAAAAGACTCACACATACATAGATATTACCTACCAACTTAAGACTACCATCCTTTAAATAGTTTCGTAAAATTTTATATTACCGTTGGTTTAACGATTTAAAACCTCATAAAAGGAATGCAAATGGTATGCACCATTTATTCAAATTATCTAAATAGAACTAAAGACGATGTAAGGAACGTTTGGAAATTCCAGTAATCTCCAGCAATTATTTAAAGATCTTCGTGAAGCAACGCTTAAGCTGGAAAGCTTTGTCCTGAATAGACGAAAGCTGTAGTCTGATGATACATTAATGGAAATGGAATGGAACCGAGACCTTCAAATTTGAAGTCTGCCAACCTGCACTTGGCCAGTGTTAAGGAACAATCTTATAATATAGAAATTTAAACGTTCGTGGGATCACGGATGTACTGAGGGTATTGCGGGTGGATGAATGTAACATACATATCTCGAAAGAATGTCTTTCGGGATTAAATTATTAATTATCGCTTGCTAAACGGTGAAAGAAAACATCGTGAGGAAACCTGCATGTCTGACAGTTGTCCAGTATGTTGTTGAAAGACATGTGAAGTCTGCCAACCTGCACTTGGCTAGCCTGGTGGACTATGGCCTTACCCTTCTCATTGTGAGAAGAGGCCGGTGCCCAGCCCAGCAGTAGGACAGTTTATGTACAGGGCTGATGATGATGAGCATTCTATCTTAAAACCTAGCATTATTTTCTACTATAATTAAAGCCATGTCGTTTTGTCAAGTTCATGACCTAGTTTGCTATGTTTTTTATAAGATAAGCGTATATCATTGAGGAGATGAAAGCGATAAGTGATTAGTCAAAATAGAGTACGAACGTTTATTAGGTTTCAAATCGAAGTGTGCTTACTATGCATTTTGCGTTTTATAGTTAAAACAGATTTGCAACAAGAATACAATAAATAGAACACACCAACAGCTGTGGGCAGACCTTGAATAAACTATGAAGTACGTTTGTAGTTTATAGAAAAGCCTAGTCGGTTTCCTTGTGTACAGTTCAGTGAATTACAACCCTTTTACATAACATACCTATAAGCGGTATGTAAAAAGCATCAGTTTCTTGTAGTATATTTTATTTGGTGTGTAAGAGTCTTTCCTTTCTTCGATCTATTGCAAATTCTGATCATGCGTCCAAAACTCTTATTGTTGCTTTATTTCTTCCTGATGAAGGTTTGATTGCAAGGTATAGATAGTCTATTTTATTCCACGCAGGCAAAACCGTAGGCCCAGCTAGTATTTCTCTGTCTCGTTTCCCCGCTATTAATGTTGACATATAATAAATGAGGTATATGTGTATGCGGCAGGGCGTGTATGAATATTCATATTGCATAATTATGAGACTCACTGCGTCTCTAGGCCGAGGGGTCGGAATGCGAATGTTTATATAACAACGTGACGTCGTGGGTTTGATGCTCGGGTCAGTTAGATTCTTTGTATTTTGGTTATCTTTTATATTACTATAACATATTAGTATAATTATGACTTGTAAGTTAATCTGTGACCGCATATCTACAAAAAACGTGGCGAAAATGCCATATCGTTGAGTGTGCACAAAAGTTTCATTCTTTTCTCTCCTTTTCGTGTAAGTGTATGGCCGATGCAATAGTCTGCTGTTGTGTCAGCAGTAAGCGTTCTAATGTAAAAGTCACGCGGTTACCCATACAATCGACGACCTGTGCAAGCGTTAGTCAATTTTGCTGAGCTACTACGAACGACAAGTCAATGAGTGCTACTATCCAAGGTTCAAAGTTCTTTGAAGATTTTATTGTATGCGTACCGTTCGGTTCTGTTTCAGACAAAATATTTAACATTTTTTATTTTGAATGTCAGACTATACTAAACTATCAGCGCCATCGAATGCTGTCTTCATCTGAAAATTAGTTTTATACATCATGTAAATGAGACTGCGTCTGTGGTCCAGTGGGTAGCGTATGCGTTTGCTGATTGGGAGGTCCCAGGTTCGATTCTTGGGTAGGGCAAAAGTATTACTGAGTTTTCCGAATTCGCAGAGCCTGGCAAAGAGCCGGCAATAGGCACGCCTCTTATTACGTGGGACCTATAAATTCATGACGAAACGTGGGTGTAGTACTTATTACACCTTTGCCTACCCCGAGGATACAGACGTGAGCCTATAAATTAATAATAAAATATAATAAAAAAGTAAATTCATTAAAGAGATATATTCATATATAGGATTAAATTATAAATTATTCGTAGGCGTTGCTTTTGAATTAATATTGACGAATATTTGACGAGGGAAGGGTATTAACATTCATAGTTTACGCTACTAAGCACTGGTTTAAACGGTGGCCTTGCCGATGTTGTACTAAATAGTGACGGGATTAACGCTAACGCCATCGTTTCTTGAAAGTTTGAAGGCCGTATTGGTCCGGAAATATCGCAGATGTTTTCAAATTTTTCATGTTAGCTAGTCCAACTAACGCAAACGTTTATGCCTACGGGTTTGATACTTTATCATGCAAAAATTACTAAGTGGATTTTAACGAAACCTTTGCAGTAATATAGTTTATACCTTAAAGAAAACTTTGCAATATAACTTACACCTTATAATAATATAGACTGCTGCGATAACCATCACCGAAGCGGCAGGCACTGTGGTACAATCAAACAAGTCGGCGGTGGACCAGTTTGAAAAAAAATCCTATGGCTCGCTCATTGAGTCGAGGCACACTATAAACTGGTTTTGTATACGATTGTCAATGTGCGTGTAAAGTAGCACTGGAAGCGAGTCCTTGCTGAGCGATTCTCACCCTTATGGTAGACTAGCGGGAAGTTGTTCGTCTTTACATATAGATAGTCAAACCGCTCTCAGCAATATATGAGAGTCACTGAGTTACGCTTGAAATAACTGGTCAACGTGCTAAGTACTTGTAACTACCGCCGTCACCGAAGATATTAAAAGGTAATGTACCTTTTAATATCTTCGGTGAGGCTTCCGAAAATTGGACGACATAGTTTCATTTTTTTAACAGATAGCGATAGCTCGTGTAAGTACAAACAACCTGCCACCAAGAGAGCATCAGGTTTGAATCAATATAATCTGTATATATAAAATCCTTGAGTTACTGACTGACTGACAGACACGCTACAGCCAAAACTACTCGGAGCAAGAAGCTGAAATTTAGCATGTATGTTCCTTGGGGACCGTAGGGGTGCACTAAGACGGGATTTCCCGAAATTGCAATTCGAAAATATGTGCGTGCGAAGTCGCAGGCGAAAGCTAGTCAAACATTAATTACATCTGAAAACAAACTATTGAATTACTTTATAAAATACATTACTTTGTAAAATAATGAGTTCTCACATCTAAGTTGACATTGAGTTATGTTTTATTAATATCAACTTCTGTTCAGATGTCAAGGGAAATATTTAATTTCTCAATTTAAATACAGGCTGGAAATAGAACTACTAAAAATGGATTAAATTAATAAAAAAAAATACATACATAGACTCACGCCTGTTTCCCCGAAGGGGTAGGCAGAGGCATATTAAACGCTCACTTTTCGCCAGTGTTTTGATCCCACGTAATAGGTGGCGAGCCTATTGCCGCTTATCGAGATATTTTGTTTGCCAGAGCCTCGTCCGTTGATCGGCAGGTGCACCACTTGCAGGTGAGGTTGGCTTGGGACCCAAGTTCTTGGTGGGAACCCAAAACCCAAATATTTCTACCTTTAAACTTTCACGATTTTTATAATATTTATACATGTCAATATTGCGTAATTATTTCAAATCAAAGGTGATAATAATATATAACTCACTTATCTACTTCTTTGCCTCAAAGTTTAAGCATTTGTATATCAACTGTAGTCATGCTGATTCTGTTTCAGCGGTGTCCTCGCCGAGAAGTACGAAACAAGAATAAAGGAACACAAACAAAACTCTTTTTTATACAAATATTTCAAAGACTATTTCAAATTCAAAGTAAACATCCTGTTCACCAAAACCATGGAGGTATATAATGATGGCCCCATGACCCATGTCCATGACCAAAATTGTGGGCGCAGAGACTAGGAGTTTTAGGTACTTATAAATGGAGTGGATTAATGTGTTCTTTTCGATAGCTTGAAGCGGAGCAGTGTTCCTAGGTCTTAGAAGCTGGTAAGCCACCCACAAAGTCAGTTTTCACACACAACATACTTTTTTTTATCGGACCGGCGCGAGCGCGGATACGAGTTGCAGGGTGCAATTTTCGTACGACACTGATTGGAATAGAGGACTGAAGCGGAAGAGTGTGTATGGGAGTGCAGAATAATAAAGGATTTTGATTGGTCCTCGCGTGTTAAAAAGAAGTGAATTTGAGTAAATTGTTGAGTGAGGTGATTGTGAATGTTGCTAGATCATAATAATATTTATTTTTATTTTGTGCGTGCTTGAGTGAACGGCTTTCTTTTTATAAATGTATTAAATTGAATTACATATTTATATAATTTGATTGTGGCGCAAACAAAAACTATACACATACATGCGCTGTCCCAAAACAAAGAGGCTGCAACATTCGAGCCCTCCAATATGTGACTCTAACCTATTAAGAGAAGATTCTATAATATTACATTGTAAGTGTATAAGATGGCCGACGTGCTTCCCGAGCAAAATGATTATTTGTGCACTTACACGAGTCTACGTGACCGAGATGTCGGTACTTTTGCACGATAATATTGTGACGCTAAATGCTTCCAGTGCCTTCACGTCGTCAAGTTGTCAAACCAATACGTCTGATATAAATACATAATATTGATGTGAAGCGCTTATAGTTCGACTTGCCGTTCGTAATAGGTGAGTAAAGTTAAATAACGCTTGCTTAGGTCGCCACTTGGATGGGTGACCGCGTGTGACATTGACATCAAAGCGCTACGGTGTTTTAGAGGACAGGTAAAGCTATCGGTCTCAGTTCTTGTTATAAGACAAGAATTGTCAGGTCATCTCGGAAGCCTATGAGCAGTCTGAAAAACGTCGACACCAGAGTTATTGGCCTCACACTCACACATAAAAGTAATGATGTTTATGTAACGGATGAAACAACGTAGCCTATTTGACGCCTATTTGACCGACGGTTTAATTACTACTGTTTGAAATGTCATTCACTTTTTTTTCTAGACATCAGCAAAATCATTGATCCGCTAACAAAGACATTTATTTTATTTAAGAAGAAAATATGTCCTTATGATGTTGCAGCCCAAGAAAAGGAATGCTTCAACAGTCGAAAGCATTTTATTATTAGAATTCCTCCGAATCACGAACAACATTTTTGTCAATTGCTTTCTGATACCATGCGTTCTTTGACAATGTTAATTTGAATCTTGGGATCAAAGGATTAAATACCAAAGTGATATACTAAATAAGAAAAAAGCATAGGCTTTAAAATTAAATATATTCTGGTAAAGCTTAGGTTAAAAGTTCCGCCGACCAAAGAGTGTGCAGGAAAAATATTACCGAGCAAAAGCAGAGATTTATAATTTTGGAGACGAAATATTGCAAAAGTTTCTAACTGGATATAAGGTATTCTGAAAAAAGGTTCAGGCAAATTCCAAATAAATTGGAATATCCAAGGTCTTGATCCTGTATGTATTTTTAAGGAGTAGGTAATATTCAAAATGTGTTTCTTTGTTTGCCCTTTTTTCATGTTGCAGCGAAGCGCTGTTCAGTTAGGGTACAGTTTTCCATTTTCGTGGAAAAAGTAAGGAGGCATTAGGAGGCTGGAAAATGACATTAGATTCTTTTTACCGCGATCACCGTGGGCGAAGTGAATATAATCGCATGGGTGTAAAGTACATGGCTTAACAAACACTCTTTGAAATAGAACAAGACGCGAACTGAATTGCTTTTGGTAGTGCTACAATTTTAGACTAGTGATAATAGCCACAAAGCACTAACGAATGAGGTTGTAATATACGCTGAGCACACAACGTCTTCTTCTTCCTCTTAGCGTTATCCCAGTTTTCAATCTGGGGTCCGCTTACTAGTCTAACCGGATTTGGCTGAATATTAGCTTTTCCACAGGGTGAATACCTGTCTGACCTCCGCAACCCGAAGGGATAGCGATATTCCATGGTTTAGACTAGTGTCAGTTTAATTAGAAGGTACTGACGCCCTGAAGGTACATGACAACCGGGACCGACGGCTTAACGTGCTTTCCGAGGCACGGGACAAGCGATAATGAACAATTCAATACGCACATAACTCCGAAAAGTCATTGGTGCGCGCCGTGGATTCGAACCCGATACCCTCTGCATGGCAGTCTGTTGGTATATCCACTCGGCTATCGCTGCCTCATCACACAACGTCTACACAACTTTAATCAATCTAATTTGTATGTGTAATATGATAATAAGTTTAGACATGCTTAGCAAAAAGTCAAGAGATTTGAGCTGCAGTGACCATTGAAAACAACGCGTTTTGACACTCGTGAAAGTCAGACTCGTTTGCTGCCTTAATATACAACAACCATTATAGAAGTTTATCAAATTGACAAAAAGAGACTAATTTTCACGCCCAAACAAGCTGATTTTAACTGACAACAATTCTGAGCCTTCCAGGGTAAATAAATTTCCACCACTAAATGAAAATATTTCTGGCAAAACCCCAAGTACCTGAACTGAATGGAAGATCCAAACAATATAAATTCACTAAGACAAATATGTTCGTATGTCGCCGCTTTATCAATCTGCCACACATCGGCACTGCAATATCACGACTGATACGTTATGACTGTATGTGACGTGAAAAATGCATTAGATACCGTCGTGTTTATCTCTGGATGTGTATTAAACGTATACTACGTCTGAAATGCTGGCTCTGCACTTGGCTATGTTCATGGTTTCATTATAAATGGAAAAGAAAAAAAATATATACGTCCCAAGTAATAGGGGGCAAGCTTATTGCCGTTACCGGACACTTCTCGCAACTGAGAATTCGGCAAATCCCAGTAACAGTTTTGCCCGCCCCAGGAAACAAACCCGCTGTTTCCCGATCAGCAGATGCTGTCCACTTAACCACTTATGCGCGTTTTCTAATGGACGTATATCAGTTTGTAGTTATTTGACTTTCCTTCTATTAAGACGTATCTATGTGTGACTTGACCAAATACAAATATGGAAATAAATGTTCCATTCACCAGCAATACGAACAATGTTCAAATGTTTGTTATGACAAAGTCCGTGTATCGAATGTTTGTTTCGACAAAGTCCGTTTGGATTGTATATTTGTGTATATAAAATTCTTACGTTTCTGACTGAGTGAAAGACAAGCCACAGCCAAAAATATTCGGCGCAAGTTTGCCATGTATGTCATGTGTTCTTGGAACCGTAGTAAGAAAGGATTTCCCAAAATTCGGTTCGGATCCAAAAACTGTTAAATCAAAATAAAATGTGAGAACTGTGAGCATCCTCTAGGATACTTATAATGAAGTCAAGTTGCACAGCATTACAATTTCTACCTCGGTGAAAACAAAGTTTTTCTGGAGCAAATGTTACAGCAATAAGGTCTAACCTTTGTTAATTAGCAACTTTCAAATCAGTGTGCCTTTGAAGCTTGTTTAGTAAAAATGTTACACACTACGAGTAAATGTTCAAGTACGTATTTACAATAATGTACACAAAATGTAAAGCCGCTTGTATATCGACAAAGGTGCTACTAATCTAATTGCGCGCCGCTAAGCAACGTACCAAATGATCATTAATGTGATAATCTGATGTCACCACACACGGCGACAACGATAATTTTAATATTCCCTCTGAGAGTTTACTTGCTTATATCTGAAAAATTTAAATTCTCCTCAAGATAACATTACTTTTGTTTAAATGTTCGGAGTTTAACACGAGTATTTGTGCGTGGTGTTATGAATCTGAATGGGTTGGTTGAACGCTTTAGTCTTGATGACTTCAATTGTAGGTATATAATAGGATATGCTAGCACGTAGAATTTTTTTTAAACTGTTTGCATGTCTGTTTAAACAACATTCGGGTGTGAATGTCTAGAACGTAAAACGCATTTTTTGTGATACAGTGAGATTATTTTTGTGATACAGTGAGATTATTTTTGAGATACAGTGAGATTATTTTTGTGATAGAGTGAGATTATTTTAGTGATACAGTGAGATTATTTTTGTAATACAGTGAGATTATTTTTGTGGTACAGTGAGATTCTTTTTGAGATACAGTTTGATTATTTTTGTGATACAGTGAGATTATTTTTGTGATACAGTGAGATTATTTGAAATAAAAAAGTTATTGTTCTAGGATCTAATAAAGTAACTTTATTTTACATTGATTTGAGAACGATTGATGATGGTGGCGGTAGCCAAAGTGAAGAGACCAACCGATTGCGACACAGAGGGTCTCGGATTAGGTATATGCGCAATCGAGCAATAAATTACTAATTAATTATCGCTCGCTCAGTGCGTTGAAAATTAAGTTAAACTGTCGATCCCGGCTGTCATGATGATCTATGACATTCGTCACTGGGAAGTCAAAAAAATACCCTTAAATGTACCAATATCGGTCTAAACCAGGCAATTTCGCTATACGTTTGGATTTGGTAAGCAGATTATTTACCTTTCAGACAGCAAGGTCTTGATCTAAGACAGATAATTTTACAAGGTTATCTAGTTATGTTTTCTTTCTATCTTGCAACCGCATTCCAATATTTCACGGTGGAAAATCCTGCGTCCTCACCCCGTGACAGACATAATTACCAACGTTTCTCTGCTGTGCATATTCATGACGCTAATCGCATGAGCACTTGCAGGAACCTTAATTTTAATGAAGAAGCTATTTAAGGCCCACCTTCGCTGCTCAAGGGTAGATAAACCATTGTTATACTGTATACTGAGAATACGGCCTTAGTAAGTCATATGTCTTTTTAAAAGGACAGGTTTGGTACTTGGAATAATGCCTAATTAAGCGCCATCTTTGTTATTTGAAGGTAGGTATTATGAAACTTATCTTAGGGTAAATACCACCTTAGGCCCACTTGCGTAACGTTTGATTTAAGTCACTCCTTAATTTAAATTTGTTGAACAGAATTCACAGCAGTCAACACTGTAAGGTAGGGTCTGTAGCTGCTGGTGAAGGTGCAGAATGATAAGTCCGATCTTGTAGTTGTATAAAGAGAATATAGAAAATAATTTACTTCAGTCCGAGTCAAATCCCACACTGGCACTCAATAAAATAAATATGTTCTTCGCTAACGCTGGAAAATCACTCGGAGAAAGAATCCTGTATCAAAGAAACTTTTCATCGCACTACACCCCTAACAAATCACACAACCCCGCGCTCAAATCTTTTGTTTTATTAGATACTGACGTTGACGAAGTAGTTCAAATAATAACAGGACTACGGGACACTTCAGCGGGGCTACCTTATGTACTGGCTCGGGAGGTTTATTAGCAGGCTTAGTTTTGAGGAGATATTTGCCATTGCAACGTGTTTTTTATTTTATTGTAAATCAATATAAAAGATTTTGTTTTTCATCTTGTCGATTAGTATGTATAACATAGTATTACATATACATGCAGTTTTAGCGAATTGTTGAATGGCCAGCAAACAAAGACTGCACATATCTTTTTTCATTTCATTTTTCTAATTAATAAATGATTATTATTTTAGTATCTTCTTGGTAATTATTATTTTATTATTATTTTGACTATCATTTTTGACAGATGAAAAACTATGATCTACAAGTTGTTGTGTCGACTCTCGGTGTATTTTTCAAAGTTCTATTAAATATTTTTTGTAAAATCACCCACAAAAAAAAAATAAAGAACTTACTCTACAAGTCCTGATAGTAAGCTATGAGAAATGAAGTTATATAGAAAATACGTAAGTTAAAAAAAGAATCAAAATGAGTACATCGACGAAATTGAAATCCTCAATGTTTCAAAAAATATCGGCAAATTGAATTTTAACTACCTATCAACAATTTAAAAACAAACTTTAAACGATGTTCTAGCGACAAAATGCCATTAAGTACAGACGATTTTTTACAGTACGTATTTATCTGACCGCACTATACTTACGAAAACCAATAACTACGCATCTCTATGGTGACACAAAACGCCCATGATTGGGAGCCATACAAGCGTTTTCCAATACCTTCCTTATCTTTTCAATATGTTGTACTTACATAATATATTACACTTTTACTCTAATATATGAGATTTTTTGCTCTATCGTTCCCACCTGACTGATATAGACGTCGTCCGTTGAAACCGGATATTGGCGGGATCAGGATAAAGTATGTTCAAATAGAGGGGTAAAGTTAGCTGATATTGATGTGGGAAGGTAATGGCTTGAGGAAAGTATTTCTGGATGGATATATTGGGAGTGATGGGCAGGTATTTTTGGCTCACAAGTCGTTGCATAGAAAAGTGGGGATTAATAAGTAGCTATATTATTCAGATTATATGAATTGTGTTACATTTCTGTATTTACATATATTTCTTGACGCAGTATTGGTTTTTGATAAATAATTTTGTTATCTTTCTCGCCCGCTATCATATTTTGGTAATTTTTTAAACCAATGGTTAAAACAAAAAAATAATAGGTAGGCATAAGTATAGAACATTTTAAAATATATATTATTATATCAAATAGCTATTATATTAGATAGGCTCTACACGCAGTTTTAAGGTTGGTATTTATACGAATTTTTGTGTGTAAAATTGAAAAGAACGAAATTATTTATAGAAATATTATTATTAGCTAAATTGTTTATTTCGAAATTTGTCTGTAGAGGCAAAAATCTTTAAAATCATTCCTTATTTACTTCAAAAGCATGTTTTTGAAAATAATTGTAAAGCATTTTTTACTACTTTACTTATACTTTTTTCAAGATAAACTCAGCTGATTCATTACGAAAATATAAGAAATTTAGATGAAACTTTGTGACGGAATAAAACATTATGGCGGTCCTATATCAACAAAAAAAGTCACAATATACAAAAAGTATCCACTAATCTTCAATTCAATACTTGCTGTATCTTATAAAGTCGATATAAATCTTTTTCAATAAATAAACCGCATAAATTACCTTCAAATTACTGCAAGATAAAACTATATATCAGAAAATCTTTGGCTCAAAGAAGCCGTCAGCTCAAAGTAATAGTTCTTACCTTTAAGCTTTATAACACTTAGAGTCCACGGCAGCAGCAAAATTGCAATCCTTAAGCCTCTCTTACTAAGTAGAGGTCAAGACCATTACTAAAATAATGTTTATTGTAAAACAACGCTCAACAAACTTATAAACTTCAAATAAATTAAAAAATAGCAAGTATTATATAATTATTGACATTATTAAAAAATAAAAATAATATTATAAGAATCTATTCTGAATATTTTTAATATTACATTCGAATGCTGATTTCTTTATCAGTGATTATTCGAATGGGATTATAGATTGAACATTGATATAATCTGAAATAATTTTAAATGCGGGTCTAAAGTATTCAAAACAATAATATTATTTGTAACTTATTTGAGCAGGTAAATTAAACCTCAACCAAAAACAGTTAATTAAAAATATTTTTGGTACTTTCTTGTCATTTTCTATCTATCGCAGAGTTTTCTGTTATCATTTACAGTTGTTGTTTATCATAGATATACTATTTATCCTTAACCAATTTATCATACTCCTGTTCTATCGAAATAAAAATATACCATAACTTTAACATCATTGAAGTCCCTCGTTTTTCAACGCAAACAATTCTCAAAGCTATGATAGATTACGGAAATAAAGAACAGTACTTTAAAGTGGAAATACATCTGAGAAAAGTATCTTGTCCGGAGCATTCCGTACCGGACGTCTCTAACATTCAATATATCACTGAGACTGAAAGAAAAGATCTTGAAGTTTACTTGCACTGTATAGCCTTCCTATTCCGTTTGATACATTAGTTTTATTTTATTTCGCTGGCCTTTTCGAGTGGAATATTGACAGAATTTCTTATATTCATATGTTTTTTGCTGGTATTTATTATAAGTAATCATGCAGTCTTATGACTGACAGACTGATTTTTGAGATAAGATTACCGCACCTAAAATAATTCCTTTATGCCGGTGAATTTTACAAAGAACTTTAACGGCGACAAAGATCTCTAAGATTTAAAATAATAATATAATATTCTACCACATACACACATAACCATCTAGTCCCAAACTAAGCAGAGCTTGTACTATAAGTACTAGATAATGGATAAACATACATATATACTTTTTTTTTGTAAATACATGCGTATAATACATAGAAACACCCAGACCAAGACAAACATCCATGTTCATGCACACAAATGTTTGATTTGTGGGGAAGTCGAACCCGCGACCATCGGCGTAGCAGTCCCTTACACTCCCACTGCGCCAACCGGTCGTCGAATAAGACTCGGCATTATCACAGGACCATAGGACGGTCAAAGACTATTCATTACAAGCATAATAAAACTGAGATGGACTGATTATAATCAGAGGACAAAGCGAATCGATGTAACGAAAGACGAAATAGACTAGTGACACTAGGTGAAGGATAAAATATAAAAGTGCAAAATTGATAAAGGCGGGGACCTTTCACAATTTGTTCAGCACTAGACTGCAAATGTTTCAATGAATGAGTAAGAGGGAGAGGCAATTTCTCATCACTCAGCGTAGAACTAGTGGAACGGTCGTGTAGCTATCTATAGCACTCAATACTTACCACGTAAAGTTAAGGTAAAAAAAGTATATCACATCAATTTCGACATTATTTGCCTTATTCTAAGATTCCTAAGTGCCATTAAAACTTGCGAACACAGTCATCTTATCAAAGCGCAATTGTACGGCCCTAATAACTGGGGTGGCCAATTTATTTTTTATGAGACCTCTTAAATCACTTTCCTGAGTGGGGTATCATTCGTCTTTGGAAACGAAATGTAAGTTACGTGAGTTTCGTTATAGAACTTTTTGATATCAAGTGTATGACATTTTAAAGTATCATTTCATTGTTAAATTAAAAATAAAAATGAATTGTCAAAGTAAGTTTTGCTAAAATCTAAATTCTTTTTGTATCTCCAGATTTTTTGTTGGTTTATTACTTTCACAACTCGCACACATTGCAAAAACATTTTTTTAAGAAATGTTATGAAGTTAAAGCAACCGGTCATTGTCATAATGATGAAGAAAATACCGTGAGGATGTCTGAGAAATCTAAATAATGTTCTCGAAAGAAATGCGAAATCTGCTAAAGCGCACTTGGCCGTTGTAGTCTGCGGCATAGTTTCTCATAGTGAGAAGAAACCTACATATTATGCCTAAAGAGCTGAAATAGCATTAGGGTATATTATGTTTGGTTTAGTTCCATTTTCACTAAATAATATTTTTTGTTCAACTTTAAGCAAAATAAAGGCTGACAAATATATTTATTATTAAGTACCACCCAATTCCATTTCCCAGAGGTACTTTCTTCCTCTGAAATTAATAAACCGCGTAATCGCTTTCTTTTTGCTTACATACGTATATCTCCAAAGAGGTATAAAAGTACTAAATATTCTACACAAATGTATTTCTCATTTTGCTACAAAACTACGATATTATTTATGCTGTAAAACCTTTTGTAAAACTTAAGTAAGGCTTGGTTTTATGGTTTCGAGGTAATGTATAAAATAAAATACAGCACTAATTTTCTTGCATCTGTAATTACTTTCAAATTTATCCTCCTCCTAGCGTTAACCGAGTTTCAATTCGGGGTCCGATTAATAGCCTGACGGGATTTGACTGAATACTAGCTTTTTCGCGCAAGGACTGTCTGTCTTACCTCCAAAACCTATATCCATTGCAGTCGATAAAGTTGCGATATTTTAAACTTTTTATACCCATTACTACGATGAGAAACAATGAGTATTAGATGCATTTGATGAAACAATCCTCATCACACAAAAGTTTTCTTAAAAGTTAGGTTTTGATGTAGTATGCGACACCTCCGTTCAAAATAGGGTGGCTTGGACAATTTTAAAAATCATAATTATGATGACCCTCGATGTTGCAATGTGGTGGGGTGATTTAATAGCTCTCATATTTAGCTTACCCAATTTACGTAATAACGCTGTACTGGCTAGCAGTCGCCCTGTCTACACCAAGCACCAAATAATATTTACCTACACTTTGCTGGCATCAGATTGACAGAACATTCAATGATCTGCATCTAGAATTTTTCATTTCGCCTTTGGTTATAACTCTAATCTCTTGAGCGAAGTTTCAAAGGTCCTAAAAAACGGTATCAGTCCAAGCCAGCACTTGTTTGAAGAGCTTTCTCAGTCACGACTAACCTTATATTACAAAAACGCAGGCACTATTTGAGTACTCTTGAAATGTATTTTTTATGACGACACTTTTTGCTTTGTATTGAGATATAATAATTTATTGGATTTGTGGTCGATTGTATCTGTTACTTGTGTTGGAGTTAATGTGTATAAGATCTGGCATGGGTATGTTATATGCTCAGTCAATAATGTGGAGCTGTAACCAATTTTACGCAGCTACGTGCGCACTTTTTTTTAATAAACGGCTGCTGCCCAATACCGTGGGAATTTCGAATCATTTCTTCTTGGATTCCAAATAAACATGCATGCCAAATTTCAACTTCTTGCGCCAAATTGATCAACTGTGCGTTGGCTATCAGTCGATCAGAACCGTAAGCGTTGAATATGTACAGATTATGCGGTGTTGTTTAGAGAGTAGCAAGCGGCGATAGCCCAGTGATGTACGTAATCAATCAATAAAAATCATTATTACCTACATATGTTTCTAGGGCAAGCCTAGTGGTGTACATAACGGACTGCCAAGACAATGGCCTCGGGTTCGATCCCCAGTTATCCCGGGCACACACCTCTGACTTTTCGAAGTTATGTGTGTATTAACAATGTTAATTATCGCTCGCTTAATATCGTGCTCGGTATATGGCAACAGTTTTGCCCCCTATTCCATTGGTACCGAAACATGACTGGCGAAGTGTGGTTCTGTAATGCAACTCTGCCTACCCCTTCGGGGATAATGGCGTGAAGTTATGTTATGTTCTGCAGAGTTAAATTACTTTAAATTACCAACGACTGTAGTTTAGTGCGCTTTAGAGATGAGAATGATGCCACGTCCGATCCTAATAATACGTGACCGATTTTTAGAACATAATTTTTTTTTAACACCCTCACTGTTACTTTTCTTAAAGTTGTATTAGGAGATTAGGATTAAAATGTAAAATTCTGAACTTAATATAACCTTAGTATTGAAAAGAAAATACAATTTACGTATATCGTAAGAATATATTATTTATGTGTATCCAAACCTCAATAAAAAAATATCTATCAGTATTAAAATTGGCTGCAATACTGGATAAACTAACCTTGGCCGTACGCAATTATTTTTAAATCTTATTTCGTACAATTTTAACATTTTTACTTGCTTTTTCAGATTTTTTTTAAAAAGTTCGACATATAAGCGTCAGAAATAAATATCTACCCTTTACTTTCCGTCATTTGGGAGCCGTTACTTTAAACAAAGCTTATCTAAACGGCTGTCAAGTTGTCGACAATTTATGGTCAATTATTTACAGATAGCTAAGTATTGATAACGAAGTTTATTGCTATAGTTTAATAGCATTATTTCCTAAAGGAAAACTGATATGCAAGTTTCTGGCATCTTGTTTGTAGTATTCATAAAGATATGGTAACCTGAGAGTTGATAACTTATAATGATACTAGCTTTTGCTCTTGACAGTATCTTTCTTTCTTTTCGTGTAATATATTTCGCAAAACTTTTTGCTTCAACCGGGAATCGAATACGGGACCTCCTGATCAGCTGACGCATACGCTATCCACTGGACCAAAGTAACAGTGTATTGTAGTGATCCTACTTTTATGAAACTTGTATTTAATTCAAAATTTTGATATATACGTGCTAGACATACTTATTACATCATCCTCATCTTTCTAGCGTTATTCCGGTGGCATCCAAGACTTGCAAACCTTGGAGCCCGAGGTTCGCTTACTGGTCTAACCAGATATGACAGAATATCAACTTTTCCACAGAGCGACTGCCTCCAGGTTTTTTTCGCAGGTAGTCTACTACCTGCTGAAATGCTATGCTGAAATCAGCAAGGCTCTAGCTTATTTTATGCTGATTTCAGCATGCATGGGCCGGCTCGACCAGGGAAGTACTGCACTCGCACAGAAAATAGACGTAAAGTAACAATACTTAAACTGTTGCGTTTCCTTCGGTGAGTGAGAGTGCCGGAGGCCCAATCCCCTAATCCTTCTCCCTCATTCCACTTCTCATACTATCCTTTTTCTCGCCTATTACCATATAAAAAAAGTTTATTTGAGGGTAGATACTGATTCCCCGTAACAGCTGTCAAAGATCTTCATGACAGCCGGGACCGACGGTTTAACGTGCTCTCCGAGGCACGGGGCAAGCGATAATTAACAATTTAATACGCACTTAACTTCGAAAAGTCATCGGTGCGCACCGTGGATTAGGAACCATATACCCTCTGCATTGCAGTCCGTTGGTATAGATCCACTAGGCTATCGCTGCCTTAAAATTCTTTTATTCGTAAATGTTGCATTTAAATAAAATTGTTGCATTATTTTTATAGTATGTATTTAACTTTAAGTTCAATAGTCTTTAGGGTGTGATGACGAAGATTGTATTTAACTACCTATAACTTGATTTTGCCCAATTAATACTGAGATGAAACACATATCATGAAATATATTATATTAGAAGTTTTTACTTTCTTTTAACTCAAAACACACGTAAATCCAATAAACCCATTTGAGATGACAACATTACGACTAAACTAGGAAAAAAGTATCTCCAAAGTTGGTGCCAAAAAACTTGGAACAACCATTGGTCCAAGTAGCTTCAAGATAACAGATTTTCGGGTATACGACCAGTGGCATTATGCCAGGTTTTGACCTCAAAAGTAGTTTTACAGATTTTTGACTATCTTAGGAAACAAGATGACATGTTATGCACTTCGTGAGATAAGTTGAATGTGTTTCTTTATACTTTATTAATATTCTCTCGCCATTTACGTATTGGGTTACCCATCCATTGATATTTTTTTCATTTTGTAGCAGTTCGAATGAAGGTATAAACTGAAGTTATTAGAGTTCATTATTCTTATTTTCGGGTGGCAATAGTTACACTATTTTATATTTAATTTATTATTTAAAATAGGCCTAAAAATACCTATGCTTAATCAAGTCTTCGTAAAGTAGCCATAAATTTCTTCGAATATATAGGATCATGGTGGTAACCAGTCATATGTTTGTGTAGATATGTTATTTTTATTATGATTGAAAATGATACAGAAGTATGTCTGGACTCCTTAAACTGAAAAATTTATGGATTTTAGTGGACTAAACGTCTTTTGAACGAATGGAATTTTTGCCTGATGTTACAGAAGACTGGGCTCACTCCGAAATATATTCATGACAATCACTTTGATATTCACAAACAATGCTTCACGTCAAAACGTTACGATAAAAAACTTGCTTCAATTTTGCAACCAGCTACAAAATTCCAAGTGACAATATGAAAAGGGATCCCATACATATAAAAATAACCAACAATATCGTTTGTAAAATATTCTTGCGGACAAAGCGATAAATACTATATCCAATTTTGTTGCCTTTCCAAAAAGAATTCTCGCAACATTTTTATATAGTTGAAAACCCTGGTGATAAAGAAGTTTCTGTATTTTGCGACGTTATTTTTACAGCGACATCTATTGCTGTCCATTGGAATTAAATTTCTTATTTTAGGAGGATTGCTACGCTGTGTATTGTAATAATATAATATAAGTATTTAGGTATTGTATATTATGAAATAGAAAAAACGACTTTTGAAAAGGTAGATTAATAATATACGACGTGCAGGAGCAAATTACAATACCACGATGAAACCTCTATGTTTTCGCGTAACGATGCGAAGGAGGTGCGTAGCGCAGGAAGCATCATAATTGGTCGGCATGTATAGAAAATGCTGGACTTTAAAAGATGATGTTGAGTCTTGTTCATAAAATTTTGCACATATTTTTGTTTCATTACAATTTCATATTATTTTATGTTTAGAGATAATTTTTAGCAATATTTTTAATACTAGGCGGCTTTTTAGATTCAGTTTATTATGAGAATATGTGTGTAGGACACACATATTCTCATAATTATCTTTCTTCAAACATATTCTAAAAATACTTTCATTAAATTATCTTAACAGCTGTCACCAATATAAGACTTTCGTTGCCACAACTTCACTATTTTACGGATTTTCAGCCGAACCTATCGAAAACGTAATATTGTTCATAAAATTCATACTACCCTCGTCATAGTCGTATTTTCCACGACCAATTTCGTCTTGATACCAAAACCAGAGCACACTTTAATAAGAAAATCATCTAAGTTGTTCTAGACTCACATACTACGGTGGAATATTTAGGGCATCTTTGCGTGAGCCTACGCAAACGGGCTGTATTTTAACAAACAAACTTGTAATATTACAATATTTCGTTTCCATTACACATTTGAAAGTTTGTGCGGATGGATGGATGTGCAGATGCTTGTTACTCTTTCACGCAAAGCTTTTGAATGAACGTTGATAAAATTGTGTTTTATGTATCCTACATGGCTCATGAGAATACCACATGCTTTATATGCTATGTTTTGTCGCGATAACAGACAGCCACGCGGTCGAAGCCACAAACATAGAATAACAGATCTTAACACAGATAGATATACATATGTACAGGATTTATTCTCAGTGATTGAGGTGTATATGAAAATAAGTAAGTAGTACTGACAATCGTCAGCCTGCTGACGGCATTGTAGACTGAAATAGCTCTTGGGCAATTCGCACCGCGGTTCAAATCACTCGCCACGCAAAACAACAGTTGCCGAGCTACTGCAACATTTTAATCGCTACAAAATCGCCCTTCTGCCCCGCACTGTAGTCTTTCCGCTTGTAATTCCAATCACCCGGTCCAACAGCGTTGCACCAATTTGCCCATTCGTTTGACGCTTAGATTAACGTACGATGTACTGTAAAATTTGTTAGTTTTAGAGTCTTCTACTATTGCTCTATCTAAGCAGACCTTGATTGTCGAATAGGTTTTCATCAAGCGTGTATAGCCCTGAAGTGAAGTCCGAAATTTTCGTTGAAACTTTAGGGTAGGAACAGAATCTTAATAAGTTTGCGTAGTCTGTTTAACACGTTGTAGTGGTTTTGTTAACTATCTTTGGCGAGATACAGTGTTAAGTGAATTGCGATTGGCTAGAGGCACGGCTTTTGAATATTAATAGCATTTTTTATATTTATTTTGAGGTGGTAGAAAATATTTAGACCTTTTGCAATTTTATATTTCTGTTATAGGCAAACTCCAAAACTTTAGAGGTTTGAACAAGTATATTGTAGCACTGCTTAAAACCTTTTTATCGATAGTCTAGTGGAGAGACTGAGTTCTACATAATGTCCTCGAAAGACAAGTGAACAACTCGCACTTGGCCAGTGGGATGGACAATAGTTATAACTTTTCATAATAAGAAGAGGGCTATGTCCAGCTGTGGGACAGATTGCAAAGTTCTTTTTAATTTTCAACATCTGAAAGTCGATACGTCCTTAAGGCGGTCAAACCTAAAATTATTTTGGTCAAAAATGTCAGATATCGATTACTCAAAACAAAGGTATGTATGAATGTATGTATATTATCCCGTAGGAAAATCTTAAAGTAATTTTTTTATTTCAGTTTTATTACATGAGTATATATTACGTTATAAGCCTCATATAATTATGACCCTACCTACCCTTTTATAAACAAAAGGCCGTGATTATACATAATTATATTGTAACAAATTACATAATTCGTGCGTATTTGACAAACGGACGCAGTCATGTTTACACGTCAAACAAATTAAATGTAACCGTATTAACGTGTTTACTATTGTAGGTTTCATTTAATATTCAAATGTAATTTGTGGTTAACATTTAGTTGTATAAAAGTACCAGATTATTCAGAGATAATTAAATGCTTGCTCTGTGTTTTATTTATTTATTGTACACTTTATTTTACACAACTAAAAGCATTATTAGAAACCTTATAACTAAGCAGAGCACAAAGGGCGGCCTTATCGCTGAAAGCGATTTCTACCAGACAACCTTTGGATGGTGATATCATTGGTAGGAGAAACGGCAGTTTCGTGTCTACCAGTAAACAAAACTACATAGTTTATACATACTTAATATACAGGGCGTAAAAAGACCCTTAACGAAAACTGAAATCCTATGTTGTACCAATCACTACGAAATTTTTTTACTTAGGCACCATACCTGGGAAATTACTGGTTCAGAAGATATTAAGGCTCATAGTTAGTATGGATTTTTTCTAATTAAGTACAAAATTGATGCATTTACCCCGCCAATATGTTCTTTAGGTGCCCTATAACCCCACGGACAAGTAGATATTTCGAGCATTGCACGCGCGCGCTTTTAATTGCGGTTTAAAAAATGTGAAAACTTAAAAAAAAATCGTTTTCCAGGTATTATTTTTGGTTAGTATGACATGGCATGATGTCCACAACGAGTAGACTTCGGCTTGGTGATGGGTTTTGTGACACCCTGTATATTAATGCCTGTTATATGATAATAATAGTCATAAATACATAAACATAAATACGAATACATACACATAGATAAGTTTAGAGAATACGTTAACCCGTCAGTCTTATGGGTCATAATGATCATGGATAGTAACCAAAAGTATACCTTCAGACATGATAGAATTTAGCTATAATTTTTTATTGCTAAGGTTAGACAGTTATCGCCAGGTAGAAAAGCTCATTTTCACTTCTCATTCTAAATCCATCTAGGCTTGACAAACGCACGGACTTCCTTACTTTAATGAGATTGATGATGACCTACAGCGGGAATACATATTTTTCTGGTGATTAAACAATCTTGCACTAGTGGGTGTTAAGGCATATAGGGAACCCGTCTAAAATATGTAATTGTGAGTACTTGAGAAGAGTGAAAGCTAAAACCCAAGATTTCAAATTAGAGCAATCAAGAAAATTTACCCATCACCTACCCATTACCATGCTGTAGAGAACAAAAAAATAAACAATCCTGCTCTTCATTTTAAACTTAAAAATGGAAACATTTTAGCTTTAGAGATACAGTTTAGACTGTATCTCTGACTAACAGACGAGGTCACTCGTTTTAGCCAAGGATATATTATAAGATGTACCTAGTTCCAAAAGTCTGAACAAAACAAGATAAATAAATAAGAAATTTCGTGATTTTGGTTTTAGTTACTAACCATTTTATATTACACTCGTTCGATGGTATTCAGAGCCATGTATTGTTGGAATTCAATACATCAAAATAACCTACTGTCACTGAAAATACAATATACACCAGTCAATACTGATGATGATGAGTCAAACAAATACTATATTTTTGCTAGTCTTAGTAAGCGTAGTTGATATTGAAATGTTTATCTAAATACAAGACGTTGACTGATTGCTCGTAGTTAAATTGATGAAAAATAGGCACGCCATTTAGATTTTATATAAAAGATAACCCCACATTGGGAATCAATCTCAATTGCGGGCGATTATGCGACCATTCGAACAATCAAAAAATGGACACAAATAACAGCCAGACTTTAAATAACAAATTGTAGATTATACGAAATGTTGTCCCGTGTGTGGATCGAACTCCTATCACATCATCA
The DNA here is from genome assembly GCA_944739405.2 of Euclidia mi. Classification (NCBI taxonomy): domain Eukaryota; kingdom Metazoa; phylum Arthropoda; class Insecta; order Lepidoptera; family Erebidae; genus Euclidia; species Euclidia mi. The sequence continues at coordinate 41,992,892 of OX123206.2, forward strand.
GCCTTTAACAGTCCACTGTTGGACAAGGCCTCTCCTTTGAAAGGAGGAATTGACCTACTATATCACGCTGGCCAAATAGGTGGGTATAAGGTTTGTATCATGTTTTCCTTCTCTAACAGTGCTGTTCACTGCATAATATCTCCCTCTGTCGGCTCTTACGACACCCGTGGGATGATATAAGGTGGTTACATTCCTTATTCTTAATCCGTCACCACACGGAACCCTCTAAAACCTCTACACCATCTGTATAGTATTATTATAAAACTTCTTTAATATTGTCTTGAACAACATAGAAACTTTTTGGTAACAGTTAACAAACGTCACAGTAGCAAAAATACCAAATACCAAGACTATGAATTGTAAGTACAGTTTTAGGTTATAATTGAACTTCCAAATTATGTTCGTAATTATAGTTGAATCGAGTTGAATCCGTCATAACTGTAGCAAAATTATTACTGCTAATTCAAAGCGTTGGATTTTCACAGTAAAGTTAACTAACTACTATTTTGTTATTCTGATGAATGAATTATTGGCCTAAATAGCGAAAATTTAAGCCTATGGAAATCTGATTGATCCTGAGCTTGAGATTACGCTTTTATTTATAACTAAGGTCTACTTGCATAACAGTTCTAAATAGCTATTAATAAGCTAAATGTCAAACATTCACTAAGTGAATTTAAGAAACGTTAGGCTAATTATCCCATATAGTCTAATAGGAATAAGCAGAGACAGTGAGTCATTGATCCTATCTTGCCAAAGTATTTGCCAAAATTAATGAAACACAAATAGAAAAAGCAATCTACAAGTCTAGGCGTTTTTAAAAGCTTCTTTATCATAATGTGTTGGACGATCGCCATCAGACGGTGTATCGAGTAATATGTTCTTAGTAAGTAATTCTTAATGAATGGGGAAGACATATTGTGTTAATTGTTGTGGTAATAATATGACAAAATAGTTTTATATGATTTCTCTTTGCTAATCATATTAATTTCTTAATTTTAATGGATAAGCAGAGGTGAATAGTAGCTGAGCACATTTCGCTTTATGAATGTTAGGTCCCACGTAATAGTGGGTGAGCCTAGCAGACTCCGAGCTGCTACTGAGAATTCGAGAAAACTCAGTAACACTTTTGCCCGACCTGAGAATTGAACCCGGGATCTCCTCCCAATCAGCAGACGCATACGCTATCCACTGGACCACGCAGGCAGCCTTAATTATATTGTAAAAAATATTATATACATGCATACATACATACATATACTCACGCCTTTTTCCCGCCAGGGTAGGCAGAGACAACGGAACGCCACTTGCTTCTATCCTTACAAACCTCACGCGCTTCCTCTACATTCATTATCTCTTTTCATACATGCTCGCCGGTTCTGGGTGCTTCGGACCTTTCCGTTTTTCAGAACGTCACCAATTTGGTCGACGAATGTCCTACGAGGTCAGCCGCTTGTCCATACACGCTTCCCTTATATATTTGGTGAGTCATTCTGTCTCAGCATTCCTTTCTCGATTCTCGCCACAACATCTTCTTTTAAGCCACATCGCTCTCGTATTACTGCATTCGGAATTCTATCAATCAGTCTCACCCCACACATACATTATGTACTTACACATATATTACTTTATTTAAACAATACAAATCGTTAAAGTCTAAAGAAAATGATTTTTATTTACTAGCCAATACACCCTCCTCTCCTAAAAATGTCCCGGAGCCGATATGCCTGGATCTGGGAACCCTAACTGTGACGCACACACATTTCTTATTTATATTCGTCTGCGAAGAGGCAATTTGATCTTCAGTCAATAAGATAAGGTTTCATCGACGAAAGTGAGACACCGCATACACTTATTATTAGGGATACTTCGATCCTTCCATTTTCTTATTTAACTGCCTTTCTGGAATAACGAATGGCTATCGTTGTTTTTAGTATTATTTAAATATTCTATGAATCATCCCTCACCAATTTTGGACATGGCTGGTAAAGATTTATGTACCTAATGGTTTCATTTAGCAGATAATCCACGTGTCACTTAACCTTTAACTACCGACCTACACGTCTCACAGACGTAATAACTTTTAATTTTGAAATATTTCTAAAATCACGCCACCTTCGGCGTCACCCTTCCCGCTACCGTCCTCCCTCCGCGTTGCAAGCCATCAGTCGACGCTGCGCCCGCGGCAAGTGCACACGTCTCCGTATTGAAGCGACGTCTCACAGACGTTAGTACGGTGTTTATGTACTACATTTCGTACGTCTCTTGATGGTCACCTCGGTATTCATGTCTGTTAGCTTACAGAGTTTGATGGACGTCACATCGGCTTTAAAATTATACTTTTAATTGCAGAATGCCTAAAAGGAGAAACATCACGTCTAGTGAGCGGAAAAAACCTGCAAATGATGACGGTTCAGTTTCCGAGAAGCCTCCGAAACTGCGAAAACAGAATAGGCGTTTAGAAGATAAAGAAATATGTGAAAATCTCATAAACGAGAGTGACGACAACTGTAGTGATTTTGACGACAATGTAGGCGATCCTGATCCGATAATTGACTATAACAAGACAAAACGAGGGGTAGATGGACCAGAAATGCTCGAATCGTGCTCTCGAAGAACTGAAGAAAGATTTTGTTTTACAGGTTGATAGATATGAGCGGTGTTAATACTTATGTATTGTACAACTATTGCACAAACAAGGGCGACATTAGTCGTGGCCGATTTTTACTCTTGCTGGCACGTGAATAAGTCCTCGCGGAAATTAAATTACGCGTACTACATAGCTATCTATGTATATATCGGTATATAGATAGATAGATAATCCCACGAGAATTGCGGCTAAGTATTGAGCGAGTTATCGGACCCGCCGATATGCCCGAGCCTCCACCTCCAAAAACTTATCAAAATCCAGATTCAGGTGTTAGAAAGACATGTGCAATCTATCCCAGTCGGTTGAAAAGGCAAACGAAGTATTGTTGCTGCAAATGCAAGAAACCAATGTGCTTTACTTGCTGCCTACAAATATGCATTGACTGCAAACGTACGTAGTGAATGTACCAAATATTCGAGGGCTGCCATTATTTTTATTTTTTAACTGAGAAGTAAGATTTATGTTTTATTTTGATTATAGTTTATGGAAAATAACATATTTTAGGTTCACTTGTTGTTAATTACTTAATTTTAGAGAAAAACGAGACTGAAGTAAATCCTTAAAATTTTGTGCCAATTAATTGTGATCTCTCAAATAAATTTAATGTTAATTTTACCTGAAAAATAGCGTGTTTTTTTATTCTGTAGTTTGCTACCTCAAACACTAATATTTTTAATGTATTCAATAGAAAAATATAGCATGCAAATACACATTTTATTTCAGAACTTAAAGTTTGACGTCTCTCAGTTGTCACGTCGGCGTAAGTGCTACGTTTAGACCAGGTCGGCAGATAAGGGTTAAAAGGATGAAATGTCAATTTAATTGAACTATGTGTAAAATACACATAGTTGCATTAATTAAATTCAACTATATACAAATATTTCAATTTTTGCTACTGATAAGAGACACGGGTGGACCCAGGTGCAAAATTTGCACCAACTTTTAATATTGGATGGACAGTTTCTGTCTTCAAGTCCATAAAAACATAACATAGCACGTCGTATATTACTTACAAATTACTGTTTACCATTTACAATTAGTCAGTCTTAGATTTAAGTCATACCAACCGGGAAATCTAGCTTTAAAAGCTTACTTCGTTTAAATATTTCGTATAATTTTGTGGTCGGTCGCATTGTTAAGAAACCTTCTATTTACACTGAAACAAATCAACTTCAGTAATTCCAACACAGCCCGTTCAAAGGTACTTTCAAACATAAATACAGGCATTTAATTCTCGTCATACAAACGCTTATTTACTGGAATTAATTGAAACCCGTCGATTCGTGACACACTGCGACATAATTACGCATACATATGTAGTTCCGCCGTGCGTTCGAATGAGTGACGTCACTAACGGAAATTAAAATGGCCGCTGTTCGCATCTGTTGTTCTCATATTTCATTTTAATGTATCGCTTGTAAGTGGAATATTTAGTGTGGGAAATAATGAGGGCAATCAGTAGGGGCTGATCTAAACTAATATTATAAAACTGAAGAGTTTATTTGTTTGCTTGGACGCGCTAATCTCAGAAACGACTGGTCCCATTTAATTTTTTTTCAGTGTTAGATAGCCCATTTATCGAGGAAGGCTATAGGCTATATAGCATCACGCTATGAGGCACTGGAAGGGAGTAGTAGCCCAAAATCACGGAGATGTAACCAAGGGCTCATTTAGTGTTTATAAGACAATAGGATGTTCTTAGAAGAATTCTCTGGAAGCAGACTATCTTGCTACATTAATTAAAAAAAAATCGGGCAAGTGCGAGTCTGACCCGCGCACCGAGGGTTCCGTACGCATTTTACCTTATTTGAGGTTGGTGCTAATTACGCTAGTCCTCTAAATCTGTATGAGCGCCCATACATCTTAGAGGACTATCTTAAATGGAGTCTACTATGTATGTATGGGGACACCTAAGATTTTTCCACTTTTTAATTTTTTGTAATTTTCTTTTATTTGTGCTGTAAGACCCTGCTTTTGGCCAAATTTTGTGATTCTAGTTCAACGGGAACTACCATATAGGTTTTCGACCCACAACCTATAGGGTACTTACGGTTGACCTAGAATTGTCAATTTTGGTTAAAACCAAGGTCTTACAGCACAAGTAAAGGAAAAATTCCGAAAATTAAAAAAGTTGAAAATTAAGGTTAATTTTGGTACTTACAAGTTTTCGCAAAAATCTAATTTTGACCATATCTTTTTATCGGGTTGACCCAGGATCCTGATTTATTACACCTAATAGGAACCATAGACCTCAGTATCTGGTATAAATTTCAATTTGCTAGGTCCACCCGTTCCTGAGAAAATCGGTGGTGACACACGGACAGACAGACGGACAAGAAAGTGATCTTATAAGAGTTCCTTTTTTACCTTGTGAGGTACGGAACCCTAAAAATCGTGATATTATCCACTTTTTTTAGTATTCAATATTCTGAGATTATTCCATGATTCACGAATGAACTCATCAGTTTTGCCATATAATGTATTACAAAATAGCTTGAATTTTTTATACTATAAGCCCTTCTGCCTGCCCACTAAAACGTGATGAGCCAATACGCATTGTAAAAAAGTAATTAAAGATTTATAAAATAAAAACTGACAAAGTGGAGTCACCGTGCATTTTTCCTTACTTTCCATACATACATACATAGACTCACGCCTGTTTCCCGGAGGGGTAGGCAGAGACTACGGAACGCCATTTGCAACGATCCTGACATATCTCTCTTGCTTCATCCACTCCCATCAGATTCCTCATGCATGCTCTTCTGTTCAGGGTACTTCTCACCTGTCCTGTTTTTAGGATGTCTCCAATCTGGTCAGATAACGTCCGCCTAGGTCTTCCCCTTCGTCCTGTCCCTTCCACACTTGCCTTCTTTCTTCTATCGCTTAGATAGTAGACGGGTGGCCTAAGAATCCGTAATTTATTAAAAACGTCAACGAAACTTGATTCTCAACCTACATAATATGAAAGGTTTCTTTCTTTCTACATGTATCTATTCCCACCATTCCGTGTATACACAAACTTAAATCTATGTTGAATACCAACTATAAACTATATCCAAAATCTCACTGCATCGCATCAAACAATTTTCACGAACACAAATATCCTCCCTCCACCAACGATTATTGTCAAACATGCAACACCTAACTTGCTTATCCCCAAGCGACTGCACTGGATGTTATACAGTCAATGAATAACAAGCAACAACGGCACATAACTAGCTATGATATCTAACAGAAATTGTACCAGATAGCTCCTAGTTAAAACTTTGTCCTGCTTCGAGTAAATGGCGCCTATTCTGGTGTACACGCTAAAATGATTTTACAGTCGAAATCATCACGTAAGTTTTTGGAGACTTAGCTTACGATTCACTGAGTTTTAAGCGCTTATAGCAAAAAATATATATAATTATTGAAGTGCTAGGCTCAATGGATAGATCAATAGACTACGAATCAGAGGGTTTCCGGTTCAAACACACACTACTTCTTTACAGAAACCATGTGCGTATTTCATTGCTAAGTGCTTGCCGCTCGCCCCGTGCTTAAGAGCGCAGGTTACTGCGATTTGTTTGTGAAGATCTTTGATAGTTACTCGTCAACATGCTTAAGTACCACTATTATTACACTTTTAAGTTATGAAGCCTTTGTAGCAAACTAATAATTTGCCGCCAGTGTGAAAATTATCCTGTTATCAGAATGGACACCTTAATAAATATGAATAGTTTCAATGACAACAACCATTATTCATTAACTTACCACCAAGTTATCAGAACAGAATATAGGTAATTGTGTATTATACAGATTTTTTTTCGCTGGTTGCAATATAAGCCAAGAACCCACTAGACAAGCGGTAACCATGCTTATGTAACCTTAATAGTACCCTTACTCTTTCTCCAAGCGGTCATAGAAAAGAAAATAAAAAGCTTCTCCAATCTTTAATTTCTATTACATTTATTTTTATCAAAATTATGGATATTCAGTCATTTTAATAAAATACTGAAGAGTATAAAAAATCCTGTATGGGATCATAAGAATCATAGTCAATTGTATATTCTCCGAATAACTCACTGGGCATGTGTCTCTTCTCACTATGAGAAGGGTAAGGCCATAGTCCAACACGCTAGAAAAGTGAAATCAGCAAGGTTGTATCTGAAAAAACTATACTTTCCTTTACCATTCAGCAAGCCATAATTAGCAATTTATTACGCTCTTATTTGTGAAAAGTCAGGAGTACGCGCCATGAGTTTATTATCTGCGTAGCAATCTGCTAGTATCTGCACTAGGCTATCGCTATTTCTATATGACGAGCCGAAGGTCGCGGGTTCGATTCCCGCTCAAATCAAGCATTTGTGTGCGTGAATATGGATGTTTATCTTTGTCTGGGTGTTTCTTTGTGTAATATGTATGTATTTACAAAAAAAAGTATATAAGTATATATGTTTATCTATTGTCTAGCACCTATAATACAAACTCTGTTTAGTTTGGGACTGGATGGTGTTGTGTAAATGTGGTAGAATATAACAAAATATCGTTTGCAAGTCACAGTTCAGAGAATCAACAAAACACTCAACTATAACTGAGTTCATAATAATACGAAGGTCGGCATGTCTTGACTCTTGAACGGAACTCTGAAGTGATTACCCCGGGGATGTGTTCGACCGTGCCGTTTCCGGCCCGCGGTTGTTCAATTTGTAACTCAAATTGAACAACTAGCCTTTGACTTTATCTGATACAATATGGTTGATTTTTGGCTTGTGTGGTTATGAATTTTTATGTTGAGTATTTTTATGTTAAGCATTATGTAGTTCACTGCTGGTTACAGGACTTTTAAATTGAGTCTCAATAGCATTATGATGTAATAGGAGGATTTTGACTACTGTACCAAGCTGGTCATACACGTTTATTATCATCATAACAGCCTAGAGACGTCCACTGCTGGACATAGGCCTCCCCTAAGGTTCTCCACACAGACCGATCTTGAGCTGCCCGCATCCAACCGCGCACTGCAATTGTAACCAGATCGTCGGCCCACCTTGCGGGAGGCCTACCCCTGCTGAGTCGTCCGGTACGTGGTCGCCACTCCAGAACCCGCCTGCCCCAACGGCCATCGGTTCTTCGCGCTATGTGTCCGGCCCATTGCCACTTTAGCCTGGCTATTTGGAGAGCTATGTCGGCGACTTTGGTTCTCCTGCGGTTATCATACCCATTGAAATTAAATTACTAGTTTAAAAGAGCTTATCGCAGTATTTCACATACAATCAGACGAAAATCACACAGATGAACGCCATCTCAGTCTCTCTATGGCCACGACACGGTACCTATGAAAGCACCCAAATGTCGAGTCATAATGAAAAAATATAATGATGTTTGTGCCGGTTTAAATATTATTACTGTAAATTAGTAATCATCCTTTTCAAGGCCGACTATCTTAATCTGAGTCTAAGTTCAATCCTATTGGCTTCAAAATCAATCGTACTTGTGGTTTTACAGCTATTAGTCAGCATAAGTATGTAAATCATTAACACTTAAAAATAAAGCAAAGGGTAACTAAAATATTTTACATGTGGAGATAATTTAAGTTATCCGATACTTGCCACAGAGTAATTTATCTGTTATTCGGGTGAATGTGCGGTTTAGCTCAATATACTAAAATGCCTTTGCGTTGATTGTTATTGGTAAAACAATTAATGGAAGAAATCGCCCTTGGCGATAAGGTCGCAGATTGTACATAAATTGTAGTTTTTAAGATACTTTAGAAATGTACTTTATTTTGGTGTACAATATAGAAAGAATAAAAAATAATATTAATGTCGAAAAGGAATGTATATCACCCTTTCGCTGTCCACTGCTGGACATAAACTCTCTACTTATTTGCGTCACAATATGTTACCTTAATATATAAAATCCTTGCGTTACTGACTGACTGACAGACACGCTACAGCCGAAACTATTGGGCGCAGGAAGCTGAAATTTGGCATGTATGTTCCTTGGGGTCCGTAGGGGTGCACTAAGAAGGGATTTCCCGAAATTCCCACGGGATCGGCCAAACCGAGTAAATTTAAAAAAAATGCAGGCGTAGCTGCTGGCGTCTTCTAGTATGACAATATGACAATTTGTGTATTCTCCTTAGTCACCGACACACACGAAATGAAATGGTGTATTGAAACTATGTATTCTTAATCCTTCACTTCACTGTATAGGATTGTGAAAGAGCTTCAAGAGTATACTGATCTTCAAGTAAAATGCAGGTTGCTTTTTGTAGAACGAACAAATCCCATCCTCATTCTGCTGTATCAACTGTGTTGCCAGGCACCAGCAAAAACTACTACCCATAAAAACAACGAAATATGACACGAGAAGTCCCGGGGAAAGGTAAATTGTCTTGAAACTCTTAACGAATTTAATTAGAAGTTAGTTTTAGGTGTAGTTAAATAATATAGGTTGCTGTGAAATTCTCTTAAAATCTAATTAAAATAAAATATTTTATATTATGTTACTTACCTATTTATTGTTCAGCATCACTGTGCCACAATTCTCTCAAACATCATAGCAATAAAATATGATATATAGATAAATTTACTGAAGTCAAATTATAATTCTAAGCCTTACAAGGACTTACAAGTATTTACTATATTAAAACTTACTATATTCGCCTAGTATGTCGTGTGTGATCCACTTACCTGGAACAAAAAATATATTTATAAGTACAACATTATAAAAATTACACATTCGAAATAAAGTCGATCATTTAGTTTAGATGGGAATCAAACCCGCGACCTCTGGCGTAGCAGTCTGTCACTAACCATTACACTGACCGGCCAGACAGAATTAATAGGGTATTAATTTGATAACATCATCATCATCATATCATATCGACATCCACTGCTGGACATACGCTGGCATATTCATGGCGCTGAAATTTAGAAATATAATGCTGCTGCTACACCTGAGCATTCACTTGTAATAAAACAGCGAGGATTCGCAGTATTTTGTTTTGTCGAACTGAACAACAAACAGAGCCGAATATCGCTATGAACATTTTCACGATCTTTCTAGCGAACACATCAATGTTGCATCAATCAGTAAAAACGATGAAGCAAGGTTACTATCAATTTGCTCGAATGCTCGTCAGAACGTTCATAAGAATGCTCGCTAAAACACACTCGTTTGTTTTCCTGTTTTGTAAGATTGTCAAGAATGCTTATTATGGGTGAATGCTCAAATCTATAAGCACCATTATGGTATTTCATATTAGCGACGTATTTCATTATTAGTACCACTATATGTTTACTCGCATTGCTGACAAACCAAACGATACCTCAATATATTTTACTACAACCTAAAAGTCAAGTTAATTCTCGTATTTTCTGTGATATTTGTTTATCCCACTCCCTCAACACTCCCTCAACCGTGAATTATATTCATAATAATAAATAAACACATACATAATTAATAATCACTGTTTGTATTACAAACAATTGCTTAACGGTATGTCCCAAAATCACAGACTAGACGCATACTTCAAATCAAAACATTAATTCCCTAAAACATATTAAAATTGCCCTAGACGAGTATACCCAAAATAAACAGCATAACATTCTAAACAGTTTTATATCAGAACTTTAATTACAGTCTGGAGGAGCGAAATAAAAGTACATCCGTCTCTGTCGCACATAGTACAAGCCTTTAATCAAAGCCTTCTTGTGATTAAAACTCGATTTGGTTGTCCGTTCTCGAAATTACAGTGGACTGTCTTTTGCAAGAGCTGCCGAGCTTGTCAGACGATCAGGGGACATTATATAAAGTGTGAATCTAATCCATTTCATATAATTCTAGAATGTTGTTAACATGACAGACTTGGAAGTACCTTTTAAATATAAATATATTGTTTAAAATCCATAAAAATATTTTTTCAAATTTTGTAATTTAAGGTAGGTACGCTCATTCATATAAAAGAGCACTGATAAAGACAAGAGAGAATTAAATAAGGGAGAAATTGCCACTCCCCTTGTTTCCCGACTGTGTAGGCAGAGATGACGGAGCGCCATTTCAAACGATCCTGACATAATTATTATCTCTCTTGCTTCATTCACTCTCAGAAATTTTTCATGCATGCTCTTTGGCTTAGGGTACTTCTAATTGTCCTTTTTTAGAATAACTCCAATCAGGTCAGAGAACGTCCGCCTAGGTCTATCTCCACTCTCACCTAGGGCGGTCATCCTCCTAAACCATTTTTAAGTTTCATATTATTATACCCGTATATAGATTAACAGTACACATTCATCGATAAAGCAGGAAGATCCTACATTTAAATAGTTATTTATTCGTCTCACATCTCGGATTCCCTTAGACTTACCTAACGGGAACATTTGTAGCTCCAGCAATGTTATCACATAATCCCAACACTTTGTCTGACTGCAAAATAAATCAGGAGTCTCGCGATAAGACACAAACATTAAGAGCGTTTAGGCACGTAAAGTGCTATGGGCGTATATTAGGCTATTCGCACAAACTTTCTAGACTTTAGCTTTAGATATATATATAAGAACCGGTTTTAACTAACCTTAGTAGGCTAAAAATTTGTAATTTATATTATTGCTACCTTCTGACTCTATAACTGACTCAAACGTTGACAAGGTCGTGGGTAAAAGTAATAGCACAGTTACATGAAAACAGTATTTTGCATTCGAATAACTGGTAAAAGTCATTCGAGCAGACAGGTACGTTTAAAAAATAAAGGAACTCGGCGCTAACAAGAATACCTCATAACCTGATTCTTAATTTCACAAAATAAGTATTCCTAATTCATTCCCAAAACCACGGCAAGCAGTCAAACTCTAGTTAAGCATAAATCCAGTGGCAATCTCCCGAGAACAGAAGTACGAGGTGAAATATAAAGCGATCCGGTTTGATCAAACATTGATCTGGATTTAACCGTTTCAAACCAGAATACCGAGCCCCGTGCGTATTGTTAAGTACACATTATTAACTGCATCGATATGCCAATATTCTTTCCGTAAAAAAAAATTAACTGATTTTCTTTGGTATATATTTTTAATGGCTTAGGCCTTTTTTTTGTTTCATCTTGTAAGGGCGTCACATAATTATGTTTCATCGTAGTGTAAGCTAAGAGAGATTTATGAAGAATCACAGATCTTTTTACTTAAGTACCTTAGAATGAAGTAAAAAATACGTTTTGTTTCGACATCGATTATATGAATAGTGAATGGTAAGCAATATTCACGTCTCAAGCTTTTTCGCACATCGCATTGCATCGTCAAAGTAATGATTAACCCTACAACAAATTAACTTTACTCTAATAAGGGTAGTATTTTCTCAGGCCCTGACGTGCTAGTTATGCCACTGCGATGATTATTCTGTCAGTTAGAGTTATGATGGTTACTATAATATACTGGCGCTAAGTCCAGGCATATATTATGTGATATAAGATAATATATGCCTGGGATATTATATGAGATATGCAAATCTGACTCGTAATAGCCAGATCTTAGATATCGGTCTTTCACCTAAAGATAAGCAAATTCTAACAGCCCAAATTCACCACGTCAGATTTCTTATCGAGATCACTTTCAACAAGCATATTTCTTTGTAAATCTACTATTTCATCGATCCTTGAGGCTTATTACTATTTATGATAAATTCATATCCGTTTCTGCTTGTATACAATTTTCTTTCTCCTTGCCTTATTATTGCCAATTCTACTGGGAATGGCAGTCTGATCTAATGATTTATTTTTACTTGTGTTTTTGTTTCTAAGGTAAACTGGTTTGTTCATATTGAGTATCATGACATTTGTTCTAAAATGATTACAATGCGACATTATTGAGTTGAAGTGATGACAATTTTTGTTAGCCTGACATTCATTGTTTTGGTTTATATAGTCCGGTCAATTTAGACATAAAAATAGTGGTCAAATAACAAAAATTGCCGGAGAGCCAAACATTAGTGGAGAGCTAGGGTTTACCATTACAAATAAAGTCACAAAAGTCCCCATCGATCCTATGTGTGCTACAAAAGTTATTTGGGGTCAAACGTCAAAATTTGAGGTTTTTTGGATTTTTCTCGAAAACGGTAAGTTTTATCAAAATAAAACCTGATCCAAAGTTGTAGATCTTAAAATTCTCTACAAAAATGGTATTAATGATTTTTCCCAAGAGTTACAATTCCTGAGATATCGCGATTCTAAGAGTCACATCATACATGATATGCTCACATTTTCACGCCACCTGTGAGGTAGTGTACTCGGCGCGTTTTTTTACCGTGGTTTCTGCTGTAGGCCTACTCCACTAACTGTCATGACAATTTTAGGATTATTTAAGGGAACAATACCCGTCAAGTTCTAGATATTACCTTATTATTGATTTTGATTATTTATATTGCTATTGATTATTGGGTTAACTCTGCAACAACAGTTGCCTCTCGATGTTTTAAGTCGTCGTTTAGCACATTTTCGTTTATCTAAATTCGAGATGTCCGCGTGGTGACGGATTAAGAATACGCAACGTCACCACCCCATATCATCCCATGGGTGTCGTAAGAGCCGACAGAGGGACCACACTATGCAGAGAACAGCACTGTAAGAGAAGGAAAACTTAAAACAAACCTTATACCAACTCGTTTGGCCAGCGTCGTATAGTAGGCCAATTCCTCCTTTCAAAGGAGAGGTCTAGTCCAGCAGTGGACTGTAAGGGGCTGATGATGATGATGATTCGAGAAGACAGTAGTGCGCACCGTACATTTTCAACTGATCCCCTCTGCGTAGTAGTCTGTTGGTCTCTCCACTAGGCTATAGATGCTTTTTGATTTGAAACGGCGAAAATTTACTATAAGTACCGTACTAATCTTATTTCCATGGCTCAAGTAACTTTGAACCCACGTGACATCACCCTTCATACGAAGATGAAAGCCTCGCTCAAGCCATTTATCACACGTTATAATTAACTCCGAGATATTAATATTATGAGCTCTATTCAGTTAAGCCTGATGTATGGAATTCAGCAGTATCTTGATTCACGTCGGCTTAAACTTTTAAAGGAGAAAGCGATGTGTTGGCAGATTTCATACAGTTTATATTGAAGCGAAGTTACTCGGGTGGAGAGATAAACTGAGCATTTTCAGCTTAAGAACTTAAACATGTTGCTTTTACAGCCAATGTTGCTGTCGTCAGTTTTTATAAAGATTTTTTATATAATATATTACTACCATTTTTCCGCGAATTCGCCCTATATTCGACAAAACGGTTCCTTGTGTGTTAATCTGATGAATACGCTATGCTACAGCAAAGTTTCATCAAGACCTGTTCAGTAGTCTATACGTGACAAAACTAACGAACTTTCATAGATCACTAACTTCCACATTTATAAATAATTATATTCGGGGAGATGGGCCTCGTTAGCCTTGGTTGGCAACCAGTCTAGGAGAAGGAAAACTCCGAAATTAAACCAACTTTCAGGGAGCATACCCGACACACAACCCCGATCTAAGGTGTCAACCGACCCGTGCCGAGGGATTCGTGGCCCCTCTGGCCACTGCAAGCTGGTCTCAAACGGAGGGTGCCTTTGTTGGTGGTCACAGGGCACAGCTAGGATTCCATCTTACCCCCGTACAGGGCTCTGCGAGAATGGACATTTTAAATCCCTATTACTTGTGGGAACGCTATGAGGACAGTTATTAATAATTCTCTAAATGGCGGCGACGCGGTTCGCAACCCGTCACGTCTCGTTTCCCGCGAGGGTGAAAAGCGGCCTGCGGAAAGCCGATTTGCAACATTGAATGTTGGCGGTGGAACGAAAGGCAGGTGGGACAAGGATGTACAATCAGCAGTATCAGAGAAGAAGAAAGCGTGGTTAGATTGGTTGGCTGTCAGAGCAAATGAAAAAATGGGAAAGGCAACGAGTGATGACATAGATGAAGCAAGAAAGGAGTTTGTTAGGTGTAAAAGAATAGTGAAAGAAATGGTTAAAAGGAAAAAAGCGGAAAAGAAAGATGAGTTTGATAGTAGATTATCTGACGACTTTCGGAGAAACATTAAGTTTTTCTGGAAATCCGTTCGTGCAGTTCGAGGAAAAACTCAATCCTTAGAATACACAGCAATCAGAGACAAGAGTAGAAAGATACTGAATGGTGAATCGTGTGTGTTGAAGAGATGGAAAGAGTATTTTGAAGGATTATTTGAAAAAACGACGACTGAGATATCAACAGGTGAAATGAATGGTAATGATAGCAATGATGAAAGCGATATTGGCATGGATGAGATTTTGAAGGCACAGGCCAGTATGAAATTAGGTAAGGCTGCAGGGTATGATAGGATTACAGTCGAAATACTGAAGGCTGGACAGGGCACCATAGTTAATCAGCTGCAGCGTTTATTTAACTTGTGCTGGAGCACCGGCCGAGTACCTGATGACTGGGCCACAGCAGTAGTTGTGCCTCTTTATAAAGGAAAAGGCTCGCAACAAGACTGCAAAAACAATAGAGGCATTAGCCTTCTCAGCATTGTTGGCAAATTGTATGCGAAGTTATTGATTGAAAGAGTTATGAAAGTAACTGACAAGAAAATATGAGATGTACAAGCGGGATTCCGAAAGGGTATGGGGTGTCCGGATCAAGTCTTTTCCTTGCGATGCATAGCCGAGAAATTTTTGGCCAAAAGTCAAAAGTTCTACTGAGCATTCGTGGATTTGGAAAAGGCTTATGATAAAGTCGTGAGGAATGAAATGTGGTCGGTACTGTCGATGTATGGGGTGAACAGCAGCCTCATTTTAGCTCTGAAATCCCTTTATGAGGATTCTAGAGCTTGTGTGAGGATAAACGGGGCATACACTGACTGGTTTACCATCAACACAGGTGTTACACAGGGATGTGTAGCGTCGCCGTGGCTGTTCAACCTCTTCATGGACAGTTGTTTGCAAGATTTGAAACATAGTGATTGTGGATTAAAGATGAATGAGTTACTTGTCAAATGCCTTATTTTTGCTGATGATCAGGTTATTCTTGCGTCTTCAGCGGAGGAGTTGCAGGAGATGGTAACAATCATGCATGGTGCGTTAGAGAGGAAAGGAATGAAAGTGAATGTAAGTAAAACGAAAGTTATGGTTTTTGAAAAGGAGGAATGCGTTACGGCTTGTAATGTTATGATCGATGGACAGCGAGTGGAGCAAGTGAATGAGTTTGTATATTTAGGTACGCTGTTTACAAGAGATGGTAAGAATGTAGAAGATATTGAAAGAAGAGTTAATGCAGGTAATAGAGTGAATGGAGCTCTGATGGCGTTTATGAATAGCCAAAACGTGTCCAAAAAGGCACGTTTGGCTGTCCATAGAGGGGTGTTAGTACCTACTCTTATGTATGGTAGTGATAGTTGGGTATGGCAGAAGAGTCATGAAAGTAGAATAAATGCTGTAGAAATGAGAGCACTGAGAAGTATGTGTGGTATCTCTCTGACTGACAGAGTAAAGAATTGTGTGATAAGAGAGTGTTGCGGGGTAAAAGAAGATATAGTGACAAGCATCGAGAAAGGTATGCTAAGATGGTATGGGCACGTGGAGAGGATGGATGACGAAAGACTGACCAAGCCGATATATAAGGCAAGTGTGGAAGGGGCAGGACGAAGGGGAAGACCTAGGCGGACGATCTCTGACCAGATTGGAGACATCCTAAAAACAGGACAGGTGAGAAGTACCCTGAACAGAAGACCATGCATGAGGAATCTGATGGGAGTGAATGAAGCAAGAGAGATATGTTAGGATCGTTGCAAATGGCGTTCCGTAGTCTCTGCCTACCCCTCCGGGAAACAGGCGTGAGTCTATGTATGTATGTATGTATATACTTAGAAGGAAGCTACTTTAATTGCCACCTAGAAGGAGGTTAGGTTTAGGTTTACAGACATTTATTCTCATAAAGACAAAAGTCACTTACATGAGAACATGTTTTCAATAGAAAGACAAAACATTCATTCCCGCACGTTATTAAAAAATAGAGTAGGTACTTACTTAAATAAATTATTAAAAGTACAATCATACATACACAACACATTTGCAGACCAATTGGTTATCTACACAAAAACACACATTACCAAAACATTTCGCATTCAAAAAAATTAGATGCTTAAATCGATACTTTTGTAATTGCGAAAAATTTTGTAAATTTTTGTTAATTGCGATTATTTAAAATACACAATGCTTAGTATCTTTGGTAAGAGATGGAAATCCCGACATCAAACCCTGTACCACAAAACGTCTGGCCAGGGTAGTATAGTAGTACAACTCCTCCTATTGATTCAGCGCCACGTGGTCCTACTAAGCAAATAAGAAGATTAAGGATCTTCAATCGTCTTCGTCCAGCAGTAAACTGCGAAAAAATCTGTAGAAGAGATTTAAATCTTCGCAAGTATGACACATGAACATTGGATGACCCGGTGGCGTAGCGGGAGTGTAAACGAATGTCACACCGAAGGTCACGGCTTCAATTCCCGCTAAAGTAAATATTTTTGTGACTGAACATGGATGTTTGTCTTGGTCTGGATGTTTCTGTATTTACAAAAAAATTATTTATTTATAGTCTCATGCCTGTATCCCCGAAGGGGTAGGCAGAGGTGTAAATATTACACCCACATTTCGCCATGTGAATTTTTAGGTCCCACAAAAATAAGCATACATGTTTTATCCATTGTCTACCACGTACTCATAGTAAAAGGTCTGCTTAGTTTGGAATTAGTTGGTGGTGTGCTTATGTGCTAGAATATTATATTAGAATTACTTGTGAAGATTGTAAATAAATAGAATACAATAACTCATGAATTGCACGCATGAAATTATGGACGCTTACGTAACCATGTATTTATGCACAGAACTACAAAGCATTCACGAATACAAACTAAATTTTCAGCACTACAAACCGTTTGCATTTAGAATAGTCTTCGCCATTTGAATTCTAATAGACAATTATCATCGTTATGGCGCTGATTCACTTGAGCATTCACTAATAACTGAACAACAAGCATTCGACGTTATTTGTTCTGTCGAATTGATTAAGGAACAGAGCCGAACATTGTTTCGAACATTTTCACGATCTTTTTCTAGCGAACGTTCTAATTCTAATCAGCAAAAAAGTCGAAGTAAATTTACTCTCCATTCGCTATAATGCTCGCTAAATTACTCTTTTTTTGTATCATTCGGATGAATACTCATTATAGGAAAATGCTCAAGTGTATCAGCACCATAATCGTGACAATTTTATATTAGAATTCAAATCGAAAGTCGTTATAGTCAATTTACATTAGCGAGTGTGACTTATTCTATTAGTTTTAGTACTATACCGTATTGATAATATGACTGTTTAGATGGCTTTATTCTAATTAATGGAAAAGTAAAGCCTTATAAGCTTAGAGTCTATGAATTTTATTAGAGTGCGTGATTTCAGTCGCATAAAATTTGTTGGTATTTGCACGCTTTATACAAATCTTGTCTAAATTAAACCATTTTTACCCGATCCTGTGAGAATCCTTTTTTGCCATATGTGTACATAATGTTTGCACATACAAACATTATGTACACATATGTCATGCAAAATTTCAGCTTTTTGCGAACAATAGTGTGGCAAGCGCCCAAGAGTACGTAGTCCCATAAGATGGTCTGACCAGGTCCGCACAGCGTTGAATACCAAGTTGCACGACGCTCTCCATGGCGCCAAGGACAGACACAAATGGCGAAACATCGCATAGTGAAGGAAATAGTTGCATCCCTGCAGGGGAATCACGACCCTCTGTCATGAGGAGAACGACTCGAGGAGGAGGAGTTTTGGCTGTGCGTTGTCTATCAGTCAGTTGATCTCCATTTACATTATGTGCCACTTTAGCAACATATGGATTTAGAACCACGAGTAAGAAAGGACAACAAAACTAACGGCCACTCTTTTTATAATATACAACAATGTCAACGTTGCATAATGGAATACTTCTAAAAAACACCAGTTGCGCCTGCAAACAACAATACTGCTACAAGGCTGCTTCAAAGAAGACGAAGTTGTGTGACAGCTTTACAGCTTTACGGTAAAAACTCCATACTTATGATATTTTATTACGAAAAGGGCTACATTAAAACTGTTATAAATTGTATAAAATGAAAAGCGCATAAACCATTTTTTCGCTGAAAAGCGTCAGGTAATTCATTCACAAGGGAAATAAATGAGAATTCTTAACGTTTCTGTTTTTATATAGTACTTAACTGTTAGTTGATTATTTTCTACTTATGTAGTTTGAGCTCAATGGACGCTTGAAGTTCTGGTGTAAATTTGGTTACGGTTTGGATTTTAGGTGGTCTGCCTGCCCTTTTATTCTTTTTGAGTTAGTGTTTGGTCAACTATGGTGTTGGAGTTTTTGGACTGCTGGCAGGCCTGGTACATGGCTTAAAGATTTTTGTTTTGAGACAGAAACCGGGACAGACAGCTTTACCTGCTCTCCGAAGCACGAAGCACTTTGATGTAAATGCTACACGTGGCCATCAAATGGTGATCAAGGTAATGCAAGCCCTACTTAGCTGAGACTCGGTTACCCATCAATATGTTGACCTGGGCAAGCGTTGCTTACCTTTACCGACCTATTACAAACAGAAGCAAAATCACGCTATGAGCCGGATTTTAGTTGGTTATAAATAATATTAGCTTTATAGAGACACAACTCTCGTAGATAAAAATGATGTAGTGCGTTTATATAAGCCCGATAAATGATTAGTGCATTCATTATATAAGTGTAGGCCAGTATTCATGAAAATCTATCGCCATTCGCTAATTTCATGTGATTTGGACGACACATTCTTAATTGCGTGGGTTTTATAAACGTATATGATAATACAAGGTCTTTGAGACGATTTAAAATTACTAATAATTTTAAATTGTATCTGTCTACATACATACATGTATTTTCTTCTGCATATATAATTTTTTTGCGTTACTGACTGTCCGTGTGGTGACGGATTAAGAATACGAAATGTCACCACCCCTTATCATCCCATGGGTGTCGTAAGAGCTGACAGAGGGAGCATATTATGCAGAGAACAGCACTGTAAGAGAAGGAAAACTTGATACAAACCCTATACCAACCCGTTTGGCCAGCGTGGTATAGTATGCCAAAAAAGGAGGCCTAATCCAGCAGTGGACTGTTCAGGGCTGATGAAGATGACTGTCTAAAAGACAACACACAGCCGAAAATACTGAGTGCAAGAAGCTGAAATTTGATATGTATGTATCTTGGGGTACATAGAGGTGCACTAAGAATAGATTTTCCGAACTTTACCCGCAATCGGGCAGACAAAAACATCCTTTACTTAATAAATAAGCTTGTAATAAATTATATTCTTGCCAAATGACCAATAACTTGCTGAAATAAAATACCAATATCTTCCTCTCAAACGAAGCACCATGTACTTATGCATAAAATATAGAACAGTGTGTGTATACTGTAATATAGTGTAATAATATTTTCGCCGCGGGCAATACCACATAAATTGATAAGTTATCCCGGGGGAGTTATGATCGAAAGGCCGCACGGTTCAGAGGCAGTTTGATTTTACCACACGACTCGTTAAAAGATAAGGATATCAAACGATATTGGACGAATAAATGTATTAATAATATTGAAAAATAAGATGTTTAAATGGTTTTGTTCTTGACTATTCGATTTTCGATGTGGTTTAATAAAGAAGGAGTTGTATGAGGCTATCAAGCCAATATGGTCGAACTCATTTATTTCATGAAGAAAATAAAATTTTATTGCTTTGACAAATTATGCACGCGGGGTGATGGTGGTTTTTTACACTGAGTAAATTTTTTGAATTTTTTTATACGCCGCCCGTTCAAGTACAAGACCAAGACAACACTTTGTGTAATCCACAAACTTTATTTCGAGTTTGATATCTTAATTTTTGACCTAACCAGAACCTAACCAGATTCGAATATTTACTTTTCTCAATACGCTAAAGCTAAAACATATAGATTTTTTTGTTTTTCTTTAATCATCGTCATCATCTCAGCCAAAAGACATCTACTACTTGACATAGAGGACTCCCCCAAGGACCCCCACTTATATCGGTATTGAGCACCCATCCGCAATGTTTATCTTTGATACTAAATATAAAGCAACGATAGCCGAGTGGTGAGACCGACAGACTGCTACGCAGAGGGTCTCGGGTTCGAATCCACGGCGCGCACCAATGACTTTCCGAAGTTATGTGCTTATTAAATTGTTAGTTGTTGCTTGCTAAACGGTGAAGGAAAACATCGTGAGGAAACCTGCATGCCTGGAAGTTCTCCATAATGTTATCGGAAGAGATGTAAAGTCTGCCAACCCGCACTTGGCCAGCGTGGTGGAGTATGGCCTTATCCTTTTCATAGTGAGAAGAGGCCCGTGCCCAGCAGTGGGACAGTATAAAAGGCTGATGATGATGAAATATAAATAAATAGTTATTATTTTAGCCGTCAAAAATTTTAGTAAAAAAAGCAAAGAACTTTGACCTCGGAAGTTTTTTGACCCTACACACAAAAAGAGCATTGTCCTCGCAAATCTTCTATACCAAACAGCAGACAACGCTGAATTTGCATTTTATATCTATTTGCTTGTAACTCTCAACAAAATAATAAAATAAAATGCCAATGTGCTATTCTAAAATAAATGAACAATGTAAATATTTAGGATTCTTAATGAAAAACATTCAAATACACCTTTAGTTTTATTTTTCGTTCGTGTTTACATAAAAATGTATTTTTCAGGGAACTTAGCAATATCTACAATAAATTATTGTATTTTAGTTCAAGTAAACTCATTGTTATATTGCAACCTAAAATATTTACAAAAAGTTACATGCATTAACATTTTCTTTATTGTATTTTAATGAAATCATAAAAAATGGACGAAAAAATGCACACACAAATAATACTTTTATTTATTTATAGAATTATAACAGTATGCTTAAATAATTAACTTAGTAGATAATAGATGCTAACAGAACTTAATGTAATTATTACAGAAATTACTGCTCCAGTTTCTTTCGTCTCATCCATCGTTTTATACAAAATCTTTAAACATAAAGTAAAATCTATCGTAGAATTTCAATAAAATATGCGACGCCAGTTTTAGGTAAATCAGCAAAAAGCAAGTAACATTCGGAATACAAATCAAACATTTATGTCACTCGCAATCCTTTGCGAACAAGAATACTCAAAAATTCGCCCGCACTGGTTGGTATATACTTTAGTTAACTTTATAACTAAGGCTACTTATACACGCACGGGTTTTAGCCGAAAAAGCGGTTGTACATACTACGGTATGTTTGATCATCTATTTTTTATAACGTGGACTATTCTTAGAATGAATTTATTCACGGTAATAATATGTCAATAAATTGTATATTGCATGATATGACCAGATAAATTGCAAACAAACTGAATAATTTTGAATAACGTTACTTTATAGACTATGAATGACCATATTTATATTTTCAAAGGATATCATGCCTCGTGATAATATCGGCGGAGCTTTGCGAGGTATGAGTAGTATTGCTTTATTAAACTTGACAAAGATATAATAAACCTCTCCTCACATTATGGTCATGTTTGTTATACTAGTCGCATTCAAGATTCAATTCAAGCTTTTAAGTTTTTTTTTTTATAGTAATAGGCGGCAAACGAGCAGACGGTTTGCCTGATGGTAAGCAATTACCGCCGCCCATGGACACAAGCAACACCACAGGAGTCACAAGTGCGTTGCCGCCCCTTGGGATTGGGAAAAGGGATAGGATAAGGAGTGGGATGAGGGAGAAGGAATAGGGGATAGGGCCTCCGGAACTCTCACTCACCCAACCAAACGCAACAGCTTAGGTACTGTTACTTCACGTCTATTTTCTGTGAGAGGGTATTACTTCCCTGGTCGAGCCGGCCCATTCATGCTGAGATCAGCAAGGCTCTACTACCTTTTCAATATGTATGTATAGTATGAGTGAGTATGGCATAGTTGCTATCACAGTATGGGTTGCCTTTCTATATTAATATAAGCTTCTATAATGATTCATACACAACCGGACAACCGTGATATCACAAGGATATTTTATTAACCGTAGTATTTCACGCCAAGAAAACAAGTACATATGTACAAGAAGCTTAAGTGTGTCTATCGCTCCTTTGCAGGACGAGAACATTTTTGTTAAACCGATGATTTACTTACAGGTTGGGTACAACAGACCCTCTAGAATATTTCAGGCCTTGCTGACTTAGTAACGGAATTAATGCTAATATTATGAGAGCCTTGCTGTGGTTTTACTTTCAATTTATAACAAAATGTCTTGTTCTACTTCGTAAAATAAATGTTTCTCGAACATGCCTCTTGTTTCGTGGTACCTACGTATTTGAGAAACTCTGGTAAGACCAGGTAAGACACAATTTTGTTTTCTTGTCACGTTCTAAAACTTAGTGAAGGTAAGAAAAGATATTCAGTATTTGACAAAAAAATGTATCGTGTTTCCTTTCGTAATTTATTATTTAGAAATAAATCTCTTTCAAACACTTCTTATCTCTTCAAAACTCTAATCGATATATTATATTCTAAAAATAGGGTCAAAAATAAACTTTAAAGCACTCGTTTTAAAACAGTTAAAACAAAATACAATGGCTTTCACAAATATTCACTGGTCTTAAATAAATCTTCATGAAATGGTTATTAATGACTAGTTCTTTTATGTGCCAATTTAATTTTTTTAATCAATCTGATAGTCAACCTGTTAAAATCTTGCTGGTTTTCTTAGAATTATTGTGTAAAATTAATCCAAGATCTTTTTTAATTTGCTCTGAACTAAAAATCACGTTGTGGTTTTAAAATTTAATGTGTACATGCAGTATTTAAATTACAGCAGCGATGGTCTAGTGGAGATAAAACAGTCTGTTATGCCAAATCCGGAGGGTAGGTATTGGGTTCAAATCCACGTGACGCACCACTGAGTTTTCCGATGTGCGTATTGAATAGTTAATTATTTCTTGCACATATTAGAGTATGAAGACGATTACGTAAGTCTATTATTTTTTTAAATTAAGCAGATAATTTAATTGCTGTCAAATTGTACAAGTGGTTTACGAAACAACAGATCTCAATACTGCTGTAATTTCTTAAACAAATTTGCAACAAATAATGTAAAAAACATTGACGTCAACAGCAGGCAATATTCAAGGATGAAACAATGATTGATGGCCTACACACCTTCTAGCAAATTAATGCTAATACGACTAATTAATGATCGACAGTGATTAATGATGTGCCGATGCAGCCTTGACAGTGGTTCATATACATAATGTATGTGATATTAGAGGATACCTGCAGCTATGCCTGCAGTTTTTATTTTAATTTAACCATTTTTACCCGAATTCGTAGGAATTTGGGGTATTTTTATTTCGCTTTTTAATGCACCCCTCCGGTCGCCAACGAACATACATAGCAAAAAGGTTCTTGCGTCTAATAGTTCAGCGCTAAGGCTGTAGCTTGTTTATCAGTCAGTCAGTAACGCAAGAATTTCATATATACAGATAGAAAATTTCATACGTATTAAAATTGCAATATAGTGACTGTCC
The DNA here is from genome assembly GCA_944739405.2 of Euclidia mi. Taxonomy (NCBI): domain Eukaryota; kingdom Metazoa; phylum Arthropoda; class Insecta; order Lepidoptera; family Erebidae; genus Euclidia; species Euclidia mi. The sequence goes on from OX123206.2 coordinate 42,017,166, forward strand.
CCTCCGAGGAGTGATTTAGAATACAAAGTGTCACTACCACATTTCATTGCGTGGCTGGGTGTCCTAAGAGGCGACTATGAAATAGACACGAAGCAAAAAGTATCTTTGGGAGGCGATGGAAAACTCCCTAAACTTTCTAATGCACTTATATGTGCATAAGAAAAAAGGTGCATATATCATTGGTCACTTCATAGGTGCATATATCATTGGTCGTTGATATTATACGGTTTTTGCACTTTTAACACGGTCTGGTTATATCATTCGATTTATCGATTTCCACTTGCCTATTTTTTTTGTTTTTTTAACTGGAAACGCACTTTGTTATTGATGAAGGGCATCGGGCTGGAGGTTAACAACCCGTCTTGTTAGCGTGGTGTAGTTGGCCAAATTCTCCTATTGATTCACAATATGTAGGCTTGTGTCCTCAAATGTAATTAGCGATGGATTCGTTCCTCTATTAGATGTTAAACTGAAATACCAAATTTTTTCTTCAAAAATCGATCAGCAACATTACTACTTACGCTTTACGCTTTTTAAAAACCTTTTTGAATTTGACACGAAAACGCTGTAAACTATCATGGCGGTTGAGTGATGTCACAAAGTACAAAACAAAACAAACCGTGAATTTAGTCTGGTCTGATGTACCCACTTTTATTATGTTATATTCTATTTGACAGGTAGAAGGTTTGACGTTTTAGTTGTATTTACTACTAAAACGTCAACAACATGAATGGCGGACGTACTGTTTGACGTAATGCTCTCTGATGGGTGTTCACTGTCACGAGAATAAATACATTGTTTTAGTTTTAGAATCCTAAAAATAACATTGATCTTACCTTTTAATAATAAATAATAAACTTTATTGACATCTTAAAATCATAATGAATCTATAGATACTAAAATCAAACCGATTTATTCTTAGTGGACACAAGCCTATTCTCAAAAAGGCCTTTAATTGACTAGCATTGGACTCCTGTAGTGTCCTTTACTCCTAAGTCGGAAATCGTAGGTTCGAATTTCACCCAGAACAAATCTCTGTTTGTTGACCACCATTGTTTGTTTCGTTGCTGGGTGTATATATATGTACTTAAAAAAAAGGCTCTGCCATGAGTCAGTTGATCATGTTTGGTTTTCCTAGGATCTATACTTGTAATAAAATGAAGTCCTTTTCGTCCTGTTTGTATGAACGCGATAAACTGAAAAAATACCGAGCGGGGTTTTGAACAGTTTTCACTAATAGATAGAGTGTTGCCCGAGGAAGGTTTAGGTGTATTCTTGCGAGTGGAACCGTGGATGAAATCTAGTTTTGTATTATAATTATGTGACAATGACGAGATGACGTCTCGAGATACCGCGCCATCCTTCCTCAAAGCGGAACATATTTGATTGTACTCAACTTTATAACCGCTCCTAACTTTATTTATTCCTTAAGCCAATAAACTAGTGGAACGCTCACAATTTAAATTATAAATTCAATTTTACGAAGCTGAACTTTAAACGTTGCGTTTCTTAGAAATTTGCGCTGCGATCATTTACAGTTCTTGATTTAATAGTAATTTTATGCCACCCATTTGCTGATTTCTTGATACAGGCGGTTTTGCATTGTAAATTTTACTTAGAATTTTTATCCCGATTGTTATCACTCACAATGGCTTTACATTTAAAAGTTTTCCGTGATATTTTATAGGGCAATAATTGCAATTTTATCTGTTAAGATTTAAACATACATACTAGATGAGCCCGCGGCTACAACCACGTTATTTAGGGATACTGCTCCGCACCCGCGGCTCATAGCGTGATGATAAATAACCTCGATAAATGGGTTATACAGCACAATTAAATAAGAATTATATTAAAATCGGGCCATTAATACTTGAGACTTGTGCGTTCACCCGAACAAACGAACTCGTCTACCTTATAATATTAGTATACATTTAAACTGGGTAAAGGACGGTGTACCGAGAACCGACAACAGTGATTCAGTACATGATACTGAGGTGGCCCTTGATAGTTGAATTCCCCGATTTCTTTGTCACTATACAGGGTGTAAAAAGACCCTTAACGAAAACTGAAACCACATATTGTACCAATCATTACGAACATTTTTTGCTTCGGCATCATACCTGGGAAATTACTGGTTCAGGAGATATTGAGGCTCAAAGTTACTATGGAAGTTTGGTAATTAGGTACAAAATCGATGCATTTCCCCCCCTAACCTGTTCTATAGATGTCCTATGCACCCAAAGATCCGTCGGTATTTCGAAAATTGCACGCGTGCATTTTTTACAGCAGCTTGAAAAAAAGTGAAAACTTAAAAAAAAAAATCGTTTCCCAAGTTTTATTTTTGGTTAGTATGACTTGGCATGATGTCCCAAACGCGTAGACTTCGGCTTGGTGATGGGTCTTGTGACACCCTGTATATAGACATAACATAACATAACATATCTTCACGCCTTTTATCCCCGAAGGGGTAGGCAGAGGTGTATTACACACCCACACTTCACCAGATATGTTTCGGTCCCAATGTAATAGGGGGCGAGCCTATTGCCATCTACCGGGCACATTATTAAGCGAGCGATAATTAACATTTTTAATACACACATAACTTCGAAAAGTCAGAGATGTGTGCCCGAGGTACCTGGGGATCGAACCCGAGACCATCGTCTCGGCAGTCCGTTACGTACACCACTGGGCTACCGCCGCTTTTACCTGTATATAGAATACATTTTAATTAAACAAATCCTAATCAAGAAATATATTTCGGCACAAGTCTTAAACAAAATAACTTTGATGAATAGTTCATTCACTGTCAGCCTCCGTGTTCCAGTGGATAGCGTATGCGACTGCTGATCGGATGCCCCCGGTTCGATTTTCGGGTCAGGCAAAAGAGTTATTTACTGGGTTTTTTTCCGAATACTCAATAGCAGCCCGGAGTCTGGTGATGTGCCCGGTAACGGCAATAAGCTAGCCCCCTATTACCTGGGACCTAAAAATTCATGGCGAAATGTAGGTGTAATATTTACACCTCTGCCTACCCTTCGGGGATACAGCGTGAGACTATAAATAAAATAAAAATAATATTTCATTCATTACCACAATCATAATTTCCAAGAAAGTCTTTATACTCCACAACATTATCCTATCGACAATAATAGATCAATCGAAAGCGGTCTGATCGTGTTTACTAAAGACTGTATTTACCTTAGATCATTGTTGTCGCAAATGAATCGAGTCAGTACTTATGCAAATACTCGGGACGGTTCGTTGACAGCAAGTAATCAGTGTATTCATGAGATCCAATGCATCATTGCTTAGTAATAGATGAATTTATTTGTAAATGGTGTATTAGATAATGCGAAATACGTTTGGATAAGGCGAATGTTGTAAATAGCACTGGGGAAATTCGGAGGTGTTCTTAAATACAATTCTATTACTTTTTAGTGATTCGTTTTAACTAATTGCTATAATCAATATGGTAGCATAAAATGGATGGATGTATTTCATTTTTTGCATATAATGCATATTTTATCATTGTCCAAGTGGCATGCCGTTGAAGTAGGTAAATCAAGAAAAATCTTTAATTTTCAGATGCATTCGCGGGGAGATCTCTCAAGAAATTTATATTTGCTAAAATACTACCATAACATTAATTATAACTTACCGCTCCGTGCCTAGGAGAGCACGTGAAGTCGTCGGTTCCTTCTGTTATAAAGAGCCTTGATAGTCATTAAGTAGGGTCGTACTGACTTTACATTTTTATTTAATAACAGAAATATTTAAACACTTACAATTGAATAAAACTAACTATAACTAAGTGGCTATTTACACATAAATTAAAACAACAATTTTTATACTTAAATAACTAACAAATAAAAGCAATACATAAAAAAGGAAAAACTCTTGAATATGAAATATCGGTCTCTCTGGGTATCGGTTACGAAGGTCAAATGACAGTAGTTCTGTGTACAACAGCAACATTTAACTGGTAAAACTACAAAACGGATTCCAGGCTCGAAGGTGAAAATCGGGTTTGAAACTAGGATAGCACTAGAGTGTTAATGATGTATGAAGTAAGTATATATTTTTACATAACACGACCTAACTTCACGCCTTAATCCTCAAAGGGGTGGACAGATAGGTGAGACAAGTCGCCAGTTATGTTTCGACCCGATGTAATAACGGGCGATGCTATCGTCATCAACCGGGCACATTATCAAGCGAGCGATAATGAACATTTTTAATGCACACATTCGAAAAGTTAGAGGTGTGAGCCCGGGGTATCTGGGGATCGAATCCGAGACCATCGTCTCGGTAGTCCGTTGCGTACACCACAGGGCTATCGCCGCTATTTTATATGTACATACATACATATATACATAGACTCACGCCTGTTTCCCGAAGGGGTAGGCAGAGACTACGGAACGCCATTTGCTCCTCACATACCTCTCTTGCTTCATTCACTCTCATCAAGTTTCCTATGCATACCATATATTTTATATGTACCTATATATTTTTATACTCTTAAATGGTGGACAGCATACAGGAAATGTAGTACACATTTCCACTCCGCAAGTTGAACATTTTTAAACCCTGCCACGAACATGTCGACACAAATATTACAACGGACCAGCTCGCACAGATGAGATAACGCTACACTGTGTAAAATCCACGGTCACTACTTAACGTGCTTGTTCATGTGGGGCTACAAAAACAACAAAATATTTTTTATTTTGTTTTCAGATACTAAAAAAACCACGAGTGAGTTTCTTACCTTAGCCAATGGATTCCAGAAATGCCAGACAAGCTTCGGTTTATGCAATTTGCAATGCAACAAGATTTTCTTTTGCGTGAGATTACTGAATCAAAAAGTGAAGTATGAAGGTGTCTTCTCTTGAATAATCTTCTCATTATGATAGCTTGCTAACGCTTTTCTCCTGATGTACCACTTTTATGTAGCGCTCATAGCGAGTCTTGGGTTACAGTTGGTCATATAGGTCGGCTAATTTAAGCTACGTTTACACAGGTTGCCACTTGGATGGGTGACCGCGTCTGGCATCACAGCGCTACCGTGTTCTGAAGGGCACGTTAAGCTGGCGATCACGGTTCTTGTCCCAGGACAAAAACCGTTAGGCCATATCGGAGACCACACTCACATGAGCAAACAAATAAAGAAACAATTTTCTTTATTTGTTTGCTCATGTGAGTGTGGTCATGAGATCTGTAATGTAGTAAAAACACCACAGATCTAAGAAGCATTTGATACTTTTTCCTAGTAAGCAAGCCGTTAATTCTGTTGTCATAGATACAAAGAAAAACATTTTCGTCCATGACCCGAACAACATTATGCCCTAAAAGGATTTGTCTTAAAAATGAGCACAAATACGTATTTTGAACACACAAGAAAATTGCATCAATTTATTGTAGCGGATGACACCTCTGTATACTCATTACAATGGGATTACGAATACGGTGTGTTCTTCATCTCGCGCTGTTTTATTAAGATACTTAAGACACGTGTAAGGTACTTTGTTTTATTGTGTGATTGTGTGTGCTTATGCATTTAAGCCATAATGTTAAATGTCAAACCAAACTAATGTTTACATTAAGTTTACTCGAAACACCGATAGATGGCGTTGTATCGTCCTGAATCGCGCTATCGAAGTTTTCCGACCGTAGTATATAAGCTCCGGCGAAGTTTTGATAGGTGAACAATTGCAATTATACCAGTGCAAGTTACAAGTTGTGTTTTTATTTCTACTCGACTTAGTTACTCCTTCCAGTGCAAATTGTGTTGTTCCACCGCCGTTTAGTATCAGGCAACTCTTGGTACTAAACATTTGGTCCATTCGCCCCGGACGTTTTTGTGAACCACGGTCCTAGTGAGGACCACCCCGTACTCGCAGCGGATTGTTGCGGCAAAGGTGCGGGCATCAAGCGCTCCGTCAGCGCTCGGAGCAGTACGCTTGAAGCGGCTTAAAGCAGCTTGAAGAATTCAAGCACGGTGACAACGGAAGCGCAGCGCAAACTAGTGACGTCAGAGAGGACGTCATCGCATCGGTGGAAGATCATCGTGTTGGTGTGTGACGCCATAAAGCACGTCATCCGAATTTATCGTGTGGCATCACAGAGGGCAGCACCGGTATGGACATATCGTGTTGAGAGTGATAAGTGCAATCGTGAGTACATTTTACATTTTAATCGTTCGAGGCCATAAGCAAGCAATTTTGAACTTTATTTATACGAAGATTTAAACTTATAAACTTTTAGTGATTATTATTGGACATAGAAAATTTTAAGTGTAGTTTTAGTTTTACTTATAATTTGTGCATGTTACTTGTTAGTTAAGGACTTAGAATAGTTTTATGAAAAACGGGGGAACGTGGTCTCTATGCCCGATTTCCTACGATAGTAAGTTTCAATTTGAAACACTTGTAATTTTTTCGAAAGATTTTAACACTTAGAATATTTTTAGAAGTTGTTAGAAAATTAATTAGAATTAGCACTTAGAAAATATTTACATTTAATCAGTAGCATTTAGATCAGTTTATTTACATATTCTAATAATTTGTTTTCCTTTATTTAGTCATTGTTTAATCAGATATTGAGTATTATTTTTCGAAGTTTATTTGGATAATAAAGTAATCACTGATTGATTTCACGATGGAGGGATTAATCAACATTTTACAAAAATTACAAAATTCTATACAAAAAGGATTTACTAATTTTAAGAAAACTCCTAAGGATAGACTTACAATAGAATATATAGAAACAAGGAAGGAATTATAAGAACAAAATTGGGCTAATTTTGAAAGTGTACATTGTAAGTTATATGAAAATTATAAAGTTGAAGAGATAGATCAAAAGGTAGATAGTATTTATGAATTAACTGAAGATAGCTACATAAATTACAAAGCTCACATGAAGACAATTCTTAACAAAATATCGGGCAAGGTACCAGGTCAAGACAGTAATTATGATAAATCAACCAAAAAATCTAGTGCTTTTGTTAAATTACCTAAAATTTCCATACCCACCTTTTCTGGTCAGTATAGTGAGTGGGCTACGTTTAACGATCTATTTAAAGCTTTGGTGCATAACAATGAGTCTCTGAGTGATTGCCAAAAATTACATTATTTAAAAGATCATCTTACTGGTGAAGCAGAACAGTTAATTAGATACACACCAATAAGTGACGCTAACTACAACCAGTGTTGGGAAATTTTAGAAAAGCGCTACAACAATAAGAGGCATTTGGCCGACTGTATTTTGAAACGCTTGTTTGGACAAAAGCGTTTACATGCGGAGTCTGGCAAGGGTCTAAAAGAATTGTTCGATACGACTAATGATTGTTTAAAAGCACTTACGCACCTGAACTTTGATGTGACTACATGGGATGTGATCATCATTCACATAGTATCCTACAAACTGGATTTCGAAACCCGTAAACAGTGGGAACTGAGTATCGGTAACATTAGTGGTAACGAATTGCCAACCATGGAACAATTTAGGACGTTTTTAGAAACGAGGTACCGCGCGTTAGAGTTCGTAGAGCCGAATCGGTCTTCAGTTCAACAGGGTAGGGTTGCAACCGGGCACAATCACAAGGCTTTATTGGCCACGAATTCAACATCTAGGCGTTGCGAATACTGTCAAGAATCTTCACACAAACTTTGTTTCTGTAAAAAGTTTGCCAAACAACCCGTTGATATGAGACGTGATTTTGTAGCCAAGCAAAATATTTGCTTTAATTGCTTAGGCAGCAATCACAACGCGTATGGGTGCAAAAATCCTGCCACTTGTAGAGTTTGTCACAAGCGTCATCACTCTTTGTTACATCCCGTAGACAATTCCGACGCGTTAGTTGATTCGTCTAATGCTGCAACCGGTGATAAACCCATTGTGTCCTGCCTTTCGACAGGCGCCGTTTTAAAGCCACGATCGGTTTTATTAGCCACTGCTCTAATAAATGCCGAGTCAAAGATAGGTCACCAACAAATAGTCCGAGCCTTGCTTGATCAAGGCTCCCAGGCTTGTTTTATTACGGAGGCCACGGTGCAACTGTTAGGACTCAAACGAGTTCCAGCTCAAGGGATCATAACAGGTTTAGGTGACGGTAAGGCAACCGTAGCCAAGCATGGTACATGTTACGATCCAATCACGCGTTGATCCAGACTTTCAGTTGCACTTGAGCGCTTACGTGCTGAACAAAATAACTACATATTTGCCAGATAAAGATATAGACACATGCAATTTTGACTGGATAAAATCTCAGGGTCTATACCTTGCCGATCCACAATTCAACACACCTAATAGGATTGACATTCTGTTGGGTGCCGACGTGTACAGCTGTATCATACAGGAAGGGATCGTTAAGAGTCCACAAGGCACTTTGATCGCACAGAGCACCGCCTTAGGGTGAATCCTGTCTGGTACAGTGAATGCTGTACAAAAAGAGAAACAGAGGCCAAGAAACGTAAGTGTCATGCACGCCCAGATAAATGAAGATGATAGTCTTAAAAAATTTTGGGAAGTAGAAGAAAAAGCTAGAACAAATAAATTATTTACACCTGAAGAACAAAAATGTGAAGAACTATATACACAAACTACGAAGCGAGATGAAAATGGTCGATATGTGGTCAGACTTCCATTTCGAGATGTGAATCCACTATGCAAAGCAGGGAACTCACGTGGCATAGCTGAATCAAGGTTCAAATCTCTGGAAAAAAGATTAGGTAAGAATGAAAAATTAAAAGAAGAATATACAAAGGTAATTAAAGAATACATACTATTAGAACACATGAGAGAGGTAAAGCGAAATGATATGAAGAAACATGAAGCAGTTTACTTGCCCCACCACGCAGTTATAAGGGAGGACAAGATTACCACGAAAGTTTGAGTGGTTTTCAACGCGTCTGAAAAGAACAACAAAGGTGTATCTCTGAATGACACTCTAATGGTCGGCCCCACACTGCAGGCTGATTTGCGACACACCATTCTAAAATGGCAGCGCCACATGCTATTGGTCTTGTAGCTGACATTATTAAAATGTATCGACAGGTACGAGTAGCTGAGGAAGATGTCATATTTCAGCGAGTGTTATGGCGAGACAGCCCGGCAATGCAAATACAGGATGCTATGAGTTGCTAACTGTTACTTTTGGTACTGCTTCAGCTCCATATCAGGCAGTGCGAACTTTACATCAAATCGCTTACGATGAAGGTGACAAATACCCGCTAGCCTGTAAAAGAGTCCTGAATTCATTTTATATGGATGATCTGATGACAGGGTGTATAGCTAGCAGGGTGATAGCGTCGAAGAAGGAACTGAAATATTCAAGCAAATGACAGCGTTATTGAATACCGGGGGCTTCGAACTGCAGAAATGGAACAGCAACTGTAAAAAGATGTTAGAAGTGATTCAAGAAGTGGAATTACATAGAACAATAGAGCAAATAGATGAAACAAACAAATATAAAGAGGAGAACAATTCAGTACAAAATACAGAGCAAAAAATCGAAGAACAAAATAGAGTACAAATAAAGCTAGATAATACAATAAAAATCTTAGGACTTACCTGGAACCGCACACAGGACTGTTTTCAGTATACTGTAAATCTTCCTCCAGTGTTAACAGCACCTGTAACAAAAAGAGCCATAATTTCTGAAATTTCCAAAATCTTTGACCCACTTGGTTGGTTAGCTCCAAGCGTAGTATTAGCTAAAATCTGCATTCAGAAATGATGGCTTGCAGGAGTCAGCTGGGACGAGGAATTAAGCACGGATTTCGTACAAGAGTGGTGTACTTACCGTAGAGATCTCGCGCTAATCACCAGTGTCAGGATACCACGTTGGCTTGGAACCAAGGCAAATGATGATCTGGAACTCCACGGGTTCAGTGACGCGTCTAAGGTCGCATATGCAGCTGTAATTTATCTACGCAGAATAGACACCACTGGTCAAGTACACGTTTCCTTGCTAGTTGCAAAAACTCGAGTTGCTGCCATAAAGCAGTTAAGCATTCCTCGATTGGAGTTGTGTGGAGCACTGCTAATGGCGCAACTGCTGAGGGAAACCGCTGAAGTTCTAGACATTCCTCAGGAAAGGATAGCAGCATGGACGGATTCCACGGTAGTTTTAGCTTGGCTTAACAGTCATCCAAGCAGGTGGAAAACGTTTGTTGCAAACCGTACATCAGAGATATTGTCAGCTACAAAACCAAGCCAATGGTTTCATGTTTCTACCAAAGAAAACCCCGCAGACTGTGCCTCACGAGGTCTTTTACCCAGTTTGTTGGTGGAACAAGAATTATGGTTTACGGGACCATCATTTTTACGAAATACAATTATAAATTATGTAAGACCAAAGGATTTAAGTATTAATTTAGAAGAATCAGTCAAAATTCATGTAGCAGTAGTACCAGACAATTCAATTATAGAAAGGTTTTCTTCACTACCGAAATTGCTCAGAGTAATAGCATATTGCAGGCGATTATTAAAGAAAGGCAAAAATGTAGAAATTTATTTACAAAAGGGAGAGCTAGATGATGCATTGCATAGTTGTATAAGAAAGGTACAGTCAGATAGTTTTAATGGGGAATATTTACAGTTACAGAAGAACAAACAATTACCAGAAAAAAGCAAGTTAAAATCACTGTGTCCTTACATTGATAATCAGGGTATTTTGAGAGCTAAGGGCAGACTTCAAAACGCAGAGTTAGAACAACAAACAAAACATCGAATAGTATTGCCTAATGATAGTCATTTAACTAAACTCATTGTCGCAGATGCGCACAATAAAACGTTGCACGGCGGTCCGCAACTAATGCTCGGTTATCTCAGAACGGCCTATTGGATTATAGGAGCCAAAAATTTTGTCAAAAGATATTTCATAAAATGCGTTAGGTGCGCTTGGTATAGACACAGCACTCAGCATCAATTGATGGGTTCGCTACCAACAGCTCGCTGCACTCCTGCAAGGCCATTCTTGCACAGCGGAGTTGACTACGCTGGTCCAGTACAAATACGCACCACCAAGGGTCGAGGACATCATGCATACAAGGGATACATTTGCTTATTTGTGTGCATGTGCACTCGCGCCATCCATTTGGAAGTTGTCAGCGACATGACCACCCAGGCGTTCCTTGCAGCATTCAGACGATTTGTGTCGCGTCGAGGTCACTGCGCTAAATTGTGGAGCGATAATGGCACCACCTTTGTAGGGGCATCCAAAGAGCTGCAGCAACTAACCGCCATTCAACCACGAATAGCAGAGCACCTAGAATCTCATGGCACTGAGTGGCATTTCATACCGCCGCATGGTCCCAATTTTGGTGGATTATGGGAGGCTGGCGTAAAGTCCACTAAATACCACTTGAAGCGCGTAATAGGCGAATCAACACTTACCTACGAAGAGTTGAGTACACTTCTGGCTCAAGTGGAGGCTTGTTTGAATTCGCGCCCGATAAGCCTTAGTAGTGCAATCGATCCTGGTGAGCTGATGCCATTGACTCCAGGACATTTCTTGATAGGGGAGCCAATTCTAAGTGTATCCGACTACACGTATGAGCACTCAAATGTAAATTACTTGACTCGTTGGCAATTCGTACAACGCATGTTACAATCTTTCTGGAAACGTTGGTCTTCAGAATACATATCGAACCTTATGCATCGGTATAAGTGGTCTAAGCAGGTACCTGAACCTAAAGTTGGCGACATCGTTTTAATTAAAGAAGATGATCTACCACCAAGCCGCTGGCTATTAGGGCGTATAGAGCAAAAGCATCCAGGTGATGACCAAATCACCCGTGTAGTCACATTGCGTACGGGTTCTTCAGTGTTAAAAAGACCAACCTCGAAATTGTGCATCTTACCAGTTTTAGATCAATGAATTTTGTATTATTTATTATGTTTTAGCGCATGTTAGACTTATAATTATTCTAATATTTTATAATTTTAGGGAACATTTATACACTTGTTTATTGTTATAATTTTCTGCTGTTTATTTGTTGTATGCTAGTGATTTTTATGCACAACGCGCTAAAGGTTTTTAACAGCTATCGAATATGTAATTAAACCATAATCATGTAGAGCAATCACATAGACAGTACAATATTTTACCTTAGTACATTTATACATAAACATGTTGTTTGTAAAAGGACATTTCTCCACTAAATGCCCTTGGTGGGCGGTATGTTAAATGTCAAACCAAACCAAACTAATGTTTACATTAAGTTTACTCGAAACACCGATAGATGGCGTTGTATCGTCCTGAATCGCGCTATCGAAGTTTTCCGACCGTAGTATATAAGCTCCGGCGAAGTTTTGATAGGTGAACAATTGCAATTATACCAGTGCAAGTTACAAGTTGTGTTTTTATTTCTACTCGACTTAGTTACTCCTTCCAGTGCAAATTGTGTTGTTCCACCGCCGTTTAGTATCAGGCAACTCTTGGTACTAAACACATAATGCGCACTTAGTACTAAAATAATTTATTATAATATTAAGTATAACTTTCATTACTGAAAAAGAAACAAATAATATTTTAAAATACTGCAAGTAAATGTTAACTAAACAAATATTACAACTACGGACTTAAAAAATTGTAGATCGTATAAATATTTATACGGTGCGGGGTAAAAAAGGGATGTAGCGCAATTTAAGTTGAACTGAAATTCGGTTGCTAGGCCGATGGACGTAATTTCAGTCACTTTTTACAACGTTGGTACTAACGTATTCTGTAACTACTTGTATTGGCCTCGATCCCGTCACAAGCGCCTAATTCAGTTAAAATAATGCACGTGAGTCAGTAGACGACCAGACCGATCACCTAATGGCAAGCAGTTACCAACGCCCATGGACACAAGCAACACCAGAGGAGTCACAAGGGCGTTTCCGCCCTTTAGGTTGAGAAAAAGGTAAGGAGGGATGGCACAAATGGAACGATAGTACGAAACCAAATTTAGTGTGAATTTTATTGCGCTTCTCAAAATGCGTGACTTACAACTCACAAAATTATCGTTTGGGCTTCACGTTTAATGAGCTGCGTCATCCATCTAAGATGTCTGCTAGGCATATTGGAATATTTACTGAATTAATCAAGTAATATCACTTAATATTTGCACCTAACTAGTTAATCATGAATAGTGTTTACTTGCAACAAACACAGAATACATGGATCTTGAAATTGTGCGCATAATATCTTGCTAATTGGCAGCTTCAAGGATACGCTAATTGATAGAAATGTTGAACACAACTTAGCCAGGCATTGCAATTCAAGTGACTAAAATAAAACTATGGTTTTGGGATTCTATCGTGATATACTGGTTTTAAAGACATTACATATAAACCGAATGATCTAGAAAATACATATATTACTATCCGGCGTTTCGATTTTTTTACAAGATCGTGGTCACAGAAGACTGGGGTGACAGAGGCATGTCTTTCAATGTAGTTTCTAGATGATTCGGCTCAAATTTAATGTATTTAAATTTGTTTTAAAAGTAATTTATATCGTGATAGAATCCGTAAAACGTAGCGTTATTTCAATGTACCAAGAAAATACTAGGAATAAAATAAATTTATAGCTTGAAAATCTCCGATCTATATTTACTGCCTAAGCTTGGGTCAGCAGTTATTTCTGTGTTTCAACTCATTTAATATGCTGTTCAAATCCGGTGTTTCTTTTAGAACGTAGTCTACCACTGAGGATTTTAAAATCCACCTAAAGGGAGTAAAATAAGGTTGTATGTATAGAGCGGTCGAAGCCGCGGGCGACTGCTAGTATACTACACAAATAACAATGAAAACAGAAAATGTTTTTGTACTGCTTTGTAGTGACGGCACCACTGAAATTATTGCATAATTTTAGTCTTATTTTCTTCACGATTGTACTCGCCCGTTTTATGGCCCGACAGCCCAAAGACCCTGTAACCAGAGATAGTTGGTTTCAAACGCCAGCCAAGCTTTAGCACCTACATTTGACAAACTACCCACTCCGCAGGGGGTTTTAGAGCTCGCCAAATGAACTGGCAAACTTAAGTTTATCTTTATTGTTCGTTCTCGAAAATACACTTTCTTGAAGGCGATGAGAGTTGGCTACCGGGCTTATACGAACGTGTTGGATTTTGAAATTGGCTACGCTTGGTTTTAGGACGTTTTATAGACTCTTCTACTAGAGGGAATCAATGCATACGTCTGTATTTTCTACTTTATTCTCATTTCGTCTTGCATAAGTTGACTTCGTGTTACTATTGTAGCGAGCCTTTAGAAAAACTTGTAAAACTGACTCAAAGAACATCTGGGGTTCTTAAAATAATTTGGTTCTACCAGACAACTATTTAAAACACTGCGTCAGTCGTGCGATCACACCGTAGAAATTTTTAATTATAATTAATTTTAGTCTGTTAGTTACTTTTTCATGGTTTAACTACTCACACAAAGTAAAGTTTTAGAACTAAAGATAAAGGCTTCATTTTTAGCTACTAAGTAATACTACTATACTTCATCTTAATTCTTCTCTTCTGCTTCCAAATTTTGCCTAGTTTCTCATTTGGATTATTTTTAGATTATGTCTTTCAGTGATTGTCCGTGGCTAAATACACGCAACAGTACGTAATCTTCTATGTATGCGACAAATTAAATACCTATTTCATAAATGATTTCCGAAAGGAAGAAAAATTGACGTTTTCCAACGCTTTTTGGCTTTAAGCCAAGCCATCAAATACTTAAACAGCGTTTTCTTAAACATTTCTCAAATACTTAGAAGCTTTTAAACCTAAGTAAAGTGAGACAGTAGGTCACAGTGGTTTTTGTGTTTATCTCAATCGAGTCGGAATCTCGTAGCGACATCGGCGAGATAATCACTTAAGCTGGATCGACGTTCGCGTTGTTAATCAGTATATTTTTTAATTTACCGCATAGTGATCGGCGATACTTTCATCATAGCAACATATGGAGTGCAATAAAATATTGATTGCGGGTGGATAAATATGGCGAGAAAGTATAACGGTCTACCCGCTTTCTTACTAGTTTTTTGCGTACAACGCCACTATCACTGTTTTCACTATCACACTGTACCAATCATAACATACTGCACTACTACGTCAGCTCGCGGTGACTTTTTCTTTTCACGGGTTTTACATAGACGTACTTCTGGATGCCAGATACTTGACCGTTGAAACCCATCATATCTATTGAAATTTTTTAAACTAACCTAACCATTGGTACGTAGTTGCGTTCTGTCGAAATCAGCTGAGGGTTGTGTAACCAAATCCAGTGGTCGGTACCCGAGTCTAAGAGGCGTTGAGCTATGGCTGACTTGTGTGGCTCGTTATTTTTGACTGCCCTGATGTTCCTTTATCCGGCAAGAAATGGTACGTTTTGTTTGTCCTGTATACGAACTCCCACAGCTGCAGTCAATTTTGTATATACCTGGTTTTTCTAAGGGAAGACTGTCTTTCGGCGTTCATAGATATTACGAAAGTTTCTTAAAAGGAGTGAAAAATGTTTTAACTGAAACCTTATTAAGGATATTGGAGGCCTTATCTGTCACTCCTTTGATGTTAGGCAAGTACGCTGAGTGACGTTCAGCCTTGAAGTCCAGGTATTTTTGAGTGTCCCCAATTTAGTCGAAAAATGTCCTACATCACCTTAATACAACTATTTTGTCATTGAAGGAGATGTATAAATCCAATGAGATAATGTATCAATTATAATTATGCCGAATCAATGTCACACAAATTAATTTACAAATGACATTGACCTACTAAATTAATTGGCCTAGAAACTTAAAATGGAAAGCCATCCTGATGCTACTAAGGAAATAATATAATCCGTTGAACATTGATTATTAATCGGTATTTCTGATGAAAGCTTTCGTAGGTATTATCACCCGGACCCCCAGACATTTATTTCGCCAGGTAAAGTTTACATGCGCTTGGCTCTTATTAACCGTATTATAAAATGAACATAATTATAGGTAGATAGTTATTAAAATTGTTGTAAAATGACGTTATTTTAATGTATGAAATGTTTTGAAATACTGGTTTAACTATTAAAATTAATTTTGAATATTTGGTTAAAATTTATCTTGCTTTATACCGCTTGCATTATTTCAAATAAACTTCTAACCTCTAAAGTGTCAAAATCATTTCTTATCCCATTTAATTTCTAAACAAACGTAACTATTAATCCCTTCAGAGATTTTATTTTCAGCGCCAGCATGAGCGAGAAATAAACGAGTTATATACTACGTCGTTGCGAGAACTAATGAGGATTGTGATCTTGAGTTTTAATTTCAAGACTTGTAAGTGAAAATTCTTGGGCGTCCGCTGACTTAGATATAACTATCTAGCTTGTCCGTTCATTTAATATGGGACTAGATTAAAATTACTAACGGTTCGTGACGATGGTGCTAATTAATTTTGCGAAGTTAAATTGGTGTCATTATTTTAGTAAAGGTTGACTATTTCGTTTTTTAATTTTTTTATTTTTTTATTTCTGCCGAACAAATTGACTCCATGCTGCCTGATGTTAAGCAGTCAGTGAAGTCCTATAGTGATGGCCATCATCCCAGCAGCCAGCATGGCATTATGGCATGATGGCTCTCACCTTGACGGCCTTGAGAAAAGCTTTTTCACGCCCCGCTTAAAGGACCCAGGATCATAAGTGAGCTTAGTCGAAAGAACTAAATAATTAATACGTATTATAAAAAGTTCTCCGCCGTGTCTGTGTCTGTATATCTGAACCCGATAAACTCAAAAATACTAAAAGGATTCTGATGCCAATTGTACCAATAGGCAGAGTGAGTTATTCATAAGTATATCACTATAACGAGTTTGAAGCCATAGTCCATGTCTGGGTATGGATAGTGTCCATAATTTTAATGTTTACATAGGACACCGCGATACCGATTTACTCATAAAGTAGGAGATGTCTCTAACTGTCTTTTGGCAACCATGAGGCAATATTCGAGGGTTTAGAGTGATGTCATTTCATACAGCGGTTAGCACCTCATCCTCATAACGACTGCTAAAGACCTTCATGACACGCGGATCCAACGGTCAAACGTGTTTCAAGAGATACAAGCAATTATTACCAATTCATTAAATTACATAAAAAGTCAATAGTGCGCGCCGTGGTTTTGAACCTGATACCTTTTGCACAGCATAAATTCCTTACATAATTATCAAATACTAGATGAGCCCACGGTTACACCCGCGTTACTTAAGGCTACTACTCCGTTCCCGTGGCTCTTAGCGTAATGTTAACCTATAGCCATGCTCCATAAATGGGCTATTTAACACTGAAATATTTTTTTACATCGGACCAGTAGTTCCTGAGATTAGCACGTTAAACTAAACAAACAAACAAACTCTTCAGCTTTATTATATAAGTATTAGATGTAAGATATAGCGATCACAAATCAGAAGTCAGGCAGTTTTTGTACTATTTTCTGCTTGACTTATGACCAACATCGTCCTGTCAAAGTAATTTATTGTCCATTACATGCGCCAGTGTGAGCCCGACTTCTGTGAAATGTGGATGATGAATGGCTAAAACAAATGGGTGGATTGGAGACATTTTTTAAAAGAAATGTAAAAGCAAGCAACAAAAACGGACGTCATCATGACGTCCGTTTTTGTTAGTTGAAGTTTTTGGGGACAACTTCTGATGAATATTAAAGCATTTTTTGTCGTAATCAGATACTAACAATAATACTTTCTAATGCCCGCGGTTACACCCGCGTTATTTAAGGCTACTGCTCCGCTCCCGTGGCTCATAGCGTGATGTTATTTAGCCTATAGCCTTCCTCGATAAATGACCTATCTAACATTGAAAGAATTTTTCAAATCCGACCAGTAGTGCCTGAGATTAGCGCGTTCAACCAAACAAACAAACAAACTCTACAGCTTTGTATATTAGTACTACGAGTAGAGGACGCCAGCAGCTACGCCTGCATTTTTTTTTAATTTACCCGCTTTGGCCGATCCCGTGGGAATTTCGGGCAATCCCTTCTTAGTGCACCCCTAAGATACCCAAGGAACATACATGCCAAATTTCAGCTTCCTGCGCCCAATAGTTTCGGCTGTAGCGTGTCTGTCAGTCAGTCAGTAACGCAAGGATTTCAAATATTTAGATAAGATCAATCAAGTCTTTATCTATATGTCTCCTTTTCTTTCCTTCTTCAAAAAGTCGCTATCAAGAACCCATCTCATCGTGGCCAGACTCACATCAAAGATGTCAAAATCATGCAGTTTAATCTAGGATAATGTATCTCTATGAATTTGACAAGCAAATAATAATACCGTGACAGACCGAGATAATGACATACAGAAATACATGAGAGTAAAAGAGACAAAGATAGCATTTTTTGTCTTTGTCAGAGTTTTCGGATTTTTTTTGTTGGTCACAACTTAATATTGTGACCAACAAACGGTTGTGCTCTCGATAATTTCCACGAAAAATTGTGTTATTATTGTTATTAATTGTGAATGCTTAGTTAAAATATCATTGGTTCAGATTTATTATGGTGATTTGCTACATTTTAGGCTGTAAAAGCCATAGTGAGCGGAAATGTGAGAACATAACCATTTAATCGTAAGTACGATATTTTAGTTATAATATCTCTTTATACATGAAAATATTGATAGAATGATACAAATAGCGTATTATTATTTGAAACACCATGGTATTTATGTCATAGGTTGCATGTCTATCGAGCAGGTTGAGGCCGCTGTCAACAAGTGAAGGACGCCTTGATGCATTTCGATTTTCTTTCATTGTGTCTAGTATGGAATATTAAGGAAAAGTAAGCATTTCGGATGATAACGTCATACATAACATTGAGTTTGTCAGCAGGTATGCTAGCGTCAAAGCGAATAGTGCGTATAATCTGTATGTATGTCTTTATAAAAAACAAGTAGGGATTTTTTCAGCACAGCGACAACAATGTAAGAACCACAAAAATCTACCAACACCCAATACTCGTATACCTACGAGATCTCGGGTTTCTATGAACTATCGTAAAAATTCACGAAAATATGCCGCTATTGTGAAATTTTGCGATAAACTTACATTTCAGACAGTATTACATCATCTGAGCTAGCAGTTATAAATATATCACTTATTATAACAACACCTAGGGAGTAAATATGTAGATAAAAGTCTTATATTTCTAAAGCCGAAGAGTCTGTTATAATAAATTTCAATTTCCACCGGCTTTTAGTACAGAAGCAACATTGTTTCACGTCGTATTTCTACAAGGAATCCAGAGTAACGTACTGTAATAAAGATTAAGTTAAAACCTGTAAAGTTTATTGTGTTCTAAACGAATACCTTATGCTTAAGCTTGAACTGAATTGTTAGGATTTATCTAGAGATCTTCGAAGGATTTCCGTCTTGTTTTATAACCTGACGGTTAAGAAATTTTATAACAGGAGTCAAGCGCGACTCCATAGGAGGAGAAACTAATAGGTTTATGATAGCACTTAATACTTTTTCCCTCTGCCTTACCACGCTCCCCTTTCTATTTATTTTCCTATCCAGGCTAGCAACGCATTTTTAATCCGATACTATAACGGTTTTCTTTGCGCGGCGGTAACGAGGCAGCCTCTTATCTCATAAAAAACCTGCGTATTTCATGACAAATGATTTTATATAAACGGCTCCAAATTGGCACGAGCCTTAAAAATGTCTAATAATAATAAAGCTTTATTTCAGATGAATATCCATAGCTACACAATTAAATAATCACAATTATACACACAGCGCAATAATAAAATAAATTGCAATTAATCATCACACATTTTAGCTACTAAAATTCTAGTTCAGATATAACTAATTATCAACATTAACTAAAATCATTATAAAAGTCAATAATATCACAGTATAAGTTAAAAAAAAATACTATCCATAATCATACAAATCAATTAATATAGCACTTTATACATTCGCATTTATAATATTAATATAAGTGACGTGGTATACCCGACCCTTGCTTCTTTCAATGTTGCCAGTCTTCTATCAGTGTACAATGCTATTGAAAATAACTTTGTTGTCTATAAAGCTAAATGGAATACTTTATTCTATAGTAGTAACGTCTCTATTGAATACAAACGAGTTGCTTTTAGTAAATGATTGCACAGTCACGGCGACTGAACATTTCTATTAGCTGCGGTAATAACAATGTTCAGATACCGTGGTATTACCACTTACTTATAGGTAAGAGACATCAGTTAGTAAGTAGATTGATATATAAAAGTTATCTTTTATTATTCACCAAAAGAACTTAATTATGACCTTTGTTTATCACTTAGTAGATATACAGAATGAAATCCATAAAATAAGAATTATATTTTACCACTTACACAAAACACCATCTAGTCCCAAACTAAGCAGAGCTAGTACTATGAGTACCGGATAATGGATAAAAATACATATTCACTTTTTTAAACTTATGCGATTTGTATACATCATACAAAGTACGGAATTCGGCAACAAATAGGAAGGTATTTATAAATTAAATAAGATAAGTTAACACGTTGACTGTGCGTAATTTCTCAGCGTAGAATTAGGATTATAGTAAATAGCCTAGCCACTACTTATTAACCCAAAGCATGACAAGCATTGAGAAAATACGTGCTTCACATTTTTTGATCGAATACCACTGTACTCGAAATCACTTATTCAGTCGTTATTCAAAAGTTACTGAACCTAAAGCCGATTCTATTGCAAAAATAACGCGAACCAAAATAAGAGGGACATGTAACCGATTGTAACTGGTTTCAATTCGATCTAACTTTTTCGATTAAGGCCTCGTCCATAGCAGCATCCATCTTATCGTTGTTCCGTCAAATATCATCCGTATTAAGTGTAGATGTGACCTTATTTAAAACTTGAATTATCAATAATTTTTATGTCTTCGAGTTTTTATACAGGTCTTGGTTTTGGACAGCACATTTTATGGATAATCGTTAAGTAATAAGATGCTTATCCGATGGGCTTAGTAGAATTTTACTGAGTCTTTGTTATTGTTATACGACTTAATTTAGTAGCTGAATTATATTTTCAACCTAGAAGCTTCTGGTCTTATGTGTGTCACTGAACTAACAGAAAAACGGTGACAATATTTTCATACTTGAAAGGTATACATGAAGAGGTGCAATATTGATACCCAGTATTGAGAGGAAAACGCCAGCCGATCTAAGTGGATGCGATTGGTGATGAACGAAGTTAATGTTTTTAAAGAGTAGAGTCAATCAGAACTGGGAAGAGCAGAAGGATTCTGAACTGGATGCGAAACGCGATGCTCTTAAGGCTAAACCACCAGCAGCCGTTGTTTACAACTATGTCGACGGGATCCTCACGTGCAGTCAATGCTCGCGCATGTTAACACTGAGGAACGTAAACTGTATCCACCAGAGGGCGCATGAAAGAGTTGATAATAATTCCTGTGTTAATAATCAGCCGATGTCACCATAGCCGAATTCAGCTGGTAGTACACACATACCTCTCTTTTTACTGGCTTTCAATACGAATATCAAAAGTTAAAAATAAATAAATGTCTAATAATGTTGAGTCAACACTCACAAATTATGTGTTCACGAGTCTCCGGTAGCCTCGGGGTTTCAACATTACGTGCTCTGCGTCGCACGAACATGATTTCATACGAATGGTGAGCTAGTTGAGATAACATACAGTCTGACATTTATGAAAGACAATTTATAAGTTTCATCATTTAAAATAATTTAGGGAGATGTTTTTAATACAGCAACGGACTAAGTGTACATTTTAAGAGTAAGGTATAGTCGTCAAATTAAATCTAGATTTTAGAACGATAAAATAAATTTTATATAATCTTAGTGGAAAAGTAGCATAAGTTACTTACATAGGCAGCTTCCGGAACATACAGACAGACATAAAATACCTACTGGTTTTTTGGCATAGCCGTCGTGAAAATAATTGTGTTAGTACGAAATCAACCAATTATTTTAACATTAAAAACAAACGGTGTTGTGGGGTAAAAGAAGATGTAGTGACAAGCATCGAGAAAGGTATGCTAAGATGGTTTGGGCACGTGGAGAGGATGGATGACGAAAAACTGACCAAGCAGATATATAAGGCAAGTGTGGAAGGGACAGAACGAAGGGGAAAACCTAGGCGGACGTTCTCTGACCAGATTGGAGACATCCTAAAAACAGGACAGGTGAGAAGTACCCTGAACAGAAGAGCATACATGAGGAATCTGATGGGAGTGAATGAAGTAAGAGAGATATGTCAGGATCGTTGCAAATGGCGTTCCGTAGTCTCTGCCCACCACTCCGGGAAACAGGTGTGGGTCTATGTATGTATGTAAAAACACGAACTTCAATTCCGTTTATTTGTATAGCTATGTATAGTGATTGAGACATTAAGAATTGCTGGGACTTTCTAAACCAATGAGCGTGGATGATAAATGTACTGGAAATCAGTAAAGTGAAAGAAATATATAAGGGCCGGCGAAAGTCACTAAAAGTTTCTTATCCGGCTGTGGCGAAAGCTTTAACCTTATCTTAGTAGTCTAAATACATATGAATTCATATATGATTCACCGTACTTTTTCTTTCTTTTTGTAAGAGTTGTGGCTATTTCTGGTGTCGTAGTCCAAAGACCGCCCCAAAGACTCCGACACGGTCTAAAGATTACTGGGAATAAAACCGGGACTACCGAACTAAGTCACGCACATTATAGGTCAGTAGTCCTGTCGGTAGACTTGGTATGTCTTTTGAGAATATTATGAAGAACTACCAAACATCAGGTTTCCGTACAATATTTACCTTCAACGTTTAGCAAGCGACAGTTAACAACTTGGCACGCATTAAACTTCGAAAAGTCAGTGATGCACACCCTAGGTTTAAACCCCGTGACCCGCAGTTTATCATCACAAGTAAGTAAAAATTGACCATATAGTGTCCACCATGTTTCCCTTACCCCTGCTCTGGGCTTCTGCCATACGTTCTATAATCTTTTTATATACTTTCGACCCTAAGGGAAAGATATCGGTACCATTTTCCTCCTACGCCAAATGCGGATAGGTTTTTACCTGTGCTGTAAAAAGGTACAATTCACGGAGAAATATTATAAATATTTAGGGCATATTATTGGGAGAGGAGACACATTCGTAAGTTATGCATTTATTTCCATAAACAAGGTAGCACGGGTGGCGTAATCTCGTAATGTTGTTTCTTTGTAACTGACTAAAAAGAAGGAGTTTCTAAATCTAGTTGTGTTTCTTTATGTTTGTGACCTCAATACTCCGATTAGTAAAGTTTTTCTTTGTTTTATTAGTTTTGGTTTGGTCCCATACAAATAGCAGCGTAATTACGTAAAAAATATGGCTTCGATATTTAATTTACGGGTAGTATTTCAAAGTCAAAATCCTTTATTCGTTAAGGTCACAATATAATACATTTATAAAATAATTACTTAAAGACTCTACATTTACATTTACTGCCACGTTCGCAAGGGCGCAAGGGCGTAGAACCATGAGAAAGAACCTACCATATTTTCCTTTTGTTAAACTGAATATTAACCTAAAACTATCTTAGTATGGTGATCAGTAACAGATAACTGACAACTGTTGTCTAGGTACCATATCACACGTTCTGCCTAGTTTGGGATACGATGGCCATGTATGAAGTGTCCCGGGGCATCAATACGTGTGCAACGACAATTGGATCAAGAAACCCTTATTTTTAGAAAATGTATAGTTTGGTCCCTTCGGCGTCTATCAGAGTTAGAGTTCGTGGGTATGATTGAAGGACGATCTAGCTCTGTAGTCTAGATTTTTGAGTAGATTTATTTAATTAAGTTGCTATTTTTTAAGAGTTGCTTTTAAAGAATATAAGATTTATTTATTTCTCTATACAACCCAGTCATACTTTGTTATAATAAGTAGCATACTATTCACATTTATCCGATTATACATAGAGATAGACTGATACCTAAATAAAGCATAATAATATATTATACTTTTAGTCAACAGATCTTTGTATTAAATTATGTACACTATTAAAGCCAACTGCCTTAACACTTTAACAGCCGACTATTTTAAAGCGCGCCTTTCCTGGTACGCCGGCGACTTTTGCCGATATTGTAAGCCTTATTAGAAAAAAGCTATTTGTGATACATCCATATTTTTTTATTTTTTATGTCTTTAGTCTTTTCTATTTTTAGGATAGGAATAGAAAACATTTGTAAATTATATATTTTTATTAGAAATTCTTACGTGAAAATAGGCTAAAAGTGAAAAAAACAAAAACTCAAACATGTACATTTTTTATCATTTGAATGGAATATAATTTTTTTAAGCGGTATAATTCTTACGTGTATGAAATATTTTGAAGCAGGGATAAATGTATCGACAATATTATCCTGTGTGTATTTCAATCGATAACCACGCCGAGAGGTTGCTATTTCGCGCCAAAATGCGTGCACGTACTCTTGCGTTAGCGGCGTGGGAGATTAGTAATCTGTGGACTATGCGACACACTCCGCACCTCCCATCGGTGAATCATACATGTGTGAGTAGCTAAAGAGTTTGAACACCGGGGTTACACGCAAATCACGTATCACTGACGTCATTTTAAAACAAACGCTAAGAAAGTCGATGCCGTACTGAGCACGTGATCAGCGTCCTGAGTCAATCCCATGCACCCGTACCCAGTACGTGATCGGCTGTTAAAGTGTTAAGTTATAGTAGAGCATTGAATTCTTATCAAGACTTATTCATTCTTAGCTCAGTAAAAGATATCATCTAGTTCACCCGTTCATCCAGAAAACATAAGCACATGTAACATTTATACAAAATGAAAAACAAGCAGAACTTAAGCCACAATCTCCGTACACTTCATCCGACACAAATCCGATTACAT
Organism: Euclidia mi; assembly: GCA_944739405.2. NCBI lineage: Eukaryota > Metazoa > Arthropoda > Insecta > Lepidoptera > Erebidae > Euclidia > Euclidia mi. Next base: position 42,042,074 of record OX123206.2, read on the forward strand.
AAAACGTGAAAGGATACATAATTATCTCAACGCCTACGACGACTATAGAATTTAACTTTGGACTTGCATAAACTTATGACTTTTCCTAAAAAAGCAAGGTTTTGCCCATAGACTAATGATTGGTCTCGCTCTGCTCTACTAGACGGAGCCCTCATACTTGTAAAATGAGGCAGAAAAAACCATGCCAGCTGGCATGGTTTGAGGCTGTCACAATGACAGCCGTGTGTCAGGTGCATATATCCACCAAATTAATTATGCAAATAATTCGCTGTACAATGCCAAGTTGCGCTTTTATCCCGTGTAAAAATAATTCAGCAAGCGATAAGAAGGACTCTGGGATCACATACCATCTGTAACATAACAATAAATTTGAAATTTCACCCTAAAATAACATTAAACCAAAAATTTCATTCAGTGTTGCTGCGCGTAGAAGAACAATTTCCTCGTAGTTGAGATTTTTATAATATAAATGTATTGTTATTGTATTTTATAATATAATCTATTGCATTTATCTAACCTTATTATTTATTTAACATATTTATGAATTGTTTAATGTCTAGGTACATTAGTAATTTATATACATAAAGTGTTGAAGTAAATTTATAAGACGGTCATCTTGAACAAATGTGAGCTCATATTGTTTTACAAAGTAACAGTAGTGATAGGTCGCACATGCGTTTGGACTTCATTTTAAGCAATAAAGATAAGATAAGATTCCTTAAAAAGTAATTTAAAATCTTTCAACACAATTTGGTACCTAGAACAATTTTATCTATTTTAATTATTAGTAAAAAATCTAAAAAAGTTCAACAGTTTACGCAGTATCTTCTCGTGGTTACAGAATAAATATCTTATGGGCCTCACATTCTCATTATACATACATCCTCACACTCATTACACATAGATGCTATTAGAATAATTAGGTATATACGTATCACAGTCATTCACCATCATCATCGTCCTAGCGTTATCCCAGTTGCATCCAAGACCTTGCGACTTGGAGCCTGGGGTCCGCTTACATACTAGTCCAACCAGATATGACAGAATATCTGCTTTTCCACAGAGCGGCTGCCGTCTGACTCCGTAACCCAAAGGGATAGCGATATTCCAAGGGGTTTAGACCAGTATCAGTTTGTTTGAGGGGACTGACTCCCCGTAAAGAATTTCAAAGATCTTAATGAAAGCCGGGACTGACGGCTTAACATGCTCTCCGAGGCACGGGGCAAGCGATCATTAGCAATTTAATAGGCACATATCTTTGAAAAGACAATGGTGCACGCGGGCACGCCGTAGATTCAAACTCGAAACCGTCTACATGGCAGTCTGTTAATATTGTCTATCGTTACTTGTGAGTTTTGGTGTCTACATGACTATTAACAGTAAATAAACCTTAGTAAAACATAAAGGTCAAATTGGTATACGTACTAAATAATGTGTAACTTAGAATTGACGGCTAGAATGGAAATAGAATGCACTATTTTCTAAATAACTTATAACCTACAAGATTATTTTGAATACGTAATCATTTGTAAATATCATAATATTTAATAATATATGTAACAACCTATTTGGATACAACCAAATCATTGGATAATATACCCACCATTTTTTCGATGATGAAACCTGCGCCTAACCCATACACGAATAAATTGATTCTTTTAAATAATTGTAAATTTTGTACCTACATTTTATAACCAGTTAATAATATATTGATATATTGTACCACAGTATAAAATATTTTCCTATTAACTCGGGTAACTGTTGAGAAGCTGACAACACAATTCTTCACGCATGCGTCTTTATGCTTTTGATTGACACACACTGTCATAAGGAGTTGCCTCACTTATAGACCTATTTTTCTTAGGAAGTGCGGTGTCTAGTATAGCGAAGCGAGACCAATCATTTGTCTAAGGTTTTGCCTTATATTACATATATTCAAATATCAAGAGGAGTAATCGTGATTCATAGAAATGTGTATATCCTCTTAGAATTTAAATGATATATCACGTACTCATGAATTCCTTTCACGGGCAGTCTTGCAGTGGATTCTTGGACCAAACGGAAAAGAAAAGAGGATAGGAGCTGGTGAATGTGAAAGAACCGAGAATGAAGACCATTGGCTGGTCCAAATATAATCAGCGAAATTAAAGCGTCACGATTTCAATGGGAAGGGGTAGTGCTGCTAAAAGAGCAGATCTGGGACGACCTAGCGGTTGGATCCCTGTGGGTCCTCTTAGATATCGCTGGTATGACAAAATCCTAAAATCCTGGACTTCGTAAAATGGATATAAATAAATTTCGGATGCCAAGACTCACTTTGGGTCGCAATTCCATTATCCATAGAAGTCCAAGAGAGACTGAAAATCCGGTTGAAATTAATCTTAACTCGCGTATGGAGGGTTTCGTACCGTCGCAGAGGATATATTTTCGTTTTGAAGATTATAAATACTTTAGTAAGAGACGCAAGAGAAATGCACTATAAAGTTTGCAAAATATTGTTTATTCGCCTCAATGAACTCCACCTTGATTTTCTAGTATTCGCTATTGAATTTTAAAGTACTAATTTATAAATAAAGTAATCTATCAACATTTCAACACCTCTTATCGCGGTTTATTAGTCATAGCCCGCAAACAGACACACCAATGGACAACAGTGAATTGGTAATAGGATAACCCCATGGTGGCACTCTTCGAGTAGAAATTCTAAAAATGAGGATAATTGATCAGAAAGGTTTTTGAAGAAGCCTGTACCCTGCATATGTCAGATCAATTCTTCAAATAGCACGAAACAGCACAAAAAATCTGAAGATATTTTTTGTTTAGTATTTTTTATTACATTACAGTACTGTTTAAAACCGTGGTTCGGCATCAAATAATTATAATACATTAAAATCGTATACAATAGTCTAGTAAAGCATTCGTCTGCTTCATCTGCCTCGTCTTAACTAACTCGATTGACAGATCTGGCAACACGCTAGTTAAGTAGTGTAACAGACACCTGACAGGATTATCTCAGTGTTTACAGATGTTTAGACCGAGTTCCGGCACTTCTTAAGTTGTAAATGTAAGTATAATGGAGCTTCTGTCTTTCATCATAATCATCATTCTCTAAGCGTTATCCCAATTTAAACCTGGTGTCCGCAAACTAATCTAACCGGATTTGGCTGAATATTAGCTTTTCCTCATAGCAACTGCCTGTCTGACCTTCCCTTTGGGTTGCGGCCAAAGGGATAGCGATATACCATTTTGATTTGAAAGGATTTGTTGGATTAGAAAGATACACAGTAAATATTGTATCTTTCTAATCCATCAGACAAAAAAAAACACCGAACAATAGACTGTAATTTTGTTTTCTTTCAACTGCGCAGTAAAGTTATCATTACTCACTACACAACCGATCACAAAGGACGTGTTTTTTTGTTTCGAACCACTTTACTACACTTTTTTATTCTTTCATCATCAGCCCTTTATTCTATGTATATATGCGCGACGGCCGCCATTTGTGGTCAACTTTCATGAATTTACCTATACCGCTGTAACGTATGGTATCTCGGGTCCTTCGAAACCTTCTTCATGAACCGCTCTGTTAAAAATCGCATGAAAATACGTTCAGCTATTTTGGAGATTAATGTAACCACAAAGAGAGACAGATGCGGCGGCCGATTCTTGTACAATAATATGTAAGAAAGTTATATAAAAATTCAAAATAACATTTTACAAAAGAAATAAGAAATTTTACTGTAGAAATTGTCAGCAAAAACGCCGCGGCATTCCCAAACCATCCAACGAACAAAATCTACAAATAAACTTAATAAAAAAATATGTCCGACATTTAACGGTAACCAAATAATAAACTCCTTATTCCATCATCCTCGTGCCACGTAATATAAAGTTTTACAACAAAATAAACGTTAAATTTTATCTTCTTACGACCAAAGTTATATACGTATTACGAAAGTTGTACCTTGTACATACAAATTTCTATTCCCCATTCGGTATTTAAACAACTAAAAGGTAACACAGAATTTCCAAGCATTTGTCTGAGAATACATCCTATTAAATTTGTATAACTCCATCAAGGTTTAAATGAAGGCCTATGTCGCCATTTTGGCAAAAACTCTCGTTTCTTCACGCTATTGAGCATTTTGTGTTAAAAATGGTTTTGCTTTTAATGTTTATTTTTATTTGTTTATATTATATTCCTCTAATGTCATAAAAAAGCAAAACGCAGAATCCAGATTTGAAAAAATATAGTTTGTTAGTTTGCCCACATTTTTATTTTAATTTTATAAAATAAAATTTAAAAAATCGTAAGTAACGTCTGCAACATTTTGCACCAACTTGGGTCTTTTCACTTAACTCGTTTTGAAAACGAAAAGAGGAATCATAATATTTTTCTTATTCAACCGACTTTACCAAAGGCAGTCTCCACGGCATCCTCAGAAGGTCTTCAAAGTACGTTACAATGTTTCTCGGCATTTAGACGCCAAGAAAAACGGAAGTTATCGGCTGCAATGGTTATTGCGTGTGAAACTTTTAAAAGTTGATCGTGAGGAAGTTTGCTTTTATCTTCCAAGTGGGCTGCAAAATTTTGCATCTTTGATGGTAGAATTTTTTATTTTATTTAATAGGTGGCAAACAAGCAGACGGATCGTCTGATGGTAAGCTATTACCGCCACCCATTGACTCAAGCCACATCAGAGGAGTCACAAGTGCGTTGTGCAATCCACAACGCACTTGTACCTGTGCTACCTCAATTATATAAAGGCATGGAAGCGTTAGCAATTTCAGATTAATCAAAAAGAGTTTACAACTATCCGTCTGTTTTAATTACACAATGGCCATTACACATCTCTTTTGGGCTTTAAATATTATCTCACTGTCTACAAAGTTACCCCAAAAATGACACCATACCTTAGCAATGATTCTACATAACCGTGGTACGCCGTGATGACAGCAGATTGATTCACAACTGTTCTAAGTCTATATATCGCATAAGAAAATTGGTTGAGTTTAGAACAAACATCTTCGACTTGAGATTGCCAATTTAGATTTGAATCTAGGTTTAGACCCAAAAATTTTGCATTCCCGACTATATTAATTTGTTTTCCATTGTAGCAAATATTAAGATGAGTCAAATATATTTTTCTATTTTTAAATGTCATTAAATTAGTATAAGGCAGATTTATTATTTAATTTAATGAAAAAATTTAATTTAATTCAATTATTATGTCATGTGTTTGATTTATGTCAGATAACATTAAATTTTTGTTTGTGCTTGTAAACATCACTGTGCTATCGTCTGCAAATAGTACCATATCTTGGTTTATATAATTTGGTAAATCGTTTATATAAATGATGAACAGCAATGGACCTAGAATACTTCCCTGTGGGACTACTTGAGTTACTTCACAGTATGAAGATGAATGTACTATTTGTCTATATGTTTTTGGGCATATGCGAGTAATTTGCGTACATTGTTGCCGATTTATTAGGTAGCTTTTTAGAAGATTGAGGACATTACCTCGGATTCCGTACGTTTCTGTAAATCTATGTTATGTAAACAAAGCATTTGAATTAATGGTCCCACTTATCAATGGGACCATTAATTCAAATATTGCAATTCCAATTTTGATTAAACCTTAGAAAATCTGCATTTAAATACCTGTTAAGTAGCAGAGTTTTAATCATATGTCCTTGTAAACAGGAGAAACGAGCGAAATTAGGATATTAAGCAAACCTTAAATCTGAGAAAATAATTTGTTTTTAACGCGGCATAAATGTGCGCGTTGGATTGGGAGTTCTCGGGTTCGATTCGCGGGTCGGGCAAAGTGTTATTGGATTTCTCCGTTAGGAAATTCTCAGTAACAGCACGGAGTCTGGTAATGTGCCCGGTACGACAATAGGCTCGCCGTATATAATGTGGGTGTAATATTAAACCTCTGTCTACCCCTTCGGGGATACAGGCGTGAGTCTATAAATAAAAAAATAAAAATAAAACACTTAAGAAGACACTTTTATGCGTTGTTACTGACAAAATAGCTTTTAAGGTCGTAAATGTATGTGGTCGCTGCGCTAAGACCAGATTTGTGCGTTTTAAGACACGAATCACAGCCTACCTTCAAAATCTTCTTTGCCATATTGCTACTGAAATTTTCCAAACTGGAAATATAATCTTCTACTTAAACTGGAAAATTATCAGAATTCTCATGATTGCTCTGTTGCTGCGGTATGTGTCAATAATTTAGCAATTTTTGAATCAGTGTTTGGCCAGCGCTCTGATCTCAAAGTTTGCCAAAGACGTCTAACATGGCCTCCTCTTACGATTCACGATCCTGGCCACAGGCTTTACGTGCTCTTCAAAGCACGGTAACACTATTATACAAATGCCGCACCAACGGTCACCCATCCAAGTGATGACCTCTGTAATCGTTCCTCGACCCTGCCTATCTAACACCAACAACCAAACAAGTCTCGCTATGAGCGCTACAGTATTTATTAATTAAATTTTCACAAAGTAATCCAGTTTTTCATTTGTACCTGGACAACGGGTTGTAATTGCTGATGGTCTCATTGCTCCGTAAATACGTGACCAGAGTTTAAACATTTCCTAACTCCCAACGAGGTTTCAACCGTTGGCTGAATGTTTTGTTTTTTAATAAACAGCTTTCTTGCGGAGTGCTCATAAATAAATTATATCGCGTTTTCTTTCAGTTCGTTTGTACTTAATCTGTGAAAAGGTAAAATCAGTGCTTGTATTTGGTATTTGTGGCATCAAAAACGATGATTCTAGTAATTTTCTATCCAATCCCAAACTCATCAAACTAGTTTTAGGAGCAGGCAATGAATATTCTTAGGTTGGAATCAAACACACTTCTAGATAAGCAGTCCGGTTCATTAACCATGATACGAAAAATCCAGAATAAACTTAAAAATAAATACTAAATTCATTGACCTATACCTAAAAGAGTACTTACTTTTTATGTTAAGGCTAAAGAAATATTCGTAATGTTTGGCAAAGGCATCAGATTACTATTTAATAAGAGTGGCGTTTGGTACGGTGGCTGGCTTTAACGGGTATAAAATCCATGGGGCAAATTTCTGGCAAACCCTTTCAGAGCTCTTATATATATATAAATGTATGTGACATTTATATTTATAAATGTATAGTAGCTATTGTTGTTTAGCAAGAACATTTACAAACAATGGGGTATATATATGGGTGTGTATACACCTATGCCTACCCCTTCGGGGATAAAAGGCGTAAAGCTATGTTATGTTATATAAAAACAAAATTTAACGTGCTTGCTTGCATGTTTGTGTTTGTACGTGTGAACATTCACAGTTTACAATATGCAATATTATTTTATGAGTCTGAAATAAAAACTAATTCGCTTGAAAATTTATTTTTACATACACAGATAAAAATGGCATAAATGAAATGTTGCATTTAATTTGATGGCATAAAATAATATTCATTTTCTTTGTAGCTTTCATTTTTTGGAGAAAATAATACTTTTTAGTCTCATCACAATACATAAAGGCAGCGATAGCCTAGGGGAGATACCAACAGACTGCCATGCAGAGGGTATGGGGTTCGAATCCACGGCGCGCACCAATGACTTTTCGGAGTTATGTGCGTATTGAATTGTTAATTATCGTTTGTCCCGTGCCTCGGAGAGCACGTTAAGCCGTCGATCCCGGTTGTCATGAAGATCTTTGACAATCGTTACAGGGCGTCAGTACCTTCTAAAAAAAACTGACACTAGTCTAAACCATGGAATATGGCTATCCCTTCGGGTTGCGGAGGTCAGACAGGCAGTCGCTCCGTGGAAAAGCTTATATTCAGCCAAATCCGGTTAGACTAGTAAGCGGACTCCAGGTTGAAACTGGTATAACGCTAAGAGGATGATGAAGAGGATGAGTCTCATCACATGTCACTTGCATTTTTCTCCTGTGTTACAAATTTTATAACGATTGGCGTAAAATATTAAATAGTTTTTGGAAAATACTGTTTTAGAGCTGCATGTTTGTTTTCAAATATTACAAAAACAAGTGTAAATAGATTATACTAAAATTAAATATTATATTATTTTAAAATGCGTCTCACACGAAGGAGAAGTCTCAAGGAGCCTATTAGAAAATACCTTTTAGTTTCCAATGCTCGCCTACTTTACTACATTTGGTCTTGCTAAGATGAGATACGCTGATGCGACAAGTAAGCAAAGGCAATTGTTTGTGGTAACTACCCAAATTCACATGTATTAAGGGTTGTACAGAGAAGCTTCCCCGGAAAAGGTAAAAGAGCGAACAAAAGTGCCGACTAGTTGCACACACTTGACACCTAGTACGGTACGGTAACGCAGAGTCTAGGTGACACAACCTTTCACTACGATGGACCAACACAAACCCACTAAACAACTATTGGCCCAAGTGAAAAACAGATCTTATTAGAACCAGCCTTGAGCAAAACAATTTCAAAACAGAAAATGTGCACGTTGGAGAATTTTTACTACCATTTTTCATTCCACTAAGCGAGTAACACTAACGCTAAACATTTTTATATCTTAGAGTTATAAAAATGTCGTATCTTAGCGATAAATTCACACTTGAAATCAGTATAAAACGAAACTACCGACCAAACCACCTACCAACTTAAAACTACCACCCTTAAAATAGTTTCGTAAAATTGTATATTACCGTTGGTTTAACGATTTAAAACTTCATAAAAGGAATGCAGATGGTATGCACCATTTATTAAAATTATCCAATTAGAACTAAAGACGTAATGTTAGGAACGTTTGGAAATTCCAGTAATTTCCAGCAACTATTTCAAGCTCTGAGTGAAGCAATGCTTAAGATGTAAAACTTCGTCCTGAATAGAAACTAAAGTCTGGTGAAACATTACTGTGAAAAAATGAATTCAATTCCAATTTTTTGACAAAATGGAGATCATAAAATTTATGAATGGGTACGGTAAATATGATGATAATGATTTCGGAATTCTCAAATGTATTGTAAAGGTAAAGACGATTATGGAAAAGTAAACAACTGTTATGTCTGCTAACCTGCACTTGACCAGCATGGTGGACTATGCCTTAACCATTCTTGTAGTTAGAGACTTAAAACCCAGCAGTGGGCAAGATTACAAACAAGACTGGTGATAAATAAAAATGGAAGGTTCAGTTACGAATTATAACGAAACGGGAATTCTGTCCCTCTGCGTTTTAAGTTGGTAGCATAGCGTTCTATCTTAAAACCTTCGTTATTTTCAATTATAATTATTACCAAGTCGTTGCTTTGTGAATAATTGAGGAAATGAAAGTGATAAACGATCGAACGAAATGGAGAAAGAACCACGATTAGTCTTGAAATAGATAATTTTTCACATTGTGCGTTTTCACTTTACTATTTGTGCAATGGCTTCTCATTGGAAGCATTTTTACGTAACATTATAGTTAATAAGAGCATCCAAGATATGGGGTCTTCGATGCTTAGGAGATTTGGGACTTTTGGGAGCTTTTAAGACTTCTGCCTTTTGTTTCAACGCCTAATAGTCACTTACTGCCGTACACGGGGATGAAGGTACTGATAGTCTATTTTATTCTACGCAGGAATAACCGTAGGCCCAGCTAGTATTACTTTGTCTCGTTTCCGCGCTATTAATGTTGACATATATGAGGTATATGTGTATGTGGCAGGGAGCGTATGAATATTCATATTGCATAATTATGAGACTCACTGCGTCTCTAGACCGAGGGGTACGAATGTGAATGTTTATATAACAACGTGACGTCTTGGGTTTGAGTCTCGGGTCAGTTAGATTCTTTGCTTTTGCATTTTTGTAAATAAGAATAATTATATTATGCCTTGTAAGTTAATCTGTGACCGCATATATACATAAAAGCTTCCGAAAATGCCATATCGTTGAGTGTTACTCTGAGTGAAAGAGTACACGCGTGTAAGACAATTACTGTGACCAACGGCTGTACGTACTGTTAAATAGTGCTCTGATATAAAAGTCACGCGGTCACCCATCCTAGTGATGACCTGTGCAAGCGTTGCACAGGCCAAGGCTCATTTCTTTTTGTTTTGGAGGTAATATTGTGTGTTGCCGCTCGGTTCTGTCGCAGACAAACGCTTTTACAATTTTATTTTGATAGTCAGACTTATCTTAGTCTATCACCGACATCAAATGCTGTCTTCATCTGTCAAGCTGTGTTATGGATCATTTAAATGAAATGAAGACATATATTATTTTAAAGGATTTAACTATAATTTATTCGGAGGCGTTGCTGTTGGATTAATATTGACGTTTATTAATGAACATTTGACAGGGGAAGGGTATTAAAATTCATAGCTTATGCTGCTAAACACTTGTTTAAATGGTGACCTAGCCAATGTTGTACTAAATAGTGAGGGATTAAACGCTTACGCCATCGTTCGTGCAGTCAAACAGAAAAAATATAGATAGGTTTATTTCATACATTTTTATTGGCTTAGAAATCATTTTTAACGATGTCTAAAGAGAAATAGGTCCTCTTTATTGAAAGTATTTTTTGTTTATTTAACTGACTTCATATTTAATTTACAGAGTTGCAAATGTGTTCCCTTTTAAAAAATACTACGCTCATTTCTTCAAGGCCGAAGTTTGAAGGCCGTATTGGTCCGGATATACCGCAGGTATTCTGTTATATTCCAAGTTAGCTAGTACCACTAACGCAACCGTTTGTACTGCTACATACAACAAACATAATTATGCAAGCATATATGCAAATGTTTGGCATGACTTTTACTGCGGGCACGGAATATATTAAAAGGTACATTGGCTCCCAAAAATAGTTGAAATAATCAATATCTTTAATAAAAAAAATACAGGCTGCGATAGCCTAGTAGAAATACCAAAAAGCTGCCACGCAGAGGGTATCGGGTTCGTTTCTTCGACATATTATTGCTTTCCCCGTGCCTCGGAGAGCACTATAAATCTTCATTCCCAGCTGTCATGAAGATCCTCGACCGGCGTCAAGAAGAGTCAGTACTCTCAAATAACTTATTCTGGTCTAAACAATAATAGCATAAGCCCTTTCGGTTGTGGAGGTTAGATGTCGCTCTTTATCAAAGCTGATATTCTGTCATATCTTGTTAAACTAGTGAAAGCGGAGGCTCTGAGGCGTGTAAAGTCTTGGATGCAACCGGGATAGCGCTGGGACGATGATAATGATTAAATATTTTTCAGGTTGCTAAATTACAAGGTAACATTCTGTATATGCTATCTGCGATTTCGAGACCCACCCCAACGGGACTCCGAAGACACCGCAGTGATTTTAATGTGCAGAACGTCGGTAATGAGCAAGATCGGAATCCTCCCCGATTGCGGATGAATGACTGGAAAATTTCGGATTTTTAATGAAGGTGTTTTAAACTGTTGAAAATACCCTCATTAAAATCCAAAAATTTCTGGAATCTAGTTCCGGAAACACATTTAATAATTAGGCATATGCAAACTTTTGACAATGTTAGCTTCCTTAATTCCGATCCTTGGTAATGAGAGACTCACACACCTTCCTACTCGCCAGGAAAAGGACGACAAGTATTTATTTTCCATTATCAACAATCGTCTAAATTAAAAGTGCCGTAATATTATATTTTATACATACATAAATTACAACTGAAAACAAACTATTGAATTACTTTACAAAATAAATTACTTTGTGAAATAATGAGTTCTAACTTCTTCGTTGACATTGAGTTATGTTTTATTAATATCAACTTCTGTTCAGATGTCAAGGAAAATATTCAATTTCTCAATTTAAATACAGGCTGGAAATATAACTACTAACAATGGATTTAATTAATAAAAAAATGTATTTGTACCTTTAAACTTTCACTATTTTTATAATATTTCAATATTGCGTAATTATTTCAAATCAAAGGTGATAATAATATATAACTCATTTATCTACTTCTTTGCCTCAAAGTTTAAGCATTTGTATATCAACTGTAGTCATGCGATGACTGATTCTGTTTCAGCGCTGTCCTCGCCGAAAAATACGAAACAAGCATAAAGGAACACAAACAAAACTGTTTTTTATACAAATATTTCAAAGACTATTTCAAATTCAAAGCATACCTGTTTACCAAACCATGGAAGTATAAAATGATGGCCCCGTGACCCATGTCCATGACCAAAACTATACACATACATGCGCTATCACAAAACAAAGAGGCTGCAACATTCGAGCGAGTCCTCCAATACGTGACTCTAACCTATTAAGAGAAGATTGTATAATATTACATTGTAAGTGTATAAGATGGCCGACGTGCTTCCCGAACAAAACGATTATTTGTGCACTTACACGAGTCTACGTGACCGAGATGTCGGTACTTTTGCAGAATAATATTGTGACGAAATCAAATGTTTCCAGTGCCTTCACGTCGTCAAGTTGTCAAACCAATACGTCCGACATCTTAATATATAAAATCCTTGCGTTACTGACTGACTGACAGACACGCTACAGCCAAAACTATTGGGCGCAGGAAGCTGAAACTTGGCATGTATGTTCCTTGGGGACCGTAGGGGTGCACTAAGAAGGGATTTCCCGAAATTCCCACGGGATCGGCCAAAACGGGTCAATTTAAAAAAAATGCAGGCATAGCTGCTGGCGTCCTCTAGTAAATACATAATATTGATGTGAAGTGCTCATAGTTCGACTTTTCGTTCGTAATAAATCGGTAAAGTTAACAATGCTTGCTTAGGTCGCCACTTGGATGGGTGACCGCGTGTGACATTGACATCAAAGCGCTACGGTGTTTCAGAGGACAGGTAAAGCTATCGGTCTCAGTTCTTGTTATAAGACAAGAATCGTCAGGTCATCTCGGAGGCCTATGAGCAGTCTGAACAAGGACAACACCAGAGTTGGCCTCACACTCACACATAAAAGAAATGATGTTTATGTAACGGATGAAACAACCTAGCCTATTTGACGCATATTTGACCGACGTTTTAATTCATAATTACTACTGTTTGAAATGTCATTCACATATTTTTTCTAGACATCAGCAAAGTCATTGATCTGCTAACAAAGAAATTTATTTAATTTTAAAAGATAATATACCCTTAAATGTTGCAGAAAAGGAATGCTTTTACGATCGAAAGTATTTTATTATTAGAATTCCTCCGAATCCCGAACAACATTTTTGTCAATTGCTTTCTGCTGCGTTCTTTGACAATGTTACTTTGAGTCTTGGGATCAAAAGATTGATCACCCATACTAAAAAATTAATAAGCATAGGCTTTAAAACCAGATATATTTTGGTAAAGCTTAGGTTAAAAGTACCTTCGACCAAAGTGCGTGCACGAAAAACATTACCGAGCAAAAGCTGAGATTTATAATTTTGGAGACGAAATATTGCAAATTTTCTAACTGGATAAAAGGTATTCTGAAAAAAGGTTCAGGCAAAATTTCAAATAAATTTGAATAACCAGAGTCTTGAGCCTGCATGTACTTTTAATAAGTAATATTCATATTCTTAATGCGATAATGTGTTTCTTTGTTTGCCCTTCTTTCATGTTGCAGCGAAGCGCTGTTCTGTTATGGTACACTTTTCCTTTTTTGTGGAGATTGTAAGGAGGCCTTAGGAGGCTGGAAAATGACATAAGATTCTTTTTACAGCGATGACCGTGGGAGAAGTAAATATAATCGCATGGGTGTAAAGTACACGGGTCAACAAACACTCTTTGAAGTAGAACAAGACGCGAACTGAATTGTTTTTGGGAGTGCTACAATGTTAGACTAGTGATAATAGCAACAAAGCAAACAATGAAAGAGGTGGTAATATACGCTAAGGTACACAACCTCTACACAACTTTAATTACTTCAATTCGTACGTGAAATATGATAATAAGTTTAGACATGCTTAGCAAAAAGTCAAGAGATTGGAGCTGCAGTGACTATTGAAAACAACGCATTTAGACACTCGTGAAAGTCAGACTCGTTTGCTGCCTTGATAATATACCGCAACCATTTTTAGAAGTTTATCAAATTGACAAAAAGAGCCTAATTTTAAGCTGAATTTGACTGACAACAATTCTGAAATTCTGAATTTTTCGGTGTTAATAAATTTCCATCACTAAATCAAAATATTTCTGGCGAACCTCCAAGTCTAAGTACCTGAACTGAATGGAAGAACCAAACAATATAAATTCACTAAGACAAATAGCTATGTTCGTATGTCACCGCTTTATCAATCTGCCACACATCGGCACTGCAATATCACGGTGATACGTTATGACTGTACGTGACGTGAAAAATGAATTAGATACTGGTAGCGCCATCTACCTTCCTATCTATAATTAATCGCATCAAGATCAATCGTTCCACGTTCTAGTGCGAGCGATATCATATTCCCGTCCCGCTCTATCCCACTCCCTGGAAGAGGCACTGCCTTCCGCCTGATTCGTCGACGCGATCGTGAACGCGAGTGACAGTCTCGAACATTCCGCTCGCTAAGAACGCCGTCTCGATACCGCTCCGCGCCGCGCCGCTGTATGTGATTTTGCCGCTTCCACCAAGGAAAACCCGCTCGTGAGTGAAGTGAAAACAAGCAGCCGCATCACGAAAACACCAGGAGGAGAAGAAACGAAGAAGGCTGTATAAGGTAAGTGCCTTCCATCCTGGAAATATCCTATACCCACTCAATCACCTCCTCTTCCCTTATTCCTTTCTAGGCGGCGAAGAACCGCTATCCTCTGAATACAGTCCATTTCCTTCTCCAAGTCGCCTACCCTAATCGGTTTCGGTGTATCGCCGAGCCAGATACCGTCGTGTTTATCTCTGGATATGTATTAAACGTATACTGCGTCTGAAATGCTGGCTCCACACACGGCTATATTCATAGTTTCATTATAAATGGAAAAGAAAAACAGATATGAAAGCAATTAAATCTACTCCTACTTTATATTTCATTGATGAGTATTTGTGTTGGATTTATTTTAAACACATTGTAGCACCTATTTCATGTTTCTCCACGTCACCTAATGTATATCTTTGGCATTAAGTCGGCTTCTGTACGGTAAATTAAAACAGAATATATTATACTTAATATTAATTGAAAAAATACAATGTCTTGCTTGTATCAAATGCATTTGGTTGAAGAAGAAAATTAATAAGATCAAGATAGGCAGGACGATGCAACAAGGGTCCTGTAAGATGGGCCGACGATCTGGTTAAATCGCGGACGGCGGTTGGATGCGAACGATTTAAGATCGATCTATGAAGAGAGCCCTGGGGAAGAGACGGGTTAGGGAGGAGACAAGCAATTGGTGCAAATAGAAAATTGAGAGCCTAAGAACAACATGCTATTTCTTGTGAAGACCTGTAGTCATACCATTTGATATTGTGGGATTCCATGACAATGCATCCATCAATCCAATTGTCAAATCAATCCGTCGTCTGGTTTTGAATTTCCATGCTCGTCACATCCAATGAAAAAGAACTTTACGTATATTTAAATTATATACAATACAAACGGACTTTGTCAAAACAAACAGTCGATAGCAAAACGTATACCCGTTGAACATCGTTAGTATTTCTCGTGTATGGAAAATCTATGTCCATATTTGAATTCGGTGAAGTCACGCATAGGTCTTCTACATGGAAGTATAGTCAAAGAAGCTCAAATTGATATACATCCATTAGAAGGCGTCCGTCCGGACGTTTACTAAATGGTCGCATTGTCAGTTCGCTACCTAAAACTCTATTATTAATGCCCTACTAAGCTTCGAATAGGTATGAAAGAAATTACAACTAGAATTAACATTTGCGTTGGGAGCTTTGTGACTTCAATGATGAGTAGACACTTTCAACGCCTGTAGACTGAAAATGGTGACAGTTTTACGAGTATGTAACGTAATTTTCTTACAAATAGTATTGTCACTATGAGCGTTAACTTTTCTATGATAAGTAATTATAATATTTCTACGAAAGCTTCTCGCAGTCTTTGACGTAATACTCACGGCATGTAAGCATTTACTTCTAACATGTCTTTCTGCCTTGGTTGACGTTTTCAATCTTGACGGAAATGCAAGATGCAGAGGTGGTACCATTGGCAAGGTTGCCATGCAATGGGCGATTGTAGCATTTAAGTCGAACATCTTAAGTGTCTTACATAAAATATGCGTATGCGTAACACAATCATCTGTATATATACTTCAGTGACTGACTGACAGGCAACAGTCAAAACTGGGTGTAGGAAGCTGAGATTTGGCATGTATGTTCCTTGAAAACCACAGGGGGCACTAAAGAGGATTGCTCGAAATCTTCACGGGAGCGGAAAGAAACGGTTTAGTTCAAATAAAATGTGCGGGCGTAGCTGCGGGTATTCTCTAGGATAATTATAATGAACTCGAGGCACACTGCACTACAGTTTCTATATAGGTTAAAACTACATATATATTTCTTGGTCATGTTCTGTAACATTCTTGTTACAACTGTATTTACAAACAACTGAGGTCATTGCTGTCAACGAGATTAGTTGTTTGTAAATTAAGTTATAGGTGTTATAACAAAAATGCCATGATGTTTTAAGTTTCATTTCGTGAAGATGTATACCACGAGTAAATTTTCACTCACAGTAATGTACACAGAAAGTCAAGCCGCCTGTATATCGACTAGGGTGGTACTAATTTCATTGCGCGCCGCTAAGCAACGCACCAAAGGATCACTAATGTGATAATATCACATCACCACACACGGCGACAACGATAATTTTAATAATCCCTCTGCGAGTTTACTTGCTAATATCTGACAAAAGTAAATTCTCCTCAAGAAGATAACATAGCTTTTGTTAAAATGTTCCGAGTTTTATTCGAGTGTTTGTGCTTGGTATTATGAAGCTGAATGAGTTGGTTGAACGATCTAGTCTTGATAACTTCTAGTGTTAATATAATATGCCAGTGTAGATTGTTTAATAACGTTTTCTCGTGTGTTTAGACAACGTTCGGTTATGAATAGTTGTGTCTAGTGTAAAATACAATGTGCGTGATAAGATTTAACATAGTTATTTTACATTGATACTAGAGGACGCTAGCTGCTACGCCTGCCATTTTTATTATAATATTAACCAAGACAACGTACACATCCAAATCTCAATACAACCAAGTAATCTACAGAGTTCCCAATTTGATTATTTCATACACATATTGGAGTTTGCTAAAACGAACCTTCTTGTCATTGCAATAATTATGTAAATTACATTACCTGATATGAATTCTAATGAATTCTACTTGAGATGATTCCAAAAACAAGTCTAAATAAAAATAACGCAATGCAATGTGTATCCAAATCTACAATAAACTACCAGATTGTTTCAAAGAATTGCCCTTAAATCCTTTTAAGAACCATGTTAAAAATGGCTATTAGAGAAGGCATATTATTCCCTGAAAGAATTCCTTGAGACAAAATAAATATCAGTGTCATGTCACTTTTAGTACATGTACAATGAAAAGTTATAATTAATTATGTATAATGTACACATCATAACTGTTGTAATGATTGAAAAAATCAAACACAATTCTTATTATATTATTTTTTTATTAAATATATTACATTGTACTACCAAAGATGACATTATATTCTATGTGTAGGACTAATTTATGAATGTAATAAAATGTTAGTATGCATGTATTGTACCTAATAAATTTAAAATTATGTGACATTTCACATGCCACTTGTTGGCTAAATAGAAGTTCAAAAATATTCTGTAACACCTGCATGTACTCTATTTAACGTGAAATAAATATCATTTCATTTCATCATTTCATTTCATCATTTCATTTCATTTCATTTCATTTCATGTCTTCACAAAGCTAGCGCTGCCTATTATGCTTTAAAATAATATGAAAATATGAATTCAATTTAAAATTATACAAAACATGGGAGAAAGCCGTCAGTTCATTATAAAGATTTTGAAATTGAATGATTGAATCGAACTCACAACATTCTGAGCAGTGGTAATCTGCGAGTCGACCGCCCGGACATTTTTCTATGTCAACGATCCGACTTATTGAGATCAAGCTCCAAAACAGTCGTAGTGCCTTAGTGAAAAGTGGCAAATGCGTACCGGACCGTAGGTAAACATTGCTTGGAGTCACAATTGCCCTTTGCAAGACAAGCGCAAGACTAATTTTATCACAAAGTCAGTTTGAGTTAGTCGACATAGTCGTCAACTTGACAGTAGTGTATTTAGCTTTGATAATTTTATTAGCTGCGTTACTTTCCCTGTTATGTTTACGCTACTGTTTATAATAGTTGAGCAGCTGCTCTTTAGTGTGTTTAATATTGTAGGTGAACTGCGGATGAACGGATGCAATTGAAACATCGGCTTGCTTAAA
Organism: Euclidia mi; assembly: GCA_944739405.2. Lineage (NCBI taxonomy): Eukaryota > Metazoa > Arthropoda > Insecta > Lepidoptera > Erebidae > Euclidia > Euclidia mi. The sequence goes on from OX123206.2 coordinate 42,060,465, forward strand.
ATTTACTGATTTTGGTCAATGCTATGTGGTCGATAAAGTTGCGACCTTTTAAAATTTTTATACCAATTACTACGATAAGAAGCAACGAGTTTGAGGTTATGAATATGAGCATTTGATAAAACAGTGCTCATCACACCAAAGTTAGTTAGTTCAAAATAGGGTTGCTTGGACAATTTTAAAAATCATATTATGGTGACCCTTGATGTTGCAATGTGGTGGGGATGATTTAATAGCTCTCGTATTTGGTTGACCCAATATACGATATAACGCTGTACTGGCTAGCAGTCGCCATGTCTACACAGTACCAAATAAATTTACCTACAGTTTGCCGGCATCAGATTGATAGAAAATTCAATGATCTGCATCTAGAATTCTTCATTTCGCCTTTGGTTATAACTCTGATCTCTTGAGTGAGGTTTCAAAGGTCCTTGAAATCGGCAGCGATTGAATTTTCTCTGTCTTAAATAACCTTATATTACAAAAACACAAGCACTATTGAGTACTTTTGAAATGTATTTTTTATGACGAAGCTTTTTGCTTTGTATGGGAAGGCCATACTGAACTTGGCGATATCGTTTCGGTATGTTGGACGTAGTTTTATGGACTTTTGGTCTTTCAAATATGCTAATAATTTTTGAGTCATCATTTTACTAGATCAGACATGAGCATTTGCATCTATTTTCGTTTTCTTACATAAAATCCTTGCGTTACTGACTGACTGATAGACAAATTCGACATGAACATTCCTTGGGGATCGTAAAGGTGCACTTAGAACCGATTTCCTGAAATTCCCACGGGATGTGACAGCCATGTTTAAATTATAAAAGAAATAGTGCGGGCGTAGCCGCGGGTATCTTGTAGTATGCTATATTATGCGGAGTTACATTATATACGACTGTAGTTTAGTGCGCTTTAGAGATGAGAATAATCCTTATAACACGTGAACGATTATTAGAAAAGCAACAATGTGTGTCCAATATCTACTTTTCTGAGTCGGATTTCACATATTAATCTCCTAGATTATGATGTGAAATTCTAACATTTTAATTTAGTATTTAGAAGAAAATACTATTTAAGTGGCAGTGTTAGTTAACCTGAGAATGTATAACTTTAATAAATACTAGCTTTTGTTCGCGACGTTCTCTTTTCTGATTTTCGTCCGAGTATTATTTCGAAACACCCTGTAACACTTTTGCCCAACCCGGGAATCGAGCACGTGACCTCCTGATCAGCAGACGCATACGCTATCCACTGGACCATTGGCTATTATAGTAATTCTTTTTTTATGAAATCTGTATTTAAGTCAGAATATAATTTTGATATTTACGTGCTAAATACACTCATTACATGATAGATACATTATAATTTAATATCATCATAATTTCGCCCATACTCTGCTCTCTAAACATTTGTAGCGGCGAAAAGTATCACCTTACCTATATATTATTCAGATTTTCTTACAATTACTATGATAAACGCAGATGTTTGTGTAGATGTATGAATAAATTTCTATACCATACAAACACTACTGAACGGGTTTTGATAAAACTTTGCAGTTATACCAAGGAATAAGGAAAGAAACACAAAAAATACAAACAAATTGAGAGCCTCATCCTGTTTCGTAGTCGGTTGATAAATCAATTACAGAGGGTACGGTTACGACAATCCAGCCGCAAAATGATTGTGAGCGATAGACTTGTTATCTTCTTAATATATAAAATCCTTGCGTTACTGACTGACTGACAGACACGCTACAGCCGAAACTATTGGGCGCAGGAAGCTGAAATTTGGCATCTATGTTCCTTGGGGAACGTAGCGGTGCACTAAGAAGGGATTTCCCGAAATTCCCACGGGATCGGCCAAAACGGGTAAATTTAAAAAAATTGCAGGCGTAGCTGCTGGCGTCCTCTAGTATGTTTATAAATATGCTTATCTTGACAAATGTCTAACATAAACACACATACTAAAGTTGTTTTAAATATTAATTTTCTGTTTTTGCCACTATGAACGTTTGATGTAATAAAATATACATCAAAAACTTTTAAGTTTAATTAAAACTTTCATCTTTCATTATCAAGCAAAAAATATGCCGCATGGATATAAAACATGGAATTATTGTAAAGAATTTACATTTAGTGTGTGGTATGATTCATTCTCAAAACGGGCTGTACGTACCAGGTTTTATTTTGTGTTTGATTTACACTGAGTGAATTGGTTAGTATCGTAAGAATCAGTTTATGAATACTCCACCATATCACTAAAAATTTCCAGCCTACAGAAGACTGACCTCACTACTAAATAATATATTCATGACCACGACTTCGATATTCACTTAAACAATGCTTTACGTCAAAATATTACGATAAAAAACTTGCCTTCAATTATGCAACCAGCTGCAAAATTCCAAGTGACAATTATGAAAAGGGATCCCAATACATATAAAAATAACCAACAATATCGTTTGTAGAATATTCTTGGGGACATAGTGATAAATACTATATCCAATTTCGTTTCCTCTCCAAAAATAATTCTTGCCACATTTTTATGTAGTTGAAAACCTGGTGATAAAGAAGTTGCTGTATTTTGCGACGTTATTTGTACAGTGACATCTATTGCTACGCTGTGTATTGTAATAATATAATATAAGTATTTAGGTTTTGTAGATCATAAAATGGTAATAACGACTTTTGAAAAGGTAGATTAATAATATACGACGTGCAGGAGCAAATTACAATACCACGATGAAACCTCTATGTTTTCGCGTGACGATGCGAAAGAGGTGCGTAGCGCAGGAAGTATTATAATTGGTCGGCATGTATAGAAAATGCTGGACTTTAAAAGATGATGTTGAGTCTTGTTTGTAAAATTTAGCACATACTTTTAGTTTCATTATTCTTTCATATTATTTTATGTTTAGAGGTAATTTTTAGCAATATTTTTAATACTAGGCGGATTTTTAGTTCCTGTTAACGTCCTACACACATATTCTCATAATTATCTTTCTTCCAAAAATATTCTAAAAATACTTTCATTAAATTATCATTACAGCTGCAACCAATATAAGACTTTCGTTGCCACAACTTTACTATTTTACGAATTTTCCGCCGAACCTATCGAAAACGTAATATTGTTCACAAAATTCACACTGCCCTCGTCACTATTCGTATTTTGGGACCAATTTCGTCTTGATACCAAAACCAGATCACACTTTAATAAGAAAATCATCTAAGTTGTTCTAGACTCATATACTACGGTAGAATATTTGGGGCATCTTTGCGTGGGCCTACGCAAACGGGCTATATTTTAACAAACAAACTTGTAATATATCAGTATTTCGTTTCCATTATACATTTGAAAGTTTGTGCGGATGGATGGATGTGTAGATACTTGTTACGCTTTCACGCAAAAACTTTTTAATTAACGTTGATAAAATTGTGTTTTATGTATCCTACATGGCTCATGAGAATACCACATGCTTTATATGCTATGTTTTGTCGCGATAACAGACAGCCACGCGGTCGAAGCCACAAACATAGAATAACAGATCTTAACACAGATAGATATACATATGTACAGGATTTATTCTCAGTGATGGAGGTGTATATGAAAATAAGTAAGTAGTAATGACAATCGTCAGCCTGCTGACGGCATTGTAGACTGAAATAGCTCTTGGGCAATTCGCACCGCGTTTCAAATCACTCGCCACGCAAAACAACAGTTGCCGAGCTACTGCAACATTTTAATCGCTACAAAATCGCCCGTCTGCCCCGCACTGTAGTCTTTCTGCTTGTAATTCCAATCACCCGGTCCAACAGCGTTGCACCAATTTGCCCATTCGTTTGACGCCTAGATTAACGTACGATGTACTGTAAAATTTGTTAGTTATAGGGTCTTCTACAATTGCTCTATCAAAGCTGACCTTGATTGTCGAATAGGATTTTATCAAGCGTGTATAGCCATGAAGTAATGTCCGAAATTTTCGTTGAAACTTTAGAGTAGGACCAGAATCTTAATAAGTTTGCGTAGTCTGTTTAACACGTTTGTAGTGTTTTGTAAACTATCTTTGGCGAGATACAGTGTTTAATGAATTGCGATTGGCTAGAGGTACCGCTTTTGAATATTAATAGCATTTTTTATATTTATTTTGAGGTGGTAGAAAATATTTAGACCTCTTGCAATTTTATATTTCTGTTATAGGAAAACTCCTAAACTTTAGAGGTTTGAACAAGTATATAGTAGTATTGCTTAAAACCTTTTTATTGATAGCCTAGTGGAGAGACTGAGTTCTACATAATGTCCTCGAAAGACAAGTGAACAACTCGCACTTGGCCAGTGGGTGGGACAATAGTTAAAACTTCTCATAATGAGAAGAGGCCTATGCGAGCGTTCACACTACGCCGGACCGGCTAATTAGCCGGTCCGGCTTAATGCCCGGACCGGCGAATAACGAGCCAGTGGCAGAACAATTTGTATGAAGCTATTCACACTAAGCTGGATCCGGTTAATAGACCGGATCCGGGCATTAAGACGCACTCATAGAGCTGAGCTAAGAGTATGCGTTAGAATATACCGATCGTTATGGCAACGATCATATGCTATATTAGGTATAGATAGTTATACGTCAATTGTTTGACTATCTAAATTTCTTAACGAGTATAACCACCATGAAATGCCGCGCGCGGTCAGACTTTACCTATACATACATACATAGACTCACGCCTGCTTCCCCGAAGGGGTAGGCAGAGGCATATTAAACGCCCACCTTTCGCCAGCAACACTTTACCTATGTAGTTATATTTTAACGTAGCGTTTTTTGACAGCAGAATGGTTGGCCGGTGACCATTTAGATAGACATTTTGTAACATTCCAAGGCTTATTTATTTCTTCTTATTGTATTCTTTTTTTGATATATTTATTGTTGAGTTCCCTTTACTCTTTGATAAATAATTTTACGATTTGATATATTTTACCATTTTTATACACGTTTTGGATTTATGTAATTTTTTAAACTTTTTATGTTACATAGTACAGATAAAAATATAATTATTTTATCTGTACGTAACGGTATTACTTTTTCTATTTTTTTTTTCACTTTTGTGCTCAATTTTATTACATTTAGCTTTTTGTTATTATTAGCACCTTTTTGTTTAATTTAACTTTATATTTTAATTTCATTTGGATATCTTTGTATACTTTTTGTACATGTATTTTTTTAATTTCTCTCATTCAGGCGTATTTTTGTTGTCTTGTTACGGTTTATTTGTTCAATTTAACGTTTTGTAATGTTTGTGAACTTAAAAAAAAACACCTTTTTGTGATACTATTAGATATTTTTCTTTTTGTTTTTTTTGGCGTATTCTCACATAGTTTAATTTTATTTTAAATTTGCATTATATTTAATTTTTTTTAATCTTGCCACATTTGTGAAGGGTGTCTTTTTCACAATATTTTTTGTTGATTAACTTTTTGCTATTTTTGCCGTAGTTTTTGCCATCTCAATACATTTCATTATAGGTCTCGATAACAATCTTAGCATTCTTAATGGTTTTTTAAAACGAGCCTTACCAAACCACTTGCTGTTATCATTCTAGTTATGCATTAGACATATCTACGAGTAAATACTTCTTCAAATTAGGTGATCGAACGATATAGATAGTTATAACAACGTGCACAGACCCATGCCTAGTGCCGGTGACATAGTGTTACCAACAGTTGAACTAAGCTCTCTACCAGAAACCACAAATAAAATTTCCCTAGACACATGGCACCCACTTAAATTATCATTATAATACTTATTTCACTTCGGAAAACAATTGGTATACAAAAATAATAATTCATTCTATTAGGTAATATGTAAAGAAAAATGCAAATTAGATGTTAAATCAACACATCAAGTAATATAATAATAATAGATTGAACAATGTACAAATTATTTTAAAACGAACGTTGTATTCAATTTTAGGCAAATGTTGAAACCCCCAGTTTTAGTGCTAATTCTACTAAATTGGTAACACTGATCGGAGCTGGCCTTAGAATAAGGAAAATACTATAGAGACCGCATTAAAATAGCAGTCTTGTCCAATATACATAGTTACTTCATTTTGACTTATGATTTTTCTAGCGTAGAGTAAGATAAATGTCTATAAATGATTATATTATTTGATTTAGACGTGGCTTTAACATAGCTCGGCGCATGCAAAAATAATTTTTAAACCAATATAAAAAACGCCTGGCAATATTTAATTGTAATAAAGCCTCGCCAGCCAGGTCTGCAATCATGCCTCAAATACCTACCCAAAATTGATGCCAGCTCTCCTTGTAGGTATAAAGTAAATATCGATGAAACATAAATATAGATCAATAAATTTTAACGTAAGAACAGACACTTGTGATTTCATTCACAAAACCTGTTCAAATTAAAACCTGCATATTATTATTATATGTAACCAAGTCAGGAACAAAGAAACAAATCGTGTTTTTAGCTGATTTCATTGTCAAACGGACATTGAAGTTCAGTAACGTCAATGTTTGGTTGTCACCAGGCACCGTGTACTTAATTTAAATGGCAATAAAATTCAAATTTTAACCTATGTCTCTGAGTTTTGGAAGTTATGTGCATTTATTAGGTAATTATCGCTTGCTATGATCTAGGAAAAAATCGCGACTAAACATGCATAGCTTAGTAGTTGTTTGCCAAAAATGGTTTTATATATAAACTGTTATTATGAACGCGAAAGTTTTTAAGGATGTATTTGTTTCTCTTTCATACAAAAACATTTTAAATAAAAGTATCGATAAAATTTCAACTTCCCGACAAATATCAGTACAATCTTTTATACGCATAAGTCAAAATGTCTATGAATGAAGTTTCTAAGTTTCACATGAAGTTCTATTTAATTTTGACTAAAAGAATCTGACATTGGTGACCATGGCCACCCATGGTCACCAATGTCAGATTATTTTAGTGATGATTTTGTGATGCAATACTTCCATCTATAAAGTAAATTTAATCTAGGGAGCCGGCCGTCCTCCGGCTAATTAGCCGGTCGCGGCGTAGTGTGAACACTCGCTCCGGGCGCCGGCTTCCGGCTTATTAGCCGGTCCGGCGCAGTGTGAACGCACGCTATGTCTAGCTGTGGGACAGTTTGTAAGGCTCTTTTTAATTTTGTAACATCTGAAAGTCGATATGTCCTCAAGGCGGTCAAACCTAAAATTATTTTGGTGCTCCGATTGTAATTTTTTTCAAATAAACACGATCAATCAAAGAATATTTTTTCTAAATCTTATTTTCAAAAATTTCAGATGTCGATTACTCAAAACAAAGGTATGTATGAATGTATGTATATTATCCCGTAGAAAAATATAAAAGTTATTTTTTTTATTACATGATTATATATTACGTTATAAGCCTCATATAATTATGACCCTACCTACCCATTTATAAACAAAAAGCCATGATTATACATAATTATAGTATAACAAATTATATCGTTCATGCGTATTTGACAAACGGACGCAATCTTGTTTACACGTCAAAAAAATTAAATGTAACCATATTAACGTGTTTACTATTGTATGTTTCATATTATATACAAATTTAGTTTGTGATTAACATTCAGCTATATAAAAGAACCGGATTATTCAGAGGGAATTAATTTCTTGCTCTGTGTTTTATTTATTTATTTTATAGTTTATTGTAGGTACACAATTAAAACATTATTAGAAATCTTTTAACTCAGAAGAGTACAAAGGGCGGCCTTATCGCTGAAAGTGATTTCTTGCCTGGTAGAAATCGCCTTTGGATGTAGATATTATTGGTACGAGAAAAACGATAGTTGCATGTGTACCAGTAAACAAAACTATATTATTTATACATACTTAATATATTATATTAAGTCCTGTAAAATGGTAATAAATACCTAGATATATATACATACAAACGTGTATATTCTCACACATACATACATACACATCGATAAGTTTAGAGAGTACGTTAACCCCTCAGTCTTATGGGTCATAATGGTCATTGATACTAAGAGCCTGTCTTCAGAAATAATAGAATTGAGCTATCATTTTTAATTAGGTTAGACAGTTCTGTTATCGCCCCGTATAAAAGCTCATTTTCATATTTCATTCCAAATCCAGCGAGACTTAGAAATCGGACGGATTTCCCTAATTTAATGAGGTTGATGATTATATAGGGCGGGAATACATATTTTTCTGGTAATTAAACAATCCTAAACTAGTGGGTATTTTGGCATAAAGGGAACCCGTCTGAAATAAGATGTAATTGTGAGTAACTATGGGTACTTGAGAAGAGTGAAGGCTAAAACCTAAAAGTTTTCAAATTGGAACAACCCAAATAGCTTAGGTACGCTGTAGCAAAACAATAATCTAAACAATCCTGTTTCTTCAGTTTAGACCTAAAAGTGGATATAATTATTTAAGCTTAAACTGTGTCTCCGACTAACAGAACAGGTCACTCGTGTTATCTTTTTATTATAAGGATGTAGTACCATCGGCATCGTGTTATCTTTTTATTATAAGGATGTAGTACCATAGTACCTATCGGGACCACTGCGAGGCTACCAGGCACAAAAATTGACACCCGGAATAACCTTCTCCGAAGGTTGACCACTACACACTGGGGAGCATCGCCAGATGTAGCCCGAACAACTGGCCTAGCTTTATGCTACTCGGCGGGTGAATTTGCGTGTTCAGTGTGGCATCGATCTGCCCATGCAAAACAAGCCGACTTTGCGCTGAACGAAACGGGTCGCATAATTACAGGATGTATAAAGCCCACACCTCTAAATAAAATCTACCCTCTGGCAGGCATTGCCCCGCCCGCGGTTCGCCGAGAAGTGGCCTGTGCTGTTGAGAAACGCCGCCAACAAGAGGACCCTCGACACCCGTTGCACAACCATAGATTGCCCCGTGGTAGACTAAAAAGCCGCAAAAGCTTTTTGCGATATACTGAGGCTAGTCAAGACCATCCGACTAGTTTAAGAAAAAAAATATGGCATGAGACAGTTCCACCCCCTGCGAACTATGTGGAAGCCAAAGAACATCTACCCCCCGGAAGTAATCTGCAATGGCCCATATGGAGATCCCTAAATCGTTTACGAAGCCAGGTTGACCACTGCAGACACAACCTAGCGAAATGGGGTATGATTGACTCGGTTTCCACGCAGTGTGACTGTGGCGCTCCCAAACAAACCATGAGTCACCTGCTAGAGTGTCCTAAGTGTCCGCACAGATGTTCGGGGGCCGATCTATGTCAAGCCACTGACAATGCCGTTGCTGTGGCCACACACTGGACTGGTGCCATTTAAATTCTGTACCAACGACTCGAGAAGAAGAAGAAGAAGATGTAGTTCCAAAAGTCTGTACAAAAGCAAATCAATCATCAAGATAAATAAATAACTAATTTCATGATTTTGGTTTTACTAATTAAGAACCATTAAAAATTACAGTAGTTCGATCGTATTTAGGACAATGTTTTATTTTAATTGAATGCTACAAAATGTCCTGCTTTCACTGAAAATACAATATGCACCTAGTCAATACAGGGAAAGCTACGTTTTTTAAAGTTAGCAATACTGTTAATTTAAGTTAAGCACTACTTGACTGCTGAAAATTCTCGAGTGATCTCCGTGTAAAAGTAGTGTAATTTTTGTTCCTCTGAGTTACTAGTGACTGTCTTATAAATGCATATTACTTATGGTTTCAGTGGTAAATTGCCGAATCAATTCTTAGGTCATAAAGTCTCTGATTTATTTTATTCTGACTCTGATATATTTTCAATTTTTTATACAACGATTTCAAATAAATACTACATTGAGTACCTAATCATATTTTTTGTAGCACTGTATGCTGTGTTGTCGTTAAAATGTATTCCCAAAGTCAAGACAGTGGCTCAATAATATATTGACAGAAAAGACGCATGTCATTAACATTTTTTTTATGTAATAGATAACCCGCACTGGGAATTAGCCTCAATTAGAGGGGGACTTTCGCAACATTCAGCCCATCATCAAACGGAAAATAACAGACAGACACTGAACAAAATGTGGATTACCTATTCAGACTTTTGTCCTCTGTGTGGATCGAACCCACATTTCACCCACTTGTCGCATTGCTAAGCAGCTGTAGCTTAGATCACTGTATAATATTATGAATACTGCTCTCTACTTGCTCGATCTAAAACTTCTTTAATATTGTCTTGAACAACTAAGAAACTTTTTTGGTAACAGTTAACAAGCGTCACTGTAGCAAAAATAACATAACATAAGATAACTTCACGCCTTTTATCCCTGAGGGAGTAGGCAGAGGTGTATTACACACTGACACTTCGCCAGTTATGTTTCGGTCTCAATGTAATAGGGTGCGAGCCTATTGCCATCTACCGGGCAAATTGTTAAGCGAGCGATAATTAACATTAAAAAATACTAAGGCTATGAACTGTAACAGTACAGTTTTAGGTTATAATTTAACTTCCAAGTTATGGACGTAATTATATTTGAATCTGTAATTACTGTAGCAAAATTATTACTGCTAATTCAAAGCGTTGGATTTTCACAGTAAAGTTAACTAACTACTCTTTTATTATTCTGATGAATGAATTATTGATATTGATAAATTATTAAAAAGCGCAAATTTAAGCCTATAGAAATATTTTTGTTATTGGTGCTGGTGTTAAAATTATGCCTTTATTTATAACTTAGGTCAGGCACAACAGTTCAAAATAGCTATTAATATCTAAGCTAATTGTCAAATTTCCCCTAAGTTAATTTTATTAAAGAAACATTGTGCAAATTATTCCATATAGTCTAATAGAAATAAGCAGAGACAGTTAGTTATTGCTCAGAGTAAATAAATCAAATCCCTATCCCGCCAAAGTATTTGCCAACATTGATAAAACACAAATAGAAAAGAGCAGTCTACAAGTCTAGCCATTTTTAAAAGCTTCTTTATCATAATGATATATCATAATGATCTGCGGATATTCAGAATATCTTCGTTCTACAGAAACGAGCGGTACGAGCAATATACATGTTAGGTACAAAAGATACTCTTAGGGAACGCTTTAAGTCTATAGGGATTCTTACAGTAGCCTCGCAATTTTTATTTGCTAATATATTGTATATTAGGCAAAATATAGGTTTTTGCCTAATATACAATATATTAGCAAACTCATCACTTTTTACTACAAAAAGTGATGTACATAACATGCATACTCGAAACAGGCATAAGTTATATGCACCTTATCATCGTTTGCATAAAGTTAATAATTCTTTTGTAGGGCTAGGTATTCGTATATACAATAAAATACCAATTAGTATTTAAGAATTACTATTTAGTACGTTCAAAAGTAAAATAAAAGACTGCCATATTAGGAAAGGTTATTATACCATTAATGATTATTTCAGTGATAAGGATAGATGGTCACTTACACTAGCCAACTCTTGATTTTTTTAATTTATATAGATACCTTACTTTTCAGTTTTTTTTTATATAATATCTCTAGTTCTATTAATTTAATATTCATGTATTATTAGGTCATTCAACTTACTACATTTACATTTTCATTGTTGTTCCTCAAATTTTATTAAAATTTGCTACAGTGTTAGATGAAGGTAACTCGTTATCATGGGCTGGATACTAACGTTTTTGTAATTTTCGTGTATTCATATACCGTCACTTTCTGTAACATACTTTTCCACCATAGTTCTGAACATGATCGTGAGTTGCCTACATTATAAAGCGTAAGTGGATGCTCCTGTTACACAAGATTCACATTTGAAGACTACTACAGCACTTATTTGAGTAACTGCATATTTGTTTAAGTATTATGTATGTTCTTATTTACTATTTACAAGTAATTAATTACAATGTGAAACAGTTGCAGCTCCTTACAAAAACAAAATATGTACCATAATACTGGCGATTAAAAAGAGTGGCCACGAGTTTTATTGCCCGTTCTTTCTCGTGGTTCTACCTATTGCTTTGCGAATGGGCAGTAAATGTAAAAGTAGAAGCATTATTAATTTACTTTAAAAATTTGACGTTCATAAGCGTCACGTTGTGACCTAGATGAATAAATCATTTTTGACTTTTAATGTGTTGGACGATCGCCATGAGACGTGTACCGAGGAATATGTTCCTAGTAAGTAATTCATAATGAATGGGGAAGACATATTATTGTGTTCATTGTTGTGGTAATGACAAAATAGTTTTATATTACCATCTTCTCATGATTTCTCTTTGCTTATCATATAAATTTCTTAATTTTAATGGAGAAGCAGAGGTGAATGGTAGCTGAGCACATTTTGATTTATGAATGGTAGGTCCTACGTAATAGTGATCGAGCCTATTGTAGACTCCAAACTGCTACTGAGAATTTGAGAAAACTCAGTAACACTTTTGCCCGACCTGGGAATTGAACCTGGGATCTCCTCCCGATCAGCAGACGCATACACTATCCACTGGACTACGCAGGCAACCATAATAATATTCTAGAAAACATTATATACTTACATATATATTGCTAAATAATAAAAATGGTATAAGTCTAAAGAAGAATGATTTTATTGACTAGCCAATACACCCTCCTCTCCTAAAAATGTCCCGGAGTCGATACGCCTGGATCTGGGAACCCTAACTGTGACACACTCACACAAACTTTTCTTAATTATATTCGTCTGCGAAGCGGCAACTTGATCTTCAATCAATACGATAAGGTTTCATCGACGAAAGTGAGACACCGCATACGCTTATTATTAGGGATACTTCGATCCTTCCATTTTCTTATTTAACTGCCTTTCTGGAACAACGAATGGCTATCGTTGTCTTGAGTATTATTTTTATTTAAATATTCTATAAATCGTCCCTCACCAATTTTGGACATGGCTGGTAAAGATTTATGTATGATTTCATTTAGCGGATTATCCACGTGTCACTTAAAAGTATGAAATGTCAATTTAATTGAACTATGTGTAAAAGACACATAGTTGCATTAAATTAAATTCAACTATATACAAATATTTCTAATTTTGCTACTGATAAGAGACACGGGCGGACCAAGGTGCAAAATTTGCACCAACTTTTAATATTGGATGGACAGTTTCTGTCTTCAAGTCCATAAAAAACATAACATAGCACGTCATATATTACTTACAAATTACTGTTTACCATTTACAATTAGTCAGTCTTAGATTTTAGTTATACCAACTGAGAAATCTAGCTTTAAAAACTTACTTCGTTTAAATATTTCGTATAATTGTGGGGTCGGTCGCATTGTTAAGAAACCTTCTATTTACACTGAAACAAATCAACTTCAGTAAATCCAACAGCCCGTTTAAAGGTACTTTCAAACATAAATACAGGCATTTAATTCTCGTCATACAAACGCTTATTTACTGGAATTAATTGAAACCCGTCGATCCGTGACACACTGCGACATAATTACACACACATACGTAGTTCCGCTGTGCGTTCGAATGAGTGACGTCACTAACGGAAATTAAAATGGCCGCTGTTCGCATCTGTTGTTCTCATATTTCTTTTTAATGTATCGCTTGTAAGTGGATTATATTTTAGTGTGGGAAATAATGAGGGCAATCAGTAGGGGCTCATCTAAACTAATATTATAAAACTGAAGAGTTTACTTGTTTGCTTAGATGCGCTAATCTCAGAAAATACTGGACCCCTTTTATTTTTTTTCAGTGTTAGTTAGCCCATTTATCGAGGGAGGCTATAGGCTATATAGCATCACGCTATGAGGTACTGGAGGGGAGCAGTAGCCCAGAATAACGGGGATGTAACCAAGGGCTCATTTAGTGTTAATAAGACAATAGGATGTTCTTAGAAGAATTCTCTGGAAGCAGACTATCTTGCTACATTAATTTAAAAAAAAAATCGGGCAAGTGCGAGTCTGACCCGCGCACCGAGGGTTCCGTACGCATTTTAACTTATTTGAGGTTGGTGCTAATTACGCTAGTCCTCTAAATCTCCCCCCCGTGGGATCTCCACCTTGTCGTGGTGGAGGGGCTCAGTAACCGTGGATTGGTCACCCACGGTGAAGCTAAGAGGGATCCAGGAGGGGACGCTCCGCGTGGGCTTGGAGGGGCCTGCGCAGGATGCGTCCAACGGTGCGGGTGCGGTGGACAGTTCTGTCTGTCCCTCGCAGTCGGGTGCGGTCGCGGGAGGAGAGGCGTGTCGGTGTTGCGTTGCCGCGCGCCCTATCTCCCGCGACCAAATGGGGGCGCACCATTCGATAAGTCGCGGTGGGGCCGCAGAGGAAGAGGAGATGCGATGTTGCGTTGCCGTCCTCCCTATCCTCTGCGGCCGCTGGGTGTTTTGGCGGCGGAGCCCAACACCTTAATCCACCGCCAAGGGGGTTTTGTTCGGGGCCCGCCTATCCACCTGGCGAGCCAATGCCCGTCGGAAGGTGGCGACGAATGCTTTGGCGATGCCCTACCCTCCGACACACGGGTACATGAGAAAGTCGAGGTGGTTTTTAGTGGAAACACCACATACTCCGGCTCTCACTTCCCCCAAGAGTCGGAGATCCGAAGGGTTTTTCCACCTCGTAAAACAAAAAAGAAAAAAAAGTCCCCTAAATCTGTATGAGCGCCCATACAACTTAGAGAACTATCTTAAGTGGAGTCTACTATGTATGTATGGGGACAGCCTTAAATTTTCCACTTATTAATTTTTTGTAATTTTTCTTTTATTTGTGCTGTAAGACCCTGCTTTTGGCCAAATTTCGTGATTCTAGTTCAACGGGAATTACCATATAGGTTTTCGACCCAAAACCTATAGGGTACTTACGGTTGACCTAGAATTGTCAATTTTGGTTAAAATCAAGGTCTTACAGCACAAGTAAAGGAAAAATTCCAAAAATTAAAAACAGTTGAAAATTAAGGTTAATTTTGGTACTTACAAGTTTTCGCAAAAATCTAATTTTTACCTTAATTTTTAATTTTTCTTTTTATCGGGTTGACGCAGGACCCTGATTTATTACACCTAATAGAAACCATAGAACTCAGTATCTGGTATAAATTTCAATTTGCTAGGTCCACCCGTTCCTGAGAAAATCGGTGGTGATACACGGACAGACAGACAGACGGACAAGAAAGTAATCTTATAAGGGTTCCTTTTTTTACCTTGTGAGTTACGGAACCCTAAAAATCGTGATATTATTTCTATTATATTTGATATTATCACTTTTTTTAGTATTCAATATTCTGAGATTATTCCATGATTCATGAATGAACTCATCAGTTTTGCCATATAATGTATTACAAAATAGCTTGAATTTTTTTATACTATAAGCCCTTCTGCCTGCCCACTAAAACGTGATGAGCCAATACGCATTGTAAAAAAAGTAATTAAAGATTTATAAAATAAAAACTGACAAAGTGGAGTTACCATGCATTTTTCCTTACTTTTCTTCTTTCTTCTATCGCTTAGATAGTAGACGGGTGGCCTAAGAATCCGTTATTTATTAAAAACGTCAACGAAACTTGATTCTCAACCTACATAATATGAAAGGTTTCTTTCTTTCTACATGTATCTATTCCCACCATTCCGTGTAAACACAAACTTAAATCTATGTTTAATACCGACTATAAACTTTATCCAATATCTCACTACTTCGCATCAAACCATTTTCACGAACATGAATAGCCTTCCTCTACCAGCGATTATTGTCAAACATTCAACACCTAACTTGCTTATCCCCAAGCGACTGCACTGGATGTTAAACAGTCAATGAATAACAAGCAAAAACGGCACATAACTAGCTATGATATCTAACAGAAATTGTACCAGATAGCTCCTAGTTAAAACTTTGTCCTGCTTCGAGGTAATGGGGTCTATTCTGGTACACACGCTAAAATGATTTTATAGTCAAAATTATCATAGGAAGGTTTGAAGGCGACTTGGGTTATGATTCACTGAGTTTTGAGCGCTTATGGCAAAAAAATGATATAATTAGTGAAGTGCTAGACTCAGGGGGTGGACTGCCAAGCAGAGGGCGTCGGGTTCACACCCACACGCTACTCCTTTATAAGAGGCATGTGCATATTAAACTGCTACTTGCCGCTTGTCCCGTGCTTAAGAGCTTTACTGCGATTTGTTTGTGAAAATCATTGATAGTTACTCGGCAACATGCTTAAATACCACTATTATTACACTTTTAAGTTATGGACCCTTTGTAGCAAACTAATAAATTGTCGCCAGTATGAAGTTCAATTGATATCCTGATATCATAATGGGCACCTTTATAAATATGAATAGTTTCAATGACAACAACCATTATTCATTAACTTACCAGCAAGTTATCAGAACAGAATATAGGTAATAATATGTATTATACAGATTATTATGCGATCACTGCGTAGTATGTGTGGGGTGAGACTGATTGTTAGAATTCCGAATGCAGTAATACGAGAGCGATGTGGCCTGAAAGAAGATGCTGTGACGAGAATTGAAAAAGGAATGCTGAGATGGTTTGGACACGTGGAGCGAATGAGTGAAGACAGAATGACTCACCAAATATATAAGGCAAACGTGTATGGGCAAGCCGGTCGCGGCCGACCTCGTAGGACAAGGTAAGGTCCGAAGCACCCGGAACCGGCGAGCATGTATGAAAAGAGTAATGAATGTAGAGGAAGCGCGTGAGGTTTGTAATGATAGAAGCAAGTGGCGTTCCGTTGTCTCTGCCTACCCCGTAGGGAAAAAGGCGTGAGTATATGTATGTATGTATGTACAGATTATTTTTATTCGCTGCTTGCAATATTAGCCAAGAACCCACTAGACAAGCGTTAACCATACTTATGTAACCTTAATAGTACCCTTACTCTTTCTCCAAGCGGTCATAGAAAAGAAAATAAAAAGCTTCTCCAATCTTTACTTTCTAATTCATTTATTTTTATCAAAATGATGGATATTCAGTCAAAATGATGGATATTCAGTCAGTTTAATAAAATACTGAAGAGTATAAAAATCCTGTATGGGATCACAAGAATCATAGTCAATTGTATATTCTCCGAATAACTCACTGGGCACGGGCCTCTTCTCACTATGAGAAGGGTAAGGGCACAGTCCACCACGCTGGCCAAGTGCGGGTTGGCAGACTTCACATGTCTTTCGAGAACATTATGGGGAATCCTCAGACATCAGGTTTCCTCACGATAGTCACGTTTATAAAGTCCTTGGGGTTTGCTGGGCGATGCTGTGATATCAATGAAACACATTTATGCTACCAAGATACTTTACGAGTCAGTTCTCACGTCGTAGGTATACCGTATCTATTCCGTTTATTAAGTGTTTTTTTTTAAATCCTTAAATAATGGCAATTTCGCAACCACACTTCAAGGAACATACAAAATCTTTAGCATAATCATAACTATCCCTTTATAAGGCAGCGATAGCCGAGTGGATATACCAACAGACTGCCATGCAGAGGGTATCAGGTTCGAATCCACGGCGCGCACCAATGACTTTTCGGAGTTATGTGCGTATTGAAATGTTAATTATCGCTTGTCCCGTGCCTCGGAGAGCACGTTAAGCCGTCGGTCCCGGTTGTCATGAAGATCTTTGACAGTCGTTACAGGGCGTCAGTACCTTCTAAACAAACTGACACTAGTCTAAACCATGGAATATCGCTATCCCTTCGGGTTGCGGAGGTCAGACAGGCAGTCGCTCCGTGGAAAAGCTAATATTCAGCCAAATCCGGTTAGACTAGAAAAGCAGACCCCAGACTGAAACTGGGATAACGCTAAGAGAAAGAAGATAACTATCCCTTTATATAAACTGTCCCACTGCTGAGCACGGGCGTCTTCTCACTATGTGAAGGATAAAGCCGTAGTCCACCACGCTAGAAAAGTGAAATCAGCAAGGTTGTATCTGAAAAAACTATACTTTCCTTTACCATTCAGCAAGCCATAATTAGCAATTTATTACGCACTTATTTGTGAAAAGTCAGGTCGTACGCGCCGTGAGATTAAGCAATATTAATTGCGTAGCAATCTGCTAGTATCTGCACTAGGCTATCGCTATTTCTATATGTCGAGCCGAAGGTCGCGGGTTCGATTCCCGCTCAAATCAATCATTTGTGTGCGTGAATATGGATGTTTGTCTTGGTCTAGGTGTTTATTTGCGTAATATGTATGTATTTACAAAAAGAAGTATATATTTATGTTTATCCATTATCTAGAACCCATAGTACAAGCTCTGCTTAGTTCGGGACCAGATGGTGTTGTGTGAATGTGGTAGAATTTTATAAAATATCGTTTGCAAGTCACAGTTCAGAGAATCAACAAAACACTCAACTATAACTCAGTTCATAATTATACGAAGGTCTGCATGTCTTGACTCTTGAACGGAATTCTGAAGTGATTACCCCGGGCATGTGTTCGACCGTGCCGTTTCCGGCCCGCGGTTGTTCAATTTGTAACTCATATTGAACAACTAGCCTTTGACTTTATCTGACACAATATGGTTGTTTTTTGGCTTGTGTGGTTATGAATTTTTATGTTGAATATTTTTATGTTAAGCATTATGTAGTTCACTGCTGGACACAAGCCTCTTGAATTCAGTCACAATAGCATTATGATGTAATAGGAGGATTTGGACTACTGTACCAAGCTGGTCATACGGGTTGGTAATTGTCTTGTATAAAATAATCATACCCATTTAAATTAAATTACTAGTTGAAAAGAGCATATCGCGACTTATTAGGGCATGTACAATCAAACAATTCAGCGATGGACCAGTTTGAAAAAAATTCCTTTGGCTCGCTCATAGAGTCGAGGTACACTAGAAACTGGTTTTGTATATGAGTGTCAATGTGTGTGTAAAGTAACGCTGGAAGCAATGATGTCTTGCTCAGCGATTTTCGACTTTATGGTGGTCTAGCGGGAAGTTGTTCGATTGTACATACACGCAGCCACACGAAAATCATAAAGACGAACGCCATCTATCTCTATGGCCTTGGTACCTAAAAAAGTACCCAAACTTGGAGTCATAAAATTATGGATCAGTATTTTTTATATTCTTACTGTAAACCCGTATTTAGTTGTTCCATTTTAAGTGCTGAATATCTTAATCTGAGTCAAGGTTCGATCCCTTTGGCTTCAAAATGTAATAATCAAAGTGTAATATTTTACATGTTAAATACCAATTTAAGTTATCCGGGCATTTACTTGCCACAGAGTAATTAATCCGCTATCCGGGAGAAATATGCCGTTTAGCTCAATAGATTAAAATGCCTTTGCGTTAATTATTATTGGTAAAAAAATTATGACGAAAAGGAATGTGTATCAGCCTATCGCTATCCACTGTTGGACATAGACCTCTTCTAATTTGCGTCACAGTAGCATTGCTTGTGGGACAATAAGAATTGTCCTACAAGCAATGCTACTGTAATAGGCCATATCCTCTTGGATATGCCACGTTATTATATATTATACCACGCTGGACAGACGGGTGGGTTTAATGTCAAGTTTTCTGTACGTTCTGCAAGTTACGTGTACGATACGTAAGTGTATTTTCCTTAGGCACCTCTTACGACACTAACGCAATGACATGGGCTAGTGGCACTTTGTATACTTAATCTATAACTAAATGGACTAGGATTGGGAGAAGCTTCAAGAGTGTACTGATCTTCACGTAAAATACAGGTTGCGATTATATGCTTTATGTGGAACAAATCCCACCCTTATTCGAGCTGCTGTATCAACTGTGTGGCCAGGTCCCAGCAAAAACTACCACACATAAAAAAACAACGAAATATGACACGAGAAGTCCCGGGAGAAGGTAAATTATCTGGAAACTCTTAACGATTTTAATTAGAAGTTAGTTTTAGGTGTAGGAAAATGATATAGGTTGCTGTGAAATTATCTTAAAATCTAATCAAAATAAAAATATTTTATATTATGTTACTTACCTATTTCTTGTTCAGCATCACTGTGCCACAGTTCTCTCAAACATCATAGCAATAAAATATGACATTAATTTACAAAAGTCAAATATATAATAAGAAGACTTACAAGTATTTACTATATTAAAACTTACTATATTCGCCTAGTTTGTCGTGTGTGATTCACTTACCTGAAAAAAAAACACATTTATAAGTACAACATTATAAAAATAACAAATAAAAAATAAACTTGATAATTTAGTTTTAGATGGGAATCAAACCCGCAACCTCTGGCGTAGCAGTCCTTCACTAAACAGTAGACTGACCGCCCAGACAGAATTAATAGGGTATTAATTTAATAATTTCATCATCATATCATATCGACGTCCAATGCTGGGCATACGCTGGAATACTCAGGGCGCTTAAATTTAGAAATATAATGCTGCTGATACACCTGAGCATTCACTTATACTAGAACAGCGAGCATTCGTCGTTTTTGATCGATCAACGAAGTGAGCCGAACATCGCTACGAACATTTTCACGATCTTTCTAGCGGACACGTCAATCAGCAAAAACGACAAAGCAAGTTTATGGTCAATTCGCTAGAATGCTCGCAAGAACGTTCATAAGAATCCTCGCTCAAACACACTCGTTTTTTTCTGTTTTGTAACATTGTCAGGTCAAGAATGCTCATTACAGGTGCAAATGCTCAAATGTATCAACACCATTATGGTATTTCATATTAGGGACGTATTTCATTGGTACCACAATAACTTATCCCGTATTACTGACAAAAAAAACGATACTTCAATATATTTATAGCACAACCCTAGTAAGAGTCAAGTTAATGGTCGTATTTTCTGTGATATTTGTTTATCGTTATAAGTTACATCAATTTTCAACCATTATTATTGTAATTATCACTACCTCTTCTCCAAAACTCCCTCAACCGTAAAGTTTGAACATAAAATAAATAAAGATATACATAATTACAGGTGTGTGTTGCCAGTGATGACTTACGGATCAGAGACGTGGTCGCTCACTATGGGCCTTATCAGAAGGCTCAAGGTCACTCAGAGGGCGATGGAGAGAGCTATGCTTGGAGTTTCCCTGCGAGATCGAATCAGAAATGAGGAGATCCGCAGTAGAACCAAAGTCGCCGACATAGCTCTCCGGATAGCCAAGCTGAAGTGGCAGTGGGCAGGGCACATAGCTCGAAGAACCGATGGCCGTTGGGGCAGAAAGGTTCTGGAGTGGCGGCCACGTACCGGACGACGCAGCAGAGGTAGGCCCCCCGCAAGGTGGACCGACGATCTTGTCAAGATCGCGGGAGGAGGTTGGATGCGGGCGGCTCAAGACCGGTCTGTGTGGAGAACCTTGGGGGAGGCCTATGTCCAGCAGTGGACGTCGTTTGGCTGATATGATGATACATAATTAATAATCACTGTTTGTATTACAAACAATTGTTAATCGTTATGTCTGTCCAAAAATCACAGAGTAGAAGCATAGTTCAAAACAAAACATTAATTTTCGAAAATGTATTAAACTTACCCTAGAGGAGTATACCCAAAATAAACAGCATAACATTCTAAATAGTTTTATATCAAAACTTTGATTACAGTCTGGAGGAGCGAGATAAAAGTACATCCGTCTCTGTCGCACATAGTACAAGCCTTTAATCAAAGCCTTCTTGTGATTAAAACTCGATTTGGTTGTCCGTTCTCGAAATTGCAGTGGACTGTCTTTTGCGAGTGCTGCCGAGCTTGTCAGACGAGCTTTAGGGGTGTCAGAGGACATTATATAAAGTATGAATCTAATCCATTTGATATAATTCTAGAATGTTGTTAACATGACAGACTTGGAAGTATCTTTTAATTACAAATAATAATATATTGTTTTAAACCCATCAAAAAATATTTTTTCATATTTTAACTCATTCATATAAAAGAGCACTGATAAAGACAAGAGTGAATTAATTAAGGGAGAAATTGCCACTCCCCCTGTTTCCCGACAGTGTAGGTAGAGGCAACGGACCGCCATTTCAAACGATCCTGAGATAATCGATTTTAACTTTCGCGATTTGTATACGTCATACAAAATAAAATTAGCGGGTCTTAAATGCGTACAATTAACTTATTTAAGGTATAAATACCTATTTGTTGCCGACGTTTCGCTCGTCTTGCACCGAGCGTGGTCGCGGAGGGACTATCTCTGCGTATAGTATTTTATTTGATCCTGACATAATTATTATCTCTCTTGCTTCGTTCACTCTCATCAATTTTTCATGCATGCTCTTTGGCTTTGGGTTCTTCTAATTGTCCTCTTTTTGGAATAACTTCCATCAGGTCAGATAACGTCCGCCTAGGTCTATCCCTTCCTCCTAAACCATTTTTTAGTTTCATATTATTATACTGGTATATAGTTTAACACTACACATTCATCGATAAAGCAGAAAGATCCTTCATTTAAATAGTTATTTATTCGTCTCACATTTCGGATTCCCTTAGCCTTACCTAACAAGAACATTTGTAGCTCCAGCGATCTTATCACATAATCCCAACACTTTGTCTGTCTGGAAAATAAATCAGGAGTCCCGCGATTAGACACAAACATTAAGAGCGTTTAGGCGCGTAAAGTGTTATGGGCGTATATTCGGCTTTTCGCACTAACTTTCTATCTTTAGCTTTAGATAGATATAAGAACCAATTTTAACTAAATTTGGTAGGCTGAAAATTGGTAATTTATATTATTGCTACCTTCTGACTCTATAACTGACTCAAACGTTGACAAGGTCGTGGGTCAAAGTAATAGCACACTTACATGAAAACAGTATTTTTCATTCGAATAACGGGTAAAAGTCATTCAAGGAGCAGACAGGTAATTTTTATTACCACGTGACAAAAATGAAGCAACTTGGTCCTAACAAGAACACCTCAAAACCTGATTCTTAATTTCACAAAATAAGTATTCCTAATTCATTTCCAAAATCACGGCAAGCAGCCAAACTCTAGTTAAGCATAAATCCAGTGGAAATCTCCCGAGAACTGAAGTACGAGGTGAAATATAAAGCGATCCAGTTTGATCTAACATTGATCTGGATTTAACCGACTCAAACCGGAGTACTGAGGCCCACGTGTATTATTTAAATACACATTATTAACTGCTTCCATATGTCAATATTCTTTCTGTAAAAAAATTGACTGGTTTTCTTTTATAATGTTTTTATGGCTTCAGCTTCGTTATCTTGTAACGGCGTCTCATATGTTAAGTGTGTTATATCGTAGTGTAAGCTAAGAGTGATTTTTGAAGACACACCGACTTTTTAAGAAGAGTGAAGATGTATCTGCTGATTAAGAGGACCCGGGTTCGGTTCCCGGGTCGGGCAAAAGTGTTACTTTACTTTAGCAGCAAGGAGTCTCAAAGTGCCTCCTATTACGTGAGACTAAAATTTGTAACATGCCAAAATGTGGGTGTAATATTACACCTCTGCCTTCTCTATCGGGGATATAGGCGCGAGTCTAAAAAAATGGAGTTCAGTTTCTACACAGATTATATTATTAGTGAACGCCTTGCATATTCACATATATACATAGACTCACGCCTGTTTCCCGGAGGGGTAGGCAGAGACTACGGAACGCCATTTGCAACGATCCTGACATATCTCTCTTGCTTCATTCACTCCCATCAGATTCCTCATGCATGCTCTTCTGTTCAGGGTACTTCTCACCTGTCCTGTTTTTAGGATGTCTCCAATCTGGTCAGAGAACGTCCGCCTAGGTCTTCCCCTTCGTCCTGTCCCTTCCACACTTGCCTTATATATCTGCTTGCTTGCATATTCACGTCTCAAGTTATTTCGCGTTTCATTGCATCGTCAAAGTAATTATTAATCCTACAACAAATATGCTTTACTCCAGTTGTGGTTATATTTTCTAAGGCCCTACCTTGCTGGTTACGCCACTGCGCTGATTATTCTCTCAGTTACAGAAAGTTATGGTGGTTATTATATACTACTGGCGCTAAGTCCAGGCATATATTATATGATATAAGATAATATATGCCTGGGATATTATATGAGATATGCAAGACTGACTCATACCACATAGATCTTTGATATCGCTTCTGTCACCTTAAGATAAGCAAATCTTAACAGCCAAAATTCACCACGTCAGATTTCTTATCGAGATCACTTTTAACAAGCATATTTCTTTGTGAATCTACCGTTCCATCGATCCTTGAGGCTTACTACTATTTATGAATAATTCATCTCAGTTTCTGCTTGTATAAAATTTTCCTTCTCCTTGCCTTATTATTGCCAATTCTACTGGGAATGATGTTCTGATCTATTGATCAGCAGTCCATCGGTTTTTATGTTATAGTATTTGTGCCAGGTTTTGCACAGGGTTAAATGTTAATAATTAGCCCTATGCGATTCAAGTTTATCAGATGAAAGCATCAAAACTCAAAATTACATTACGTAAAATTCTGTTGGGAAGTCTCATTACTCATGATTCGAAGTGCACTCAAGATATTAGAACTTCTATATCAATAGCCAAAACAGCATTTAACAACAAAAAGCATCTTTTGAAATAAAAAATAGCAAAACATATTAGAAAACAATTTATTAAATCATGTACATGGAGTATTGCTCTGTACGGAAGCGAAACGTGGACGATGACTCAGCAAGACCGGGAAAGACTGGAGGCTTTCGGGATGTAGTGCTGGAGGCGGATGGAAAGGATCAGCTGGATTGCGAAGAAGACCAACGCGGGAGTATTGAGCCTTGTCCAAGAAAAATGAAGCATTTTAGCGACAGTAGAAGGAAGAAGAGGAAAGATGTTTGGCCACCTTATGCGACATGATGAATTTATCAAAAACATTCTGTAAGGCAAAATAGAAGGAAAGAGAGGAAGAGGTCGACCCAGACGGGCATACACGGATCTAATGAAAGAAAAGGCAAAGGTCATATCGTATAAAGAGGTCAAGGTATTAGCTGAAGACCGAAATATATGGCGTAAACTCCACCGACAAGAGCAGAGCTCTTAAATTGAAAGAAAAAAATCTGCATATTTGTATATTTTGTCTTAGCACCTACACTGGTCGATTCTGAGGTGCCGTGTGTGATAGATGCCGTGAATGCTTGGAGAATGGCTTGTCCAAACACCGAGTTACCCCGAGACTTATCCTTTATCAGAGGCAATGGGACGGGCCGTTTTGCAGCGCAGTACGAGAAAATCAGCTAAGTACATCGTCCAATGCTGCAGAGCGTGCCCGTTTGCTGGCTGTGGGAGAATGAGAATCGGGTCTCTGGCTTCAGGCACTGCTATCGTCCAACATAGTTACCATGTTGGACGATACGACTTTCCGCATCGCTGCTTGCCTCCGTTTAGGTGCGTCATGTGGTTCTCCGCATCGCTGTTCCTGTGGGGAGGCTGACGACAGTCTTGGTCACCATGGCTTATCAAGCAGCAGCAGCGCAGGTCGTATATCACGACACGGCAATCTCAATGACATATTTCGCCGGGCTCTTGTCACCGCCGGCGTTCCAGCCCAACTTGAACCTCAGGGGCTGGCACGTGACGATGGCAAAAGATCAGACGGTATGTCTTTACTCCCATGGAAGTTGGGTTGGCCTTTGGTGTGGGACGCAACGTGTGTCGATACTCTCGCGCCATCTCATCTTCCTGGCACAGCGGGTTGTGCGGGCGCTGCTGCAGCTACAGCGGAGACCTTCAAACGGTGCAAATACGCAAAATAGTAGGGGATTACGTATTTGAGCCGTTTGGGGTCGAAACGTTGGGGCCATGGGGTCCAAGTGCAAGATCTCTTTTTAGAGATCTCGCAAAGAGATTGGTCGACGCCTCGTGTGACCAGAAGGCTGGGGTGTACTTGGCCCAAAAGTTAAGCATTGCCATACAACGTGGCAATGCTGCCAGCGTTCTGGGCACGCTCCCGGTCGACGGCGATTTGGAGGACTTTTATGACGCCCTCTAAAGTATTTTCTTTTTCCGTTTGGTTTGTTTTGTATATTTGTCATAGGATAGTATTTTAAAATTTAAGTTAAGTTTAATTAAATACCCAAATAATATTATGTACATTGTTATGAAATAAAAATTGATATAGATTGCTTTGTTATTTCGCTGTAATTATAATGTGCTCGAAACACATGTGAAGTCTGCCAACCCGCACTTGGCCAGCGTGGTGGACTATGACCTTATTCTTCTCATGACGTGAAGAGGTCCGTGTTCAGTAGTGGAACAGTATATATACAGGATTGTTGAAGATTATAAGAATAAAAATGTAATTAAGAAAACAAGCACTTACACTTACTATGAACTCTAAATATGATCACTTTCTCATGAAATGTTGTTCAGTATCTATACTAATACTAACATAATAAAGCGAAGAGTTTTTTATTCTATTGGTTGAACGCGCTAATCTTGATAGCTTATTTATCGAGGAAGCCTGGAGGCTATAACATATCACGCTCAGCACCTCGGGTGCGGAGCAGTAGCGTTAAATAGCGTGGGTATAACCGCAGGCTCATATAGTGCAATATAATTTTTAAGTCTATTTTCTAATAAAAAAATTGGTTGCCTGTAAAGTCGATATACGGGCGAAAGTTTTACGTGACAACGACTTTGAGTGGTAAAATAATTTTAATGTGAATATTCATTCGTATAGTAGGAAGAAGGATGAAAGACGCGTGCCTTTCACTTTTTATGTCTGTCTCTCTCGCTCTTAGGCGGGACGCGTGCCTCTCACTCGCTCTCATTGTGAGCGCATAACGTGAGCGGAGCGTAACGCAGTTTCTTGAAGTGTCACCCGGCAAACCAATTTATAAGACGTTGTCACGTCAAAACATAAAAATAAGTCAAATACTCTATCACACGGTTAGAAGTCAAGGTAACAAGTGGTCAAACCAATCAAAAGAAATAAAACGGAAGCATACCCTCCTCAGTTTCGCCGCAGTGAGGTGATTACCTCAATTTTCCCTCAGAATACGTTCCTTTTGTTCGACACACAATGTTTTCTTTTGTCTTTTCCTTCGTTATCTTGTAGGACATACGACACCGCTAGATAGGTTACTTGGGAATGGAATAGTCAGCTTTTCCGCGTTAATTTTGCTCTATATGTGTAAACTAAAGGATTAAGGGTTCTGTGGTACAATGCAACTGGGTGTGACGTCCGTGGGTTTACTGCAGGGTTCAGTTGAAAACCAGCGTCAGGCTTCAAGTCCGACGTATGCTGAACTGAACACCTGATAGCTACTGCTCATTTTTAAATATTATAATGTCTCTTATGAGTGTTTCACTTGTGTGTATTGTTATTAATTTTATTGTTATTTTTGTTATATTTTATCTGGCTTATATACACATGCTTTTAATCTGTTTTATGCCTTTGTTATATGAGTGCTGTGATGATTGCAGCAATAAACGTTTTTTTCTTTCTTTCTTTTCCTCAGCTACGACCGCACGTTTCTTTAACGTAACTGGTTATACCCGATCCCGTGGGAATTTTGAGAAATCCTTTCTTAGTGCACCACTACAGTCCTCAAAGAACATGTAAAATTTCGGCTTCCTGCGCCCAATAGTTTTAGGTGTACGTTGTCAGTTAAATTCATTAAAGATTTTAACTTGTGTGGCTATTTTTGTAGTTGACTGTACTTACACGTTGCCTTCTGTTATTAGCGAATAATATGTGTGTTTAAAATACATCCATGCATTCTTAAGAAGTAGGTACGGCACTAAAAGTATAAATTTTACAATTAAGTACCGATTTATTTTTAAATCAACCACATAATGAATAACAAGTCGAAATTGTATTGAACTCAAACGTAGTAGCGGCCGTTTTATTTTAATTTACTTGTTACCAGATTGCTCAAGGCTTCTTACATTTAAAATTCAACACTGCCTTTGCCAGACACACCCTTTATTTAGCTTAAAATATTTTAACACAAGATATTGGAATAAATTAATCCTCTTCAGTTGTATTAGAGCTTTATAGAAAGGTAAAAATATTAATAATATAAAAATTCAAATTAATAATTTCGTGACTAAAAGTAAAGGAAATTATAGTCAAAAGTGACTTTATCAGCGTTTTTTATTCCCAATTGCTCCAAAAGGTATCCAAATCGATTAAAAAAAGTTCTGGCGATAATTACCGATATTTATTTATATTACGAACACTACCACATGCCACAGACTACTGTTGGTCTCTCCATTAGGCTATAGTTGCTTTTTGATTTGTTATGACGTAATTTTACTAAAAGAACTGTACTGATCTTATTTCCACGGCTCAAGTAACTTTGAACCCACGTGACATCACCCTTCATACGAAGATGAAAGCCTTGCTCAAGCCATTTATCATACGTTATAATTAACTCCGAGATATTAATATTATGAGCTCTATTCAGTTAAGTCTGATGTATGGGCCATACATCAGACTTAACTGAATAGAGCTCATAATATTCAACAGTATCTTGTTTCACGTCAGCTTAAACTTTTGACGGAGAAAGCGACGTGAAGGCAGATTTCATACAGTTTATATTGAAGTGAAGTTACTCGGGTGGAGAGATAAACTGAGCATTTTCAGCTTAAGAACTAAAACATGTTTCTTTTACAGCCAATGCTGCTTTCTTCAGATTTTATTAAAAAAAATTATGTTATGCTACTAGCTTTTATCACCGGCTTCTTGTAGGGATCTTCTTTTGCAACAAAAAGATAACTATGAATTATTATAGTTTTATCAAAACCTGTTCAGTCGTTTTGCGTGAAACAACTATAAAGGGGGCCATACACTATGCAATTCCCTGCAGGCCGTCGCCTCAACAGGCGATCGTAAGACCAATATCGCCGAGTTCCATACACTAGCAGTCAACCGCCTGCAGGCGGCCGTACTGAACTGCAGATGATGGCCTGAAGATAGCACACACTACAGTCCGGTACCTACAGGCGGACTGTCGGTCAATGAATCAGGACTGCAGGCGGACTGCCGCGGCCAAGAAACAGGACTGCGGGAGATCCCCAGTTTGTCACCATGCTCCGTCGGAAACGTTGCGCGATGTTTGTTTTGTCAGTTCTTAAGGAACCCCAAGAAAAAAGGGTCTGGGTAAAAAGTTGGCTGCGAGATAGAGAGGCTAGCTCTCACATGTCGTTGCTCCGTCAACTGAGGCTGTCTCACCACGAGGATCTAACGAATTATCTGAGGATGAGTGAAGAAAATTTCCAAAAACTTCTAAATTTGGTTGCATTGAAAATCACAAAAGTGAACACTCATTTGCGCCAGGCTATCACTGCCGAAGAAAGGTTGACTGCAACTCTGAGATTATTGGCAATGGGTCAAAGTTTCGAAGATCTGAAGTTTCCCACGCGAATTTCACCTCAAGCACTTGGGAAAATCATACCCGAGACCTGCAAACAACTTTACCTGGTGCTAAAGGATTCTTATTTGATGTAAGATTAAATTTAAAAAAAAAAACTTAATTCACCTTATTATATTTTATTTTGCTCAATTACATTAAAAAATTATGTAAGCAGATAGGTATTGTATGTGTATTGGAAATTATTGAAAAAAATCAGATAAGTATTTTAAATGAATTTAACGGAAAGCTAATGCGCTTTTAAGGACAACTATTTTAAGCTACTTCAACAATAAAAATTCAGACAACTGGTTATCAGAGTCAGCATCAGCAGATTCCAAGTATTCGTTTGTGGTACTTCCCTCTCCAGTTATCGGATTGAAGTTGTTAGTAGTCTGGAAGAGGTTTTCATCTTGACCAAAGGAGCAGAAAATCTGTTTTTCTACTCGACGAACTGGTGTTTGCGGCTGTACGAACTTGAGACCCAGGAAATCAGTTTCCTCTTGAAGCCTTCCCTTCACACCATGCATCAACACTTTGTTGATTAATATTTCAGCATACAGTTTTTGATCTCCATCCATACGGCGTAATTTGCATGCGACGTTGAGCCCAATGCCATCGAACTCATCGTCCTCCTTCAAAGCTTTCAAAACTGCGTCGATAGCATCTTTTCTTTTTTTCTGATTGCCCGATTTTTTTGTATTTCCGGATAAAGTTGATGGGCCTGATGAAATACTGTCAGACCAACTGAGGCTAGCAACTGGGGAAGGGGGCGATACCAGTTGTGATGACGTATGGTTTGAGGTTTCATCCTGACTCTCCTGGAACATATAAATTGAATAGAAACTTTAAAAGCTGAATAAAAACACCTAAATCTAATAATTAACATTTAATATACTTAATTTATTACAGAAATAGATTACGTTATATGTTAATACTAGAGGACGCCAGCAGCTACGCCTGCATTTTTTTTTAATTTACCCGTTTTGGCCGATCCCGTGGGAATTTCGGGAAATCCCTGCTTAGTGCACCCCTACGGTCCCCAAGAAACATACATGCCAAATTTCAGCTTCCTGCGCCCAATAGTTTCGGCTGTAGCGTGTCTGTCAGTCAGTCAGTAACGCAAGGATTTTATATATTAAGATTTGTAACGGAGATTGCCGTACTTTACCTAATATGTAATGTTGATTTGGGGTCTTCACTAATTACTGAGGTTGTAGGGGTACTTTACTCAAAGGTAGAAATAAGTTGAAATATTTTATTTTACAACAAGAATTACGGTTTTTATTTAATTAAAGATCTTAATAATTTAGCTATCTATATTTAAAAACATCAATATATAAATTCAAGAGATAATTACAATTATAATATATCTTTAAAATAACGTTCAGGGAAAACTTTAGTATTCTTTGATAATAATATGAAAGAGAAAAACACAAAAAAATAGTTTTTAAAAACTTACCAAAGAATTCCCGTTATGGCACTCACTGTTCTCGACTTTGATTAGTTAAAAGTTTAAAAGATAAAATACTGAACCTTTCTGAGGTTTCCAAAAATCCTGATTACTATATAGATAATGCAGATTTCTTTTGACTACTTGAACTATAGTAGGAAATATATGATCATCTATATTATATAACCCGGATTCACCACCTCAAAACGGTCAGGAGACTCACTCAGTCTCTTCCAAACGAGATCTGCTGGACTTCCCAATTTTCGGTGTATATATGTGTCATATTCATCAGTGAATGCCAAAGACGTGAGTTCTCATGGCTAAGCCAAATCTCTAGCTATTGCTGGTATCATTCGAGCATCTTATGTTATTGAAAGATGCTACTGTATTTTTAATAACAGCAGCAATCTATCTGTCAACTGGGAAATAAATAATTTTTAATGAATTAAATCTTTAAACTCTACTTTTTGGTATGATAAAAAAAATGAATTAAATTTGATATTATTGTCAAATATAACATATAATATCACATAAATAACATATAACATAAAATATTAATTAACATATAATACACTTTCTCTTATATTTATTATTTGTTTCAGTCACCAAACTCTGAAGAGGAATGGCAACAGACAGGAAAAGATTTCGAAAACAGATGGAACTTTCCTAATTGTGGAGGGGCCATCGATGGGAAGCATATCAGAATCAAGAAACCTCCAAACAGTGGCTCATATTTTTATAATTACAAGGGGTTTTGCAGTATAGTTTTGTTGGCAATTGTTAACGCAGACTATCAGTTCATATACGTAAATGTTGGCTGTAACGGCAGAGTCTCTGATGGAGGTGTAATTGAATGTACCGGTTTTTATACGAAGTTACTAAACAAAAGTCTCAATTTGCCACCAAACAGTGCCAACAAGGCAAACCTCAATTTCGTATTTGTAGCTGACGACGCTTTTGCTTTGCATGAAAACGTACTTAAACCATATCCTCAAAGACAATTGACTTATGACCAGTGCATATTCAACTACCGTTTGAGCAGAGCTCGCAGAATAGTAGAAAATGCTTTCGGCATTCTGTCAAGTCGTTTCCGGATATTTCACACAGAAATCAACTTGAAACCAGAAAAAATAGATTTCATTGTGCTAGCAGCGTGTGCTCTTCATAATTTTCTGAGGAAGGAAGCAAAAGCGTTGTACATGCCATCAAATTCACTCGATGTAGAAGATGTTGATAGTGGGGAAGTCATTCGAGGGGATAGGGTGGAAGATCAGCTGGTGGGTCTACGACAGGGATATAATAGACAAGTTTTGTGTGAAAATGCAAAGGAGAATCGTGATAATTACAGAACTATTTTGTTGGAGAAGGTGCAGTTTCCTGGCAAAACTAATTTGTCACCAATTAGGGTGGGAGGGTGAAATATTATACTGTGAAAATTTGTTTGTACTGTTGTATGTATTTGATATAAATTAAAGAATAAAATAGAATAGAATAAAAATAACTTACGAGTTGTGATTCCTCACTTCCAGTCGTCGCTCTAGTTTCTTCATAGTCAGCTGTAAACAATAGCAAGTCGAAATACCACAGTGACGGGGTATACACGTCATCTCCCGATGAGCCCGACTTTTGCTGTTTTACTTTCTTCAACTCTTTACGGAACGCACATCTCAAGTTATTAATTTTTTTTTTTCACTGTGTCAATGGTGGCTGACGGCACAGTTTTTTGATAAACTTCAACAACTCACCGTAGGCCTCATCCCGCGATCTTTTATTTGCGTAGGAATCGTCCTTGACTTTCCATAAAAAGGGGTAGGCCCGATATATTTCAATAAATGCGGAAATGAAAGGAGGTTTCCCGTCCATTTTTCCCCGTCAGTCCAATCTCGGCTGTTGAATGATCTCACGAAAATTATCTCACGCAAAACTGATGGAAACGGTGACAACAGATAGCTTGCCTGCAGGCTAACTGACAGTGTGTGGTGGGGGCCACATGAGATCATTATCCGACAGGTCGCTGCCTGTCGCGAATCGCTCATCCTATCCCCGCCTGCCCGGCGACCACACACCTTCAGTCCGGGCGAACTGCAGTCCATTATCTTCAGAAGGCCAATTCTCGTATTTAACAGACACTGACACTGAATTTTGACTGAACTGCGATTTAATTTTGAATTGACTCACAATTGGTATTCTGCTCCACTTAATCTCCTTATAGTATAATTTCGATAAATTCAATTTATAATCTCTTGTTGATCTTAGAGGTAATGTCAAAAACTCAAAAATAAAAACATGAATTTTGCCATTGTATGGGAAAATACATTAATAGGAATGGTTATTGGATGCCAATACGTTTACATGCCAAATTAAAATTAATATACAACTAAGTAATAAAATTTCGGTAAGTAAATATATTGGTTCCTTGGATTGTGTGAATTATTTTCAATAGGTATTCAATAATTAACATACATACATACATAGACTCACGCCTGTTTTCCCGAAGGGGTAGGCAGAGGCATATTAAACGCCCACTTTTCGCCAGTGTTTTGATCCCACGTAATAGGTGGCGAGCCTATTGCCGCTAATTAAAAAAATTAATTTTCAATAATAGAAATAATTCAGACATTATAAAGATTTTAACGATGGTAACGTACAATTGGGTTTTTTAATTCGCTTTTTCCTCCTGATAATTTTATCTCATTTGTTGAATTTCTCGAGCAAAAGTTTCGCGAATAGGTATTTCGATCTTGAAATAAATATTGTCAATGCTGGCAACGAAATACTTAACATGTTTGCATGTTGTCCACCAGGATCTCCTAGCCAGATCCCCCAGAGGATCCTCGTGAACTCATTAGTTGTGAAATTGTATAAAAGCAATTAACGTTTACAAAACCAGTGACTATCAGAAAGTTATCAGCCATCGATAGGGATTACAAAAATCAGGTGCATGCGATTTTCGACCTTATTGACGTAACTCAGAATTTATAATTTTAATAACGTATCAATGTCAGAAAGCAAGAAAATACCAAAAAGAAGTTTATCATGAATTGTCAATAAGGTCGAAAATCGCATGCACCTGTTTTTTGTAAGCCCTATCGATGGTTGATCATTTTATAGTCATTTGTTTTGTAGACATGAATTTGTCTTATGCTCGCTGTACACATTGGCCCAACATGCTGGCCCAACGTATTGGCCCAATGTGTAGAGAGCTACTTGGCGCTATGTTGGCTTAATGTACCGCTGTACACATTGGCCCAACATGCTGGCCCAACGTATTGGCCCAATGTGTAGAGAGCTACTTGGCGCTATGTTGGCTTAATTGGTGTAGTTGGCGCCGACGTTGGCCGGCCAGCCGAATAGTGTCGGTTTTTTGTGCACACATCAAAGGATCTTGGCGCGCTCCGCCAACAGCGTTCACACGTTGGACTACCCCGACAGCGGAGACAGTACTGTTGCGCGTGAATATATTTACGTTCCCAAGTTAATATACATATTAGTAGTAGGTCGTTACGTGTTTTGCTCGTAATCGGCTGTAAGTAGTTTTGTAAGTACGCATAATCGGTTCCAAAAGTGATTATTTCTGTAACTATTTATTTCTAAAAAGACAACTCCCGCATTAGGACTAAATCCTGTGTCACGGGGGACTTTAGAAACATACATCTAACGAGGACAATTAACACCCAGACTCGAAACAACAATTTATGGATCACACAAAGTGATATCTCGTGTGGGAATCGAAACCTCGCTTAAACCACTACGCCAACCGTGCAGTCAGACAGTTCAATGCAGTCTCGATACGGTATACCAAGAAACATTACTGTAGAATTATGCTAAATAGTTACTTCACAAGTAAGAACCATATATCTATTTTCATATTGTAATAAAGATTGCCCATTACTTTTAAAGGTAAACATAATTTCATTGTTTACGTATTAAATGAACTTTCCTTCATACTTTAGCCAGGCTTAGGACTGGCTGCACAACTTATTTTTTATATGAATTTACGTATTAAATGGATATTGAGAAATTGCACACATTGATCATACCACTACTATTTTAAACCAATAATTTATACAAACATAGCAAATTATCGTTCTGATTTACATAAGGTGCATTCTCATTTGAAATATCCCAAAAGTGTTATCTGATTATTTATTTTTATTTAAGCATCGAGTTGTACATAAGACAATGACGATACGATGTGCATTACGAAATTATTACGCACACTATGACACAGCCCAGCGCATCAAGCTCGGACGAACTCTGGTATAATCATATAGTTTCGTGACAGTAATATAAACTAACAGTATTGTAACTCGGCCGCCTTCGTGAGTTATATACCTACCAGACGCGCCGCATGCGAGCTGCGGCACGATCGCGGCTGTGGGTACTCTTGGCACAGTCCGCACAGTCTAATGGGTACTCTGCTCGAGGCGCGTAAGTATAACTCGAGTTTCGTGCGTTTGTATGGAGTTACAATACTGTTAGATATTATTACCGTGGTTTCGTGTAATGAGCTGTCGTGCAGGCGCACCGCGCGCCGAGCATCGCGCGCGCGATACATACCTACATACAGAGCTGGAACCATAGATTATACACATACTGGTAGCTGGAACCGCTTACGAAAAGTAACTAGTTAAATCAGCCACGAAACTACTTACGCGGTTACGTGTATACGTAGGTACGCAGTTTTATGAATCGATTACGTTAAATAACGCCCACTCCTAATAGATACATATATAACGAGTGCGGCGGCATAGGACAGCAATGGTGTTTTACAATTTATAGTAATTGTACCGAAAATGAACAATAAAATATATCTTTTTACTAATTTTTATGTTGTTTTTTAATTAATTTTTGTAAAATTAAAAACGAAGTAACTTGAAAAACATATTTTTCTTAAATACCACATTGATATCTTCTAGGCTTGATAGTTGGGGTAGGTTTTTAACCAACATTTCTTTTATTAATAATAAGCTACCTATTTTATATTTGAGGTAAATGAAGCGTGGAGCTGTATGGCGGATAAAATTGAATATTAATTTTATCCGCCATAAGTCTCCACGCCACTATTAACGAAAACAAAAACAAAAAAATAATCATTAATGACAACATGTAAAATGCATCACATTCTACTTTAGTACACATGTACGCGCAAGTAATAATTAAACGCACTGTATAAATAAATAGCCGTGGCTGCAAGTGCTTCTACGTCCATCTTTGTCTAAGCACCAATGCAGAATGATCCGTCAGCCAATGTGTAAATAGCAATCTTGGCATCGCACACTGGCGAATATTACCAAAAAGATGGCCAAAATATTTTAATAATAAATATGCATTAAATAAACGATTTACGAATT
The DNA here is from genome assembly GCA_944739405.2 of Euclidia mi. Classification (NCBI taxonomy): domain Eukaryota; kingdom Metazoa; phylum Arthropoda; class Insecta; order Lepidoptera; family Erebidae; genus Euclidia; species Euclidia mi. Next base: position 42,096,561 of record OX123206.2, read on the forward strand.
AAGATATTGATAGTTTTAAAAGAATAGAAGGATAATAGTTAGTATATGTACATATATATATGATAGAGAATAACAAGAATTTAACCATCGCAAATTGTTTTATAATTAATAATATTCATAACTAAGAAACATAAATGATCAGAGATACACAAACTATATGGTATCCAATATTGATACCTAACTTTGTTAAAAAAAATCAATACTCTACTTCAGGTTCTTTCAACAGTTAAAAATTGCATCCAGGGCAACTGCGTATTGGACTTTCTGGACGTTTTACGTGAACTTGAGATATAAGGAACGGAAGAAACGCAAACACTTTGAAATAAATGTCTCATTTGTAGTTTAAATACGGGGCGTTTTTTCTTGTAAAGTCTCTGCGATATTTATTTATATCCTTATTTCTTGATTCTTGGGCATCTTTAGATAGATATCAACTTTTTTTAAACCACTCATTAAAATAATGAACTCAAGTTAAAGACCTCAAAATATTCAACGACAAAATGTACGCGGTAATGCCGGGACTTACAGCTAATAAAAACTAATCATTAGGCAGATATCGATAGCCAAATCTAAAACAAACTAAATACTAGCATTATTATGCTTCAATGTAAAACAGCTTATTTCTCGGAATACAGAAGAATATCGTATTATTTCCTTATTCTTCCGTAAGTAAATAATACTATCAATTTCTAGGCAAAGGTATCGGTGTTAGGATTTATTTTAGAAAGTAGTAATATCTGACAGCAATTATAAATACCTCTTGAAATAGAATCCATAACAGAAAAACACTTGTAAAAACAACGAGCGACAACATGCGACTTGAGAATCATCGATACGATATTTTTGATCAGCTTCTTAGACAGATAGATGATTATAGAATTTTACCATATAAAATATATAAAAAAATGCTCAAAAGTTGCGTCATTTATTAAGGTTTAAGCTAAGTGTTATAAAAGTGTTCTATCGACAATATTTTAAAGTCATTTATTGTCCAGGTTTTAGCAAATATTCGCCAGTGTGCGTCGTATCATGTTGGCCCAACATGCTGGGCCAGCTAGTTGGGCCAATGTGTACAGGGGCTTTTACACAATTTCTTTTTAAACTTATTTTAGATACATATCCCCGTGGTAAAACTAGTGGCACATAATAGCTAAAGGCGATTCCTATGTTTATTAGCAAAATAGATCATAAATATTACCAGAAAAATATTCAACACTATTAGTGGTATCGTTGGGAATGTCAAATAAATCACGTCATCACGTCGTGTCCTTGGTAAAAAATGTATATTTTTATTCCGTGCTTTTAAAAGTATCAGGTGCATGCTTTTTTGGTTCCACTCGCTATTTTATTTACAACTGTACTTCTGCCGTATAGCGAATCGGTCGAGTCCAAGAATCTGCCCAATTCACGAATCTGTCGAGTTGGGAATCTGCCGAATCACGAATCTGTCCATTCCAGAATATGTCGTATACCGAACAAGCGATTTGTCTTAACCTATTGTGACAACCCTACCAAAATAGGTAACAAATTTACAAGCTCTTAAGAAGCTGTTTCTCTGTTTGGTTTATTTACTCATGTGGTTATATTATGTACGATGGTATCATTGTGAAAAAACTAGAAATACCTTACCTGCTCTACTAATAATTAGCAGAATACCGTTCACACTAGTTCACACTTGGTTCAACTTTCGATGTAGTCCCGATCTCATTCAAGTGTCAGTTAAGTTACGAGAATACCATTTATGACGCCGAGACTAGATCGATATTGGAATTTGAACAAATATAATTACCAGAATTGGCCTTCAGATCAACAGATAAATGTGTGGGCAATCCCGATCTACGGTCTTACAATTATCTTCACTTAAACTGACAGTGTATGGGGCGCTTAACAACTTTCATAATAAGTTCTACACTCTTAATAACTTCCACATTTGTAATATCATTATGATATTACTTTTATTAATTGGGTATAATATGTAGCCACTCAATGATGTATATTCGTGTGGTAACGGATTATGAATACAATTTTTTTTATATTCTAATATTCTTCCTCATACACACCTCACCATCTAGTCCCAAACTAAGCAGAGCATGTACTATGGGTACTAGACAATGGATAAACATACATATATATATTTTTTTGTAAATACATGCATATCATACATAGAAACACCCAGACCAAGACAAACATCCATGTTAATGCACACAAATGTTTGACTTGAGTGGGAAGCGAATCCACGACCTTCGGCGTAGCAGTCGCTTACACTCCCGCTGCGCCAACCGGTCGTCAATTTCACTACCCATTTTATTATACGGGTTTAGCAAGAGGACACTAAGGTAAATACACGGAAAAGGTAAGAGACGGCAAACTCGACATCAAATTCTGTACCAAACCACCTGGCCATCGTAGTATAGTAGGATTAATGTTCCTCTTTAGGGTCGTAGCACACATATCAACTCAGAAAGGGATCGTCACCGTATCGCCTTTCGCCTCGCCGTCAAACAGGCGTCAACCTGACGTAACCATGTAACGTAAGCGGATCAGAAGCTCCGGCACGTCGACTCGGCTACAGCTAGGTGACGCTGTGCTTACGGCTCGCCCACCGCTGATTGACGGCTAGGCGTCTATCATTTGGAATCCGAACGCAGACCGCGGGAGGGGCGTGGACGAAGAGACGTAAGCTAGGCTACGGAGAGCCGTAAGCTAGGCTACGGATAGCCGTAAGCTAGGGTACGGAGAACCGTAAGCGCGGGAACTGCAAGTCGACCACGCACCGCACCGGTTCGTGAGCTTGTCCCGAGGCGAGGCGATTACGTTACGATTCCGATTAGTGTGCGTTGCAGTAGGGAGTTCCATACAAATAATACTGAACGGCTCCAGTTGATACGGTGCCGATCCCCTTCCGAATTGATACGTGTGCTACGAGCCTTACTCACAGTGCTACGTGGTGCGACTGTGAAAAATATTAGGTGATCCTAAATACAGCAGTAGACTGCGAACAAAAACTTTAAAAGAGGATGTTTGTCTCGGTCGGGATGTTTCTGTATAATATGAATGTACAAAATAAATAGGAATACATGTATGTTTCCATTCATTGTCTACTACGAGGTCTGCTTAGTTTGGAACTAGATGGTATTATTGGAATAAGTATTATACTTGCAAAGATTGTAAATAAATATAACACCAGGCATCGCAACTGTGAAATTATGGCCACTACATAACCGTGTATTTATGCCATAGCACTACAAAGCATTCACGAATACAAAATTAATTCTCAGCACCACACAAACCGTTAGCATTTAGAATAGTCTTCGCCATTCGATTTGAATTCTAATAGACAATAATTATCACTGTTATGGCGGTGATCCACTTCAGCATTCACGCCATTTACTTGTAACAGAACAAAGTGCACTCGCCGTTGTTTGTTTTGACGAACAGAGTCGAACATTCTCACGATCTTTCTAGCGAACGCTCTTTTCAGCAACAACTTCGAAGTTTTACTGCCTTTCGAGGCATAGGCATTCCCACCAAGAACTTAGGCTCCCAAGCCAACCTCACCTGCAAGTGGTGCACCTGCCGATCAACGGACGAGGCTCTGGGAAACAAAATATCCCGATAAGCGGCAATAGGCTCGCCACCTATTACGTGGGATCAAAACACTGGCGAAAATAGGGCGTTTAATATGCCTCTGCCTACCCCTTCGGGGAGACAAGCGTGAGTCTATGTATGTATGTTTGTATGTTTTACTGCCTATTCGCTAGAATGCTCGCCAGAACGTTCTTTAGAATGCTGTTAAACACACTCGTTTGTTTTTCAGTTATAGAACAGTCGCAAGAATGTTAATTATACATAAACGAACAAGTGTATCGGCACCATTACGGTGCTAATTGTCTAATCATCATCATCATCATCAGCCTTTAACAGTCCCCTGCTGGACTAGGCCTCTCCTTTGAAAAGAGGAATTGTCCTACTAAACCACGCTGGCCAAATGGGTTGGTATAGGGTTTGTACCAAGTTTTCCTTCGCTTACAGTGCTGTTCTCTGCATAATATGGCCCCTCTGTCGGCTCTTACGACACCTATGGGATAATATGGGGTGCTGACATTGCGTATTCTTAATCCGTCACCACATTATACATTGTACTTAAAAGAAAATATTTCAAGATTATAGTACTCGTATGTGTTACTTGAAATTAAAATAAAAGTAAATAAATCTTCAAAGTTATTATTTTAAACCTAAAATTATTATATAAATTAATATTTTCTATATATACATTCACTCGTAGCTCGTCGTGCTAACCGGTTGTTTACAACTATTCCGCTATACGTGTGTGTGTGTGCGCATAACGCTCTGTACGTGTTACCGTAGCGTATCGGCCGGCCGGCGCGAGGACTTACCTGCGTAACATAGTGTAGCTTACGATCTAGAGAAATCACTATCATTACGACGGTGCGATGACAACACTAAACAGCACATTCAGTCACTTGGAGGAGCAATCGCAGAGACCTGGAGAGATGAGCGTGGACATGGATGGATCGCTTATTGATAAGGAGTCACCGCCGCCATATGTTACTTTTCGGAAAGCTGTCACAAATAGCCAAGAGTCTGACATTCGTTTAGAATTGAAAACGTATCAAGAGAATATGATGTCGAAACTCGATACGTGGTTTTCTATGCAAGACTATAAGTTTTCTAAATTACTTAAAGAATTTGATGACGTCAAAACGTCAATTAAGTACATCAGCGATAAGTATGACGATCTTGATAAAAGGACCCAAGAGGTATGCGATCGTATGCATGTAATTGAGGAGAATACCCAAGTGAATGATTCCCGGATTGCTATCCTTGAAGCTAGATTAGAGTCTATGGAGCAAAGAGCGCGCAACTGCAACATTGAAATTAGCAATTTACCGGAAAAACGAGGTGAAAATCTCTTAGCGATTATGGAAACCCTCTCGATCGTTATTAAACAGCCTGTGGCGGTTCGCGACATCATATCAATACATCGCGTTCCACGACTAAATGGGAGCAGCTCACGACCAAAGAACGTGGTAGAAAAGTTTTCTAGTCAAATGATAAGAGATAATTTCATCTCGGCCGTGCGACAAAATAAAGGCATTACGACGGATCAATTAAGTATACAAGGTACTCTCCAACAAGTATACGTTAATGAACATCTAACCTTACAAAACAAGAAACTTTTTCGCCAAACCCGTGAGAAGGCCAAAGAACATGGTTACCGTTTCGTCTGGATCAAGCATGGTGTCATACTTACCCGAGCTGACGTCACTACACCAGCTATTGCAATTCGGTCAGAAAAGGAACTGCATAAAATCATACCATATAATGCATCTAAAAAGTAATTTTGTCTTAGTTGAAACTTTAAATAATCGAGCATGTGAAATTGTCATAAAAGATATCATAAAGTATTTTTCGAGCTGGGTGTTTAATCTGCATGTTACACTACTCTATGTGTTTACGTTTATAAGGTATGCGAATTCACTTACTCAATACATTTATTATTTAACAACCGTCATTTTACGAATTAAAGAAATATGTTTTGTAATTGGTTATTGCTTTAGCTTAGTGTTATTATTATTATATATGATGTATAATGTTAAGAAGTTAAATATTGAACAGTTTGGTCGTAGTTTTAACTCTAATATAACATCTTACTTAACAAAATACAGTTTTTTGAAGTGTTCTTATCACATCGCGGTTGACATATTATTAAATTTGTTTACCCCTCTCTTAGGAAAATTAATTCACATTTTAACGAAACACAAGATTAATATTTCAGTTTATGGTCGTAAATTTAAATCTAATATATTAATTAAATCTAATATAATATCATGTAATATGGAAATATCTTACTACTCACAACACAGTTTATTTGAACGTACTTATCATATTGCTGTCTGTAGGTATATTGGTTTTGTTTACCGCTCTTTTGGTAACATTTATATAGGTACATTATACTGCTAAACAATGATTAATGTTTCAATGTATTACCAAAATTGCAGAGGTTTACGTACTAAATTAAATACTATATACAATAACATTCTAGCGGATTCTCACGATATTATAATTCTGTCGGAGACATGGCTTGTCCCCGATATTTGTGACCAAGAATTTATCGACTCCCGGTATACTGTTTATCGTTGTGATAGAAATCGGGCGCTAAGCGGCAAATCTGATGGTGGCGGTGTCTTGGTTGCTGTGCACCAAGGTCGCGGCTTATATATTGAGCGTTGCGATTTGACTGTTGCGCCTTATTGTGACGTAAGTAATTATTGTATGCCACTGAATATAGACTATGTCCTTTTAAAGCTTAGTAGTAGAACATGTAACGAATATCACTACATATGTGGTGTATACATACCACCCAATCAATCACAAATTACATATGAAATGTTTTATAATGTTCTCGAAAAGAATATTACGACAAATTCCGTAGGTAAAATTTATATATTTGGTGATTTTAATCTGCCACTAACGGACTGGTGTGCCCATGGCACAACAGCACTTATGCCTAATCTCAACAACAGTAATTCTATGGATATTCTTCTTCTGAATTTCCTGGCAATTGTGAATTGTCAACAATATAATATGATAAAAAATAACTTAGGCCGTATTCTCGATTTATTATTATCCAATGATGATTGTGTTTGTGAGTCGGTATCTAACGCTTTGGTCCCCGTAGATACTTATCATCCACCCTTCCGTGTGGTCGTATGTTTTAATGTGAAACACTCACCAATGATTCGGTGTTCATTACCCAGGTATCGCTTTATAGAGGCTAATTATAATGATGTTAATAAGGATATTAATAATATCGATTGGTCCTCTATTTTAAGTAAGCCTACACTTGATTCTGCAATTGAATGCTTCTACGAAGCAATATATAAAATAATAAAACTCCATGTCCCTAAACGACCGATTAAAAATAATGAATACCCAATTTGGTTTTCTCGCCCCTTAATACACATATTTAAAAATAAAGAAAAATCTTGGGTAAAATGGAAAAAATATCGCAATAACTGTGATTATGAACAATTTTCAATGTTTCGTAAAAGATTCAAGTCGTTATCCGCTGAGTGTTTTGCCAATTATATTCATTCGGTTGAGAACGGCCTACGGAATGATATAAAATGGTTTTGGTCTTATATTAATAGTCGTAAAAATAGAACTGGAATACCAAACACAATGACTTATGGTAACGAGAATTCTAGTCAGCCCAGTGATATATGTAGGCTATTTTCAGCATATTTTAGTTCTGTTTATGAAAAGGGGCATGATATTATCCATACAGCCTACAATAGTAACACAACAAATTCTTCTACAAACCACAACATTAATATATCTGATCTATCATTCTCAAATGAAACTGTAGCTTCGGTACTTAAAACTTTGGATGTGACTAAAGGATGTGGACCTGATGGTATACCACCTTTCTTTTTTAAGCAGACGGCTGAGTCTATAAGTATACCTCTAACTAGTTTATTTAATCGTAGTCTAAGCGAGGGTGTTGTACCTAGTCAATGGAAAACAGCCAACGTAACACCTGTATATAAAAGTGGCTCAAAAGGCGAAGTTACCAATTATCGGCCAATATCCTTGCTATCCACCTTGCCGAAGGTATTAGAACGGTTGGTTCACAATGCTATATATCCTATCTTACATGGTATTGTGATTCCCGAGCAACATGGTTTTGTCGTAGGTCGTTCGACTGTAACCAACTTAGCTTTGTACTCAAATTTTTTGTTCGAAAATATGGACAACCGTATTCAAATTGACTGTGTTTACACAGATTTCTGTAAGGCCTTCGACAGGGTGGATCATAGTATACTCCTGAATAAAATTGAATTTAATGGCATACGTGGGAATCTTCTACGATGGTTTACCTCTTATATTAAAAATAGGTCTCAACAAGTTGTGATCAATGGCTTTACCTCAGAGGCAATTAACGTTACATCAGGAGTCCCACAAGGCTCTATTTTAGGCCCTTTATTGTTCATTTTATTCATAAATGACATAGGATCCTGTTTTAAGAATTCGCGTTTTCTTTTGTATGCTGACGATCTGAAAATATTTCGCAGTGTAAACTGCAGTAGTGACTATGAAAAATTGCAAGATGATCTACACCGTTTATCTGACTACTGCAATCGTAATAAATTACACTTAAGCTTGTCAAAATGCAAGAGTATTTCATTTACAAAAAATATTAATATTTTGAAGCACACCTATATTCTTTGTAATACTCCATTAGAAAATGTCAGCATAATAAAGGACTTGGGCGTATTTTATGATGCTAAACTTCACTTCGATGTCCATATCGATTACATCACAAACAGGGGATTTCAACTATATGGCTTTGTCAAACGAACTTGCGAACAATTTCAAAATCCTTGCACTTATTTATTATTATATAAATCACTTATAAGATCACAGCTAGAATACGCTACGCCTGTATGGAACCCGTTTTATAATAAATATAGCGACCAATTAGAGAGGGTTCAACATAAATTTATAAAATTTATTAATTACAAATGTTTTCGCACATGGTCGTCATACAGTACACTATTGACTGATTTCTCACTAAGTACACTTAAATCACGTAGACTTTACCTAGACCAAACTTTTCTATATAAGATCTGTCACAATACCTTTGATTGTAACGAACTAATGAATCAAATTTATATCCGCATACCCAGTAGCTCTTTAAGAATTCGAAACACATATGAACATAAATTATTTGCCCCTAAATTTAGTAGAACTAACGCTGGAGAAAGGGCTCCTCTAAGGAGAATTATGAAATCGTATAATGACAATTTCACTGACATCGATATATTTCACTTATCCATTTCAAAATTCAAAAATACAGTATTAGATAAATGTCAACTTATTACCTAAGTTTCAACATACTATTCGAACTAGCTTTTCTGGTTTATACAATAAGATTTTTTTTGTCGTGTTATTTCTCACGCTTTTAATTTTATGAATTGTAAGTCACTTTGACATTTACTGTGCTACCAATATTGTAATATTATTCTGTGGATAACGGTGCTGGTTGCGTAATTAGTTAAGGTGATATTTTATTTGTAAGAACACTCTGTAACCTTTTATTGCGCAATTGTTTGTTGTCCTGAATAAAAAAAAATAAAAAAAAAATAAAAAAAATATATAAAATTCTTGCTTTAGAAACAAGTGATGCTGAACAAGAAATACGTAAGTAACATAATATATTTTTATTTTTATTAGATTTTAAGAGAATTCTACAGTGAACTTTATCATTAGCCAATACCTCTAATTAGGTACCTTTTTATTATAATAATACAATAATACTTTTAATTCCATCAACAATTGAATTAGTTAAGAGTATTGTTTTGTTGTGACACAAATGAGAGGCCTATGTAGAGCAGTGGACTGCGATAGGCTGATACACATTCCTTTTCGTCGACAAATGCTTGTTTTTGTAATATTATTTTATCCCGCATATCTGAGAAAACTAACTATACTTTAATATATTTTTACCACAACCCCAGTTAGAGTCAAATAATTAATGCTCGTATTTTGTTAAGTGATATTTATATCGTTATAATATAAGGTACGGGAATTTTCAACCAATATTATTGTAATTATCACTATCCCTTCTCCAAAACTCCCTCAACCGTGAATTCTATTCATAATAATTAACAAACACTTACATAATTACTATTCACTGTTTGTGTTACAAGCAATTGCTTAACGGTATGTCGGTCCCAAAATCCCAGACTAGACGCATACTTGAATCAAAACATTAATTCCCTAAAATATATTAAACTTTCCATAGAGGAGCATACCCAAAATAAGCAGCATAACATTCTAAACAGTTTTATATCACAACTTCAATTACAATCTAGAGGAATGAGATAAAAGTACATCCGTCTCTGTCATCGTCTGCTTAGTTTGTGGTTAGATGGTGTTGTGTGAATGTGGTAAAATATAATAAAATATCGTTTGCAAGTTACAGTTCAGAGAATCAACAAAACATTCAACTATATCTGAGTTCAACATTATACGAAGGTCGGCGCGTCTTGACTCTTGAACGGAACTGTGGATTGATTACCCCGGGGATGTGTTCGACCGTGCCGTTTCCGGCCCGCGGTTGTTCAATTTGTAACTCAAATTGAACAACTAGCCTTTGAACATTTATTTGACACAATATGGTTGATTTTTGGCTTATGTGGTTATGAAGTTTTATGTTGAGTATTTTTATGTTAAGCCTTATGTAGTTCACTGCTGGATACAGGCCTTTTAACTTGAGTCACAGTAGCATTATTATGTAATAGGAGGACTGCTGTACCAAGCTGGTCATCCACGTTTTTCATACCCATTGAAAATAATTACTAGTTTAAACACGAAAATCACATAGATGAACGCCATCTAAGTCTCTCTATGGCCACGACACGGTACCTACAAAAGCGCCCAAACGTCAAGTCATAATGAAAAAATATATTGACGTTTGTGTCGGTATAAATATTATTACTGTAAAAGAGTAATCATTATTTTCAAGGGCTGACTATCTTAATCTGAGTCTAAGTTCAATCCTATTGGCTTCAAAATCAATCGTACTTGTGGTTTTACAGCTATAAGTCAGTTCTAAACCTAACATAAGTATGTCAATCATTAACACTTAAAAATAAAGTAAAGTGTTACTAAAACTATTTTACATGTGGACTGATAATAATTTAAGTTATCCGATACTTGCCACAGAGTAATTTATCCGGGAGAAATTTAGCTGAATAGATTAAAATTTCATCATCAACATCATATCAGCCAAACGACGTCCACAGCTGGACAAAGGCCTCCCCCAAGGTTCTCCACACAGACCGGTCTTGAGCCACCCGCATCCAACCGCCTCCCGCGATCTTGATGAGATCGTCGGTCCACCTTGCGGGGGGCCTACCTCTGCTGCGCAAAAATTTTAACAAGACGAAATTGTATTGAACTCAACAGTGGTAGCGGCCGTAATTTTATATTAATTTACTTGTTAGCAGATAACCCGAGGCTTCTGTCATTTAAAATTCAACACTTCCTTTGCCAGACACACCCTTTATTTAGCTTAAAATATTGTAAAACAAGATATTGGAATAAGCTAATGTTTTTTAGTCGTATTAGAGCTTTTTAGAAAGATAAAAATATTAATAATATAAAGATTCAAATTAGTAATTTCGTAACTTAAAGTAAAGAAAATTATAGTCAAAAGCGTCTTTATCAGCGTTTTTTATTCCCAGTTGCGCCAAAAGGTATCCAAATCGATTAAAAAAGTTTCTAGCGATTATAACCAATATCCATTTCTATAAATTCGATAGTGGCATTTTGTTACTAATCAGTTAATTAATGTTGTAGCTTTCATCATCATCAGAGCTGCATATAAATTGTCCCTCTACAGGGCACTGCAAACGCCCCTTCTCGTTATGAGAAGGGTAAGACCATAATCCACCACGCTGTGGCTAAGTGCGGGTTGGCAGACTTCACATGTCGTTAGAGAACATTATGGAGAACCCACATACATGCAGTTTTCCTCTCGATGTTTAAATTTATTGTTTAGCAAGATTGCGATAGTATTTTTTTTTTAACTGATACCCTCTGCGTAGTAGTTTGTTGGTGTCTTCACTAGGCTATAGATGCTATTTGATTTGAAACGACATAAATTTACTATAAGTACCGTACTAATCTTATTTCCATGGCTCAAGTAACTTTGAACTCACGTGACGTCACCCTTCATACAAAGATGAAAGCCTCGCTCAAGCCATTTATCACACGTTATAGTTAACTCCAAGATATTAATATTATAAGCTCTATTCAGTTAGCCTGATGTATGGGCCTATTCAATAGTACCTTGATTCACGTCGGCTTAAACTTTTGACGGAAAAGCGACGTGTTGGTAGATTTCATACAGTTTATATTGAAGTGAAGTTACTCGTGTGGAGAGATAAACTGAGCATTTTCAGCTTATGAACTAAAACATGTTTCTTTTACAGCCAATGCTGCTTTCTTCAGTTTTTATTAAGAATTTTTATGTTATGCTACTAGCTTTTATCAGCGGCTTCTTGTAGGCATCTTCTATTCCAACAAAAATATAACTATGAATTAATTATTATAGCTTTATCAAAACCTGTTCAGTCGTTTTGCGTGAAACAACTAACAACTTTCATAGATAAGTTCTACACTCTTAATAACTTCCACATTTATAAAATCATTAAGATATTACTTTTATTCATTGGGTATAATATAGACACTCAATGATGTAGATTCGTGTGGTAACGGATTATGATTTTTTTTTTTTTATATTTTACTATTCTACCACATACACACATCACCACCTAGTCCCAAACTGAGCAGAGCATGTACTATGGGTAGTAGACAATGGATAAACATACATATATACTTTTTTTTTTGTAAATATATACATATTATAAATAGAAACACCCAGACCAAGACAAACATCCATGTTCATGCACACAAATGTTTGACTTAAGCGGGAAACGAACTCGCGACCTTCGGCGTACAGGTGCTTACACTCCCGCTGCGCCAACCGGTCGTCAATTTCACTACCCATTTTCATTATATGTAGCAAGAGGAGACTAAGGAAAATACACGTAAAAGGTAAGAGACGGCGAACTCGACATCAAATTGTGTACCAAACCACCTGGCCATCGTAGAATAGTAGGATAAATGTTCCTATTTACTTACAGTGCTACGTGGCGCGACTGTGAAACAAATTAAATGATCCTAAATACAGCAGTAGACGGCAAAAAAACATTAAAAGAGGATGTTTGTCTTGGTCTCGATTTTTCTGTATAATATGAATGTACAAAATAAAAAGGAATACATGTATGTTTCCATTCATTGTCTAGTACGAGGTCTGCTTAATTTGGAACTAGATGGTATTATTGGAATAAGTATTATACTTGCGAAAATTGTAAATAAATAGAACACCAGGCATCGCACCTGTGAGATTATGGACACTACATAACCATGTATTTATGCCATAGCACTACAAAGCATTCACGAATACAAAATGAATTCTCAGTACCATACAAACCGTTAGCATTTAGAATAGTCTTCGCCATTCGATTTGAATTCTAAAAGACAATTATCACCATTATGGCGCTGATACACTATAGCACGTCGAGTCACGCCATTCACTTGTAACAGAACAAAGTGCACTCGCCGTTTTTTGTTTTGACGAACATAGTCGAACATTTTCACGATCTTACTAGCGAACGCTCTTATCAGCAAAAACATCGAAGTTTTACCGTCCATTCGCTAGAATGCTCGCCAGAACGCTCTTTAGAAAGCTGTAAAACACACTTATTTGTTTTTCAGTTATATAACAGTCGCAAAAATGCTCATTACACATAAACGCTCAAGTGTATCAGCACCATAACGGTGACAATTGTCTATTAGAATTCAAATCGAAAGTCGTTATAGTCAATTTATATTAGCGAGTGCTTATGCTATTAGGTTTAGTGCAGCGCTAATATGGCTGTTTAGATGGCTTTATACTTAGTAATGGATAAGTAAAGCCTTATAAGATTAGAGTATATGGATTTTATTAGATTACGTGATTTTAATTGCACAAAATTTGATGGTAACTCGTATGTGTTACTTGAAAGTAAAATAAAGGTAAAGAAATCTTCATAGTTATTATTTTAAACCTAAAATTATTATATATTTTTTTTAAATAAATTATTAGGTATATAAAACTCTTGCTTTACTGACCGACTGTCCGACAACCCACAGCCATAACTATTGGGCGCAGGAAGCTGAAATTTCGCTTCATTTAATTATGTTCTTTGGGGACTGTAGAGTGCACTAGGAAGGGAATTCCTAGAATCATCTCAGGATGAGGCATAAATGGTTAAATTAAATAAAATGAGTAGGCGTAGCTGAGGGTATCGTCTTGTTAATGAATACGTTTGTAATAAATTTATACTTACGAATAACTTGCTGGAATAAAATACCAATATCTTCCCCTCAATGTTTGTTTTTCGTGTGAGTGTGTGGCCAATTCTAGTGTCGGAGTTTTAGACCGCCCGAACCGGGACCGACAGCTTTACGTGCCCTCCGGACGGAATGAACAGCACACATGTATGCGTAAAATTTAGAACTGTGTGTGTGTATACTGTAATATATTGTAATAATATTTTCGCCGCAGGTAATACCACTTAAATTGATAAGCTATCCCAGGGGGAGTTATCATCGAAAGGCCGCACGCTTCAGAGGCAGTTTGATTTTACCACACGGCTCGTTAAAAGATAATCATATCAAACGATATTGGACGAATCAATGAATTAGGAATATTGAAAAATAAAATGTTTAGATGGTTTTGGTCTAGACTATTCGATTTTCGATGTGGTTTAATAAAGAAGGAGTTGTATGAGGCTATCAAGCCAATATGGTCGAACTCATTTATTTCATGAAGAAAATAAAATATTATTGCTCTTGACAAATTATGCACGTGGGTTGGTGGTGGTTTTTTACAATAAGTAATTTTTTTATACAGCGCCCGTACTAAAACAGACAACACTTTGTGTCTGATCCACAAATTTTATTTCGAGTCTGATATTATAATTTTTGACCTGCTTATCCAGATTTGAATATTTACTTTTCACAATACGCTAAAACATACAGACATTTTAATTTTTCGATAATCACCGTTGGCAACCGGTTGGATAGCAAGATTGCAAGCAACTGCTACGCCGAAGGTCGCGGGTTCGATTCCCGCTCAAGTCAAACATTTGTGTGCATGAACATGGATGTTTGTCTTGTTCTAGGTGTTTCTATGTATAATATGTATGTTATTACGAAAAAAAGTGTACATGTATGTTTAACAATTATCTAGTACACATAGTATAAGCTCTGCTTAGCTTGGGACTAGATGGTGATGTGTGTATGTGGTAGAATATTATTATATAATCTTCGTCATCATCTCAGTCAAAAGACATCCACTACTTGACATACACACTTAAATCTATATTGCGCCCCCATTCGCAATGTTTATCTTCGATACTAAATATAAAACAGCGATAGCCGAGTGGTGAGACCGACAGACTGCTACGCAGGGGTCTCGAGTTCGAATCCACGGCGCGCACCAATGATTTTCAAATCAAAGTTATGTGCGTATTAAATTGTTAGTTATCGCTTGCTTAACGGTGAAGGAAAACATCGTGAGTAAACCTGCACGTCTGAAAGTTCAATGTTCTCAAAAGACATGTGAAGTCTGCCAACCCGCACTTGGCCAGCGTGGTGGACTATATATGGCCTTACCCTTCTTATGGTGAGAAGAGACCCATGCTCAGCAGTGGGACAGTATAAAGGGCTGACGATAATGAAATATAAATAAATAATTATTTATATTAGCCGATAAAAAGTTTAACCAAAAGAAACAAAGAAATTTGACCTCCAAGTTTTTTGACCCTATACAAAAAAAAACATTGTCCTCTGAAAGCTTTTATATCAAACAGGGGAAAACGTAGAATTTGCATTTAATAAATATCTAGTTTATAATGTAACCCGCAAGAAAATAATAAAATAAAATGCCAATGTGCTATTCTAAAATAAATGAACGATGTTAATATTTTAATAGTCTTAATGAAAAACATTCAAATACACCTTTAGTTTTATTTTTCGTTCGTGTTTCCAGAAAAAATTATTTGTCAGTGAAGTTAGCAATCTCTTCAATAAATTATTATATTTTAGTTCAAGTAAACTTATTGTAATATTGCAACCTAAAATATTAACAAAAAATGACATACATTAAAATTTTCTTTATTGTATTTTGTAAGAGCGGCAGATCTACTCTACGAAAAAATGCACACACAATTAATACTTTTATTTATTTACAGAATTATAACAGTATGCTTAAATAATTAACTTAGTAATACATGATAACAGAACAAATATAATTATTACAGAAATTACTGCTCTAGTTTCTTTCGTCTCATCCATTGTTTTATACAAAAGCTTAAAACATAAAGTAAAATCTAACATAGGATTTCAATAAAATATGTGACGCCAGCTTTAGGTAAACCAGCAAAAACCAGCAAAAAGTAACATTCGGAATACAAATCAAACATTTATGTCACCCGCAATCCTTTGCAAAAAAGTATACTCAAAAATTCTCCCGCGCTAGGTATCTTAAAGTTAACTGTATCCCTAAGGCTACTTGCACACGCACGGGTTTTAGCCGGGGTTGTTTGATCACCAGTCTGTAAGTATACAACGAGTTCAGATCTTAGAAATAATTATTTCATGGTAATTATATCTCAATAGATAGTGTATCTCCTGACATGACCAGCTAAAGTTGAATATATACTGGACAATTTCGAATACCGTTAGTTCATAGACTAAAAATGGCCATATTTACATTTTCCAACGTATACCACGTGATAATATCGGCGGAGCTTCGCTAGGTAGGTATGAGTAGTATTGCTTTATTAAACTTTTCAAAGAGCCTAATAAACCTCTCCTCACATTATGGTCATGTTTGTAATACTAATCGCATTCAAAACGTTCGCCTTTGAGTACGGCATCGTTGTAGTCAGTGTATGGGCTTCCTTTGTATATTAATATAAGCTTCTATAATGATTCACACACAACCGGACAACCGTGATATCACACGGATATTTTATTAACCGTAGTATTTCACGCCAAGAAAACATGTACATATGTACAAGAAGCTTAAGTGTGTCTATCGCTCCTTTCCAAGACGAGAACATTTTTGTTAAACCGATGATTTACTTACAGGTTGGGTACAACAGACCCTCTAGAATATTTCAGACCTTGCTGACTTAGTAACGGAATTTATGCTAATATCATGGAGAGCCCTGCTGTGGTTTTACTCTCAATTTATAACAAAATGTCTTGTTCTACTTCGTAAAATAAATGTTTCGGAACATGCCTCTTGTTTGGTCTATCAAAAATCGGAACGTACGTGTTTTAGAAACACTGGTAAGGCAGACTTTTGTTTTCTTGTCACGTTCTAAATTTAAGTGAAGGTAAGAAAAGGTATTCAGTATTTGACAAAATATATACCTATATGTGTTTCCTTTCGTAATTTATTATCTTAATATATAAAATCCTTGCGTTACTGACTGACTGACAGACACGCTACAGCCGAAACTATTGGGCGCAGGCAGCTGAAATTTGGCATGTATGTTCCTTGGGGACCGTAGGGGTGCACTAAGAAGGGATTTCCCGAAATTCCCACGCGATCGGCTAAAACGGGTAAATTTAAAAAAAATGCAGGCGTAGCTGCTGGGGTCTTCTAGTTTAGAAATAAATCTCTGTCAAGCACTTCTTATCTCTTCAAAACTCTTATCGATAAATTAAATTCTAAAAATAGGGTCAAAAATAAACTTTAAAGCACTCGTTTTACAAACGTTAAAACCAAATACAATGGCTTTCAGAAATATTCACTGGTCTTAAATAAATCTTCATGAAATGGTAATTAATGACCTAGTTCTTTTATGTGTCAATTTTATTTTTTTAGTAAATCTGATAGTCAACCCGTCAAGATCTTGCTGGTTTTCTTAGAATTACTGTGTTAAATTAACCCAAGAGCTTTTTTAATGTGCTCTGAACTAAAGTTCACGTTGTGATTTTAAAATTTCATGTGTACATGCAGTATTTAAATTACAGCAGCGATTGTCTAGTGGAGATAAAACAGACTGCTAAGCCAAATCCGGAGGGTAGGTATTGGGTTCAAATCCACGTCACGCACCACTGAGTTTTCGGATGTGCGTATTGAATAGTTAATTATTGCTTGCACATATAAGAGTATGAAGACAATTGCGTAAGTCTATGCAACATTGTTTTTAAATTAATCAGATAATTATTTAATTACTTTTGGGTTATATAAGTTGTTCACAAAATAACAGACACACTGCTGTCATTTCTTAAACAAATATTATGCAACAAATAATATAAAAATAAAACATTGACGTCAACAGCAGCCTATATTCAAGGATGAAACAATGATTGATGGCCTACACACCTCCCAGCAAATTATTGTTAATACGACTAATTGATGATCGATAGTGATTAATGATGTGCGGATGCAGCCTTGATAGTGGTATATTATGATACTAGATGCCTGCAGCTACGCCCACTTATTTTACTTTAATTAAACCTTCCTGATAGAGTGGAAATTTGAAAAATCCCTCCTTTGTGCACGCCTACGGTCCCCAGGGAACATACATTCCAAAATTCAGCTACCTGCGCCCAATATATTTGACTGTGAATTATTGGTCATTCAGTCAGTAACGAAAAAAATTTTTATACAGATTTGTTATGTAATAAAATTGGAATAAATTGATTGGCTCTCCGTGTGGTAACGGATTGAGAATACAAAATTTAGTGAAATTTTGTACCACACCCACGAAATGAATTAGGATAGTGATCCTAATTCATTTCGTGGGTGTTATAAAAGGCGACTAAAGAAAATAGGTACACGAAGCAAGGGGAAGAGAGAGAAAACTCAAGATCAAACTCTGTAACTACGCATATTGCCGACGTGGTATAGTAGACCACATGCTTTTAAATTGGTAGAGGACTTTAATTATCCAGCAGTGAACTCCGTAGGCCGGTCCGGTAAGTCGGAAGCCATTGGTTCGATTTTAACCAGGACAAATCTTTGTGTGATGACCACGATTATTTGTTTCGTTGCTGGGTGTATATGCACTTAAAAAAAGGCTCTGCCATGAGTCTGTTGATCATGTTTGGTTTTCCTAGGATCTATACTTATTATAAAATGAAATCCTTTTCGTCCTGTTTCTATGAACGCGGTAAACACAAAAAATACCGTACGGACTTTTGGACGGTTTTCACTAATAGATAGAGTGTTGCCCGAGGAAGGTTAAGGTGTATGCACGCAAGTGGAACCGTGGCTGAAGTCTAGTTTTATATTATAATTATGTGACAATGATGAGATGACGTTTCAAGCCACCACGCCATCCATCGTCGAAGTGGAACAAATTTGATTGCACTCAACTTTATAACCACTCCTAACTTTATTTATTCCTTAAGCTAATAAACTAGCGGAACGCTCACAATTTAAATAATATTTTGCAATTTTACGAAGTTGAAATTTTGAAGTTGCGTTTCTTTGAAATTTGCGCTGCGATCATTTGCAGTTCTTGATTTAATAGTCATTTAATGCCACGCCATTGCTGATTTCTTGATACAGGCGGTTTTGCATTGTATGGAATTTACTTAGAATTTTTATCCCGATTGTTATCACTGAAAATAGCTTTAAATTTCAAAGTGTTCCGTGATATTTTATAGGACAATCATTGAAATTTTATCTGTTAAGATATAAACATACATACTAGATGAGCCCGCGGCTACAACCACGTTATTTAGGGATACTGCTCCGCACTCGCGGCTCATAGCGTGATGATAAATAACCTCGATAAATGGGTAAGCACAATTAAATAATAATTATATTAAAATCGGGCCATTAATACTTGAGACTTGTGCGTTGACCCGAACAAACAAACTCTTCTACTTTATAATATTAGTATAGATATATACTGGGTTTACCCAGTATATATCTATATCGGTTCTCGGTACACCGTCCTTTAGGACGGTGTACCGAGAACCGACACCAGTGATTCACTATACGATACTGAGGTGGCCCTTGGTACTCGAATTCCCCGTTTTCTTTGTCACTAGTCACTTGTCATTTTAATTAAACAAATCCTAATCAAGAAATATATTTTGGCACAAGTCTTAAACAAAATAAATTTGATGAATATTTCATTCATTACCACAAGCACAATTTCCAAGAAAGTCTTTATACTCAACATCATTATCCTATCGACAATAATAGATCAATTGAAAGCAGTCTGTTCGTTTTTTCTGTATTTACCTTAGATCATTGTTGTCGCAAATGAATGGAGTCAGTACTTATGCAAATACTCGGGACGGTTCGTTGACAGCAAGTAATCAGTGTATTCATGAGATCCAATGAATCAATGCTTAGTAATAGATGAATTTATTTGTAAATGGTGAATTAGATTACGCGAAATACGTTTAGATAAGACGAAATTTGTTAATAGTACTGCGGAAATTCGGAGGTGTTCTTAAATGAAAAGTTGTTACTTTTTAGGCATTTGTTAACAAATACCTAAAGCCAAAAACTTAGATCGATTTTTAAAGTTGCATACCGTTAAGGTAATAATAAAGGAAAATCTTTGACTTACTTTAAATTGTCTTTCGGGATATATACCACGTACTTTTGTTTGCAGTAATCTTTGTCTTTCTATGAATGTTAGATTTGCTAAAATTATGCCATATTAAATTAAAATTATTACGATAGCAAATTTAAGATTGTAAATTATTTGACTGCACGGTTGGCGTAGTGGTTTAAGCGGCCGCCTCGCCGCTTGACACTGTGCCGAGTGTTGTGGGTTCGATCCCCACACGAGACAACACTTTGTGTGATCCATAAATTGTTGTTTCGAGTCTGGGTGTTCATTGTGTCCGTTGGTTGTATGTTTGTGAAGTCCCCCGCGACACAGGATTTATTCCTAGTGCGGGAGTTGTCTTTTTAAAAAACAAACACAAAACAAACAAAACTTACCCATGCCTTGGCAATCACGTTATGCCGTCTGTTCCGGCTGTATGTAATAAAGAGCCTTGATAGTCATCATGGAGGGTTAGTACCCTTGAATTTAAAATACCTATCGGAGATACGGAGGTCAAACGGCAGTAGTTCTGTGTAACAGCAAATATCCAGACAAATCTGTTAAGACTAAGTTTTGGATGCAATCAGGATAACGCTGGAGTGAAAATAATGTATGAAGTATACATTTTTATATAACATAACTTCACGGCTTTATCCATGAAGGGGTACGCAGAGAGGTGTGACACTTCGCCAGTTATGTTTCGATCCCAATGCCACTTGTCATCTACCGATAACATTACTAAGCGAGCGATAATTAACATTTGTAATGCACACATAACTTCGGGTGCATAGGGTTCCCACCAAGAACTGAGGGTCCCAAGCCAACCTCACCTGCAAGTGGTGCACCTGCCGATCAACGGACGAGGCTCTGGCAAACAAAATATCCCGATAAGCGGCAATAGGCTCGCCACCTATTACGTGAGATCAAAACACTGGCGAAAAGTGGGCGTTTAATATGCCTCTGCCTACCCCTTCGGGGAAACAGGCGTGAGTATATGTATGTATGCTGTACATAACTTCGAAAAGTCAGAGGTGTGTGCCCGGGGTGTCTGGGGAGCGAACCCTAGACCACTGATAATATAATACTATGCTAGTAGACCAACGTCTCGGCAGTCCTTTACGTACACCAGAAGGCTATCGCTGCTTATATGTTTGTATTTTTATACTCTTCAATTATGGTATATCGCTATCCCTTCGCGTTGCGAGGTCAGACAGGCAGTCGCTCTGAGGAAAAGCTTATAATCAGCCAATTCCGGTTACACTAGTTAGCGGATCCCAGGTTGAAAATGGGATAACGCTGTAGGATGATGACTCTTAATTGGTGGACAGCGTACAGGAGATGTAGCACACATTTCCTCAACGCGTGTGAAACATTTTAAAAGTCAGTGACATTATGCAATGTGTAATGCAACCCAAACCTAACCTATGAGGGACGTATTGCTAAATCAATAAGTAAAATATTATAGTGTCTTCTCTCGAATAATCTTCTCATTATGATTGCTTGCTAACGCGTTTCTCCTGATCTATCACTGCTATGTAGCGCTCATAGCGAGTCTTGACTTGCCGTTTGTAACAGGTCGGCAAAGTTAAGCTACGCTTACAAAGGCTGCCACTTGGATGGTTGACCGCGTGTAGCATTTAGATTAGAGCGCTACCGTGTTTCGGGGGACACCTAAAGCTTTTGGTCACGGTTCTTGTCCCAAGTCAAGTATCGTTAGATCATGTCGGCCGACGCCTTGGGATGGTCTGACAACTCCGACACTAAAGTTGGCCACACACTCACACGAAGAAAGAAAGAAAACCGTCATTAAATCTAAGGTGCAGTGGAACCACCAAATACCTAAGAACCAATGCTACTCTTGATTCTTAAGCAAGCTTTATATCTCTTAATTCTGCTCTTATAGATACCAAAAATACAACTAAAAAGATAACACGTTTTCTTCCATGACCCGAACAACATTACGCTCCATAAGTATTTTAAAATCACTTATTCCAGGCAAAGACAAATACCGCACAGGGAATTCCCTGTGCGGTATTTGTCTTAAAAATGAAGTACAAATACGTACGTTGAACACACAAGGGAATTGCGTCAATTTATTGTAGGGGATGACACCTCTGTATAATCATTACAGTGGGATTACGAATACGGTATGTTCTTCATCTCGAGTTTTATAAAGATACTTAAGACACGTGTAAGATACTTTGTTTTATTGGAGTACTCTAGTTATGTGTGTGTGTGTTTGTGTGTATGTGGTCTTACGCATTTAAGCTATAATGCGCACTTAATACCAAAATAATTTATTATATTATTACTTTCGTTACCGAAAAAGAAACAAATAATATTTAAAAAATACTGCCGCATTAAACAGTAATATGTAAGTAAATATGAACTAAACAAATATTAATACTACGGACATAAAAACTTGTGAACCGGGTAAAGTTTTATACCTCACGAGGTGAAAAGGGGGTGTGGCGTAATTTAAGTTGACCTGAAATTCGGTTGCCAGGCCGATGGACGTAATTTCAGTCACTTTTTACTTCATTTTTTGCAGCGAAAGAGGTGTGTTTGAACCGGAGCATTTGGCGTTCCATAGTTTCTGCCTACCCCAATGGGAGACAGGCGTGACGATAGATAGATAGATTTTTACAACGTTTGCACTAGGTAGCGTATTCTGTAACTAACTTGGATTGGCCTCGATCCCGTCACTAGCGCCTAACGTGAGTCCGACGACCAGACCGATCACCTGATGGCAAGCGGTTACCAATGCCCATGGACACAAGCAACACCAAAGGAGTCATAAGTGCATTTCCGCCCTTAAGGTTGAGATAAGGGATAGGAGGAATGGCACAAATGGGACGATAGTACGAAACCAAATTCAGAATGAATTTTATTGCGCTTCTTAAAATGCGTGACGTACAACTCACAAAATTATCGTTTGGGCTTCACCTTTAATGAGCTGCGTCATCCATCTAAGATGTCTGTTAGGCATATTGGAATATTGACTGAATTAATCAAGTAATATCACCTAATATTTGCACCTAACTAGTTGATTATGAATAGTGTTTAATTATTACACACAGAATACATGAATCATGTAATAGTGCGCATAATATCTTGCTAATTGGCAGCTTCAAGGATACGCTAATTGATAGAAATGTTGAACACAACTTAGCAAGGCATTGCAATTCAAGTGACTAAAATAAAACTATGGTCTCGGGATTCTATCGCGATATACTGGTTTTAAAGACATTACATATAAACCGAATGATCTAGAAAATACATATATTAGTCCAGCGTTTCGATTTCTTTACAGGATCGTGATCACAGAAGACTGGGGTGACAGAGGTATGTCTTTTAATGTAGTTTGTAGATGATTCGACTGAAATGTAATGTATTTAAATTCGTTTTAAAAGTAATATATATCGTGATAGAATCCGTAAAACGTAGGTTTATTTCAATGTGCCAAGAAAATACTAGGAATAAAATAAATCAATACCTTAAAAATTTCCGATCCATATTTACTGCCTAAGCTGTGATTAGCAGTTATTTCTGTCTTTCATCAGAACGTAGTCTACCGCTAAGAATTTTGAAATCCACCTAAAAGGGAGTTAAATAAGGTTTGATGTATAAAGCAATGGAAGGCGGCGCGAGCGACTGCTAGTATAGTACACAAATAACAATGAAAACAGAAGATGTTTTTGTACTGCTTTGTAGTGACAGGACCACAAAAATTACTGCTTTTTCTATTTTAGTCTTATTTTCTTCACGATTGTACTCGCCCGTTTTATGACCTGACAGCGCAAAGGCCCTTTAACCAGAGATAGTTGGTTTCAAATGCCAGCCAAGCTTTAGCACCTACATTTGACAAACAAGCCACACCGCAGGGGATTTTTACCGAGCTCGCCAAATGAACTGGCAAACTTAAGTTTATCTTTGTAGTTCGTTCTCGAAAATAAACTTTCTTGAAGGTGAGGAGAGTCGGCTAACTACCGGGATTATACGAACGTGTTAGGTTTTGAAATTGGCTTCTGCTTGGTGTTGGGGCATATTTATAGTTTGCTTTACTAGAGTGAATCCATGCTAATATTACAAACGCTTTTGTACCTACGTGGTATCTGCTCCTTTAACTCACTTCATTTATAATGAATGCAAGTTCAACTTTGTGCACCTATGAAAAACGGAGAACATGGGCTATGATCTGTGGTTACGTTGCTTACTTAATTTTGTCCCAACGAGTCAACCGTTTATAGGACTGCGCCAGCTGTGCGATCAAACCGTATCATCCGCGATTGTCTGTTAGTAACATTGTCTTGTTTAAAAACTGAAGCAAAGTAAATGAAGTTTAGTTGGTAAAAATAAAAGGCTTCTTTTTACTACAACTTCTTTTCTGCTTCTCTTCATTTTGACTGGTCTCTGATTTGGATTATTTCAGCTTCCACATTTTATGATAAATGTCCGTATTTGCCGACTAAATTAGGTATACGCATTAGTATATTTATCTACTGTTAAAACGAATTATTTATACCTATTCATCATAAAGTTCCCGAAGTCAGACAAAATCGATTGTTTTCCAATGCTTTATGTTTTTGGCTTTAAGCCAGGGCATCAAACACTTTTACAGCATTTCATAAACATTTCTCAACTGATGATGCTTTTAAACCTAAGCAAAGAGAGACATAGTAAGGTCACACTGTTTCTTGCCTGATTCTTCTCACGAGGCTCTACTTTCTGAACAGGCATTTTTTTTCAATGCTCAACTATGTTAATATGCATTTAAAGTTACTTTTTTATTTTTTTATTTGTATGACTTTCTGACGTGTCCAAAAAATTTAAACATTTTTATGGAAATAAACATATTTGGGTTTGAGTTTGAGTTAAATATAGTTAAACTTGCATTATATACAAATTTACTTTAAAATAAACCACTAATCTCTAAAGTGTCAAAATCATTTCTCATCCCATTTAATTTCTAGACAAACGTTACCATTAATCCCTGCAGACATTTTATTATCAGCGCCAGCATGAGAGAGGAATAAACGAGTTATATACTACGTCGTTGCCAGAACGAATGAGGATTGTGATCTTGAGTTTTAATTCCAGACTTGTAAGTAAAAATTCTTGGGCGTTCGCTGCCTCAGCTATATAACTATCTAGCTTGTCCGTTCATTTAATATGGAACTGGATTAAAATTACTAACGGTTCGCGACGATGGTGCTAATTAATTTTGCAAAGGTGAATTGGTGTTATTATATTTTTACTAAAGGTGACATTTCCAACAAAATTATAAAAAATGTGAAATATCGCGATGACAAATCAGGAATTAGGCTGCGCAAAATCTGTCAGCCATTTTTTTACTTTTTTTGTTTGACTGGTGACCAACATCGTCCTGTCAAAGATATTTATTGTTCATTACGAGCGCCAGTGTGAGTCCGACCTCTGTGAAATGTACATGATGAATGGCTGAAACAGATGGGTGTATTGGAGATATTTTTTAAAAGAATATAAAAGCAAAGCATGGTGACGTCCGTTTTTGTTAGTTGAAGTTTTTGGTGAAAACTTCTAATGAATTTTTAAGCTTTTTTTGTCGTAATCAGATATTAACTATAGTACTTTCTGTATTTTACTATTAATCAGGTATTTATCTATTTGCCTCTTTTTCTTTCCTTCTCCAAAAAGCCGCTACTAAGAGCGTCGCCGGACTGACATCAAAGATGTCAAAATCATGCAGTTTAATTGACTTATTACACAGTAGAATAGCACAAAACTTATCAATTTATAAATTTGAAACGCCGTGGTATTTATGTCATAGGTTGCATGTCTATCGAGCAAGTTGAGGCCGCTGTCAACCAAGGAAGGACGCCTCGATCTTAGACTATATATATTAAGTAAATAGACGGAGGAATCCCATCACTCAAGGGTCTGGGACTGGGCTTCGGTGTGGGCCCCATTACCCGTCAAAATGTAATAGAACTTCATTTGAAACTTTGATACTTCGTTCATAGACATTTTGATTTATTCGTATAAAAATGTGACGCATAAACATAGTGACGTTGTAACTTTATCGATACTTTTATTTTACAGACTAGCTTCGGCCCACGTATTCGCCGATGTGGGTGACAGTTATTGCAAAAAAAAGGTAGCCTTTGCACTATTGTGATGTAGAAACTATACTGCAATATTTTTTTGAAAAATAAGTATACTTGAATATAATTATATATCTCAAGAAAAGTGTTTTCATCGATCATCACAAACTTTCGTGTTTATAAAAGTTCAAATAAAACCACCTGCTGCTTACAACTAAGTTTAAAGCTTGTGTAATTAAATGCAAGACTTCACATGTAGGACGATACTATTAACTGTAGGTACTAAGTACTGAGTACCTAGTCATTGACTACTTTTTTGCAGTGGCGACAGATTGCCAAAAAACGATAAATTACCATGATGCTAATCGTGTGAGTCATTATCATGATTATATAATCGTAGCCATGATAAACCTGTCGTCATGCAAATGACAAGTAGACTGCTGTGAACCCTTAATAAAAATATTTGTTCTTAGTTCTCGAAAAAATGGTCGTACGTTGTTGTCCTGGGAAAGGTCTATCATTACATTGGTTTATTGTAGCCATTAAGCTTGATATTGTAGTGATCGACCGAGCAGAGCGATTAGCATTGATAGACGTTATTACCACATCGCATGACAGCAATCTCGTAAAAGCAGAAAAAGAGAAGGAGATCAAATATTTGGTCCCAGCTCATGCGATTGTCGATATGTGGGATGTGAACTCGGCGATCATTGTGCCGATAGTTGTGTCAGTAAATGGACTTGTAGCTGACCTATACCTAGCAGTCCCTACAGTGACTTTTGTGATTTGTATATAAAAACATAGATACACACAGCCCTGAAAAGGACTTAAGTGTTTAAATAGAAACAGTGATAATAGTACTGACAAGGACTGTTCAAGGACTTTTGTTGTTGTTCTGAAAAGAACAGTTTTATAGACTTTTGCAACGTTAAATAGAAACGAGAAGAGTTATCTTGCGAACTCGCAGATACACATGCTGACGACTTCAAGAAATCTTCGCTCTTCAAATATTACGTCGACGCCCGCCGTGCCAGCTGACTCGTGACCGCGTGACCTCGTCGTCTGATCGCCGCTCGGCAAATGAGCCGCCGCGCTTATGCCGCCAGTATAAATACATTCTCAATTGCGCGCGAAAACGCTCGCGCGACGTATGTACCACCTGGCGGATTACTTGCGTAAACTCAACTCTAATATTATTGGCCGATTATGCTTTAAATTAATTGGTTGATTGTTTTAAACATTTTTTACATTTTAATTATCTGTAATCAGATTGGCTCAGCCTAGTTGTACATTTTGTAATGATTTTGTATATAAACAGCGATAAATTACCAATAAATTATTCTGAATCCTGGAGTCAAGAATATCATTATTACCTACCATACATCATTCTCCAAAGACTAATTAACTAACATCTAAAGATGCTCACACTAGGCAGCAGAAAAACTAATATTTTTAACAACAACACTTTTTAAGTTCGGTGCCAGTTAGAAGTACGCACACAATTTTATTTTCTTTCTTACTCACCATGCGGGCTCCTGGTTTAATTCTTGTAAATTATTTTATTTCTCACTTATTTTAGACCTAGGCGTATCTATAAGGGTGTAATTAATTTGACCTGTATATACACCACTATTTTTTAATTAGTACAAAAACTTTAAGGACATATTAGCGAAGACATAATTATCATATATGTGACGTAAGAATTTCATAATATCTATAAATAGCAAAGTTATAATCATTTGCTTTTTCTAGAAAATCTCACCTTAATCATAGACATATTTTACAATCCATTCACTACTTCATTGATAGTATTTACTTTCCGTCCTACTCTTACGCATTCTTTCCGTCGCACTTATAATGTAGGTACAATAAAATGAAGCAAAACAATAAGTGTAGGTAGTTTTTTTATTTTTATTTATTCTACCCTCTCCTTCATACTTCATCCGGGCTTAGGACCGGCGAAAATTTACCGTTTTATAAGTAATTAAATACGGAGATACGAATTTCTAAATACATATTTTGATATGTATTTAGAAAGCAAACACATATCAAAATAAAAAAAGGTATTCTGTAATAAAAGAAAATAGTAATTTTGGCGTATTTATGAAGTTAGAATCATCTGCTATTTACAAATATTTTTTATCATCATCATGTCAGCCTAGAGACGTCCACTGCTGGACATAGGCCTCCCTCAAGGTTCTCCACACAGACCGATTTTGAGCCGCCCGTCTCAAATTATTATTTACTTAAGTTGGTATTATTTAATAAACTTGCAAGTATTTCCATTGTCCTTCGAAATGTCCACAACCATTGTCAATACACAGTCCTTTCACTTCGTCAAAAGCATCCAATATGCTTTTAACTTTTTTTTTATTCGACACAAACCGTCTCACTTTTGTACACTCACAAAATAATGTCCATGGGTACACAGCTGCACTCGCGATTTTTCCACTCAAAAAGTACGCACGTAGCATAGCTACATACTCCCGTGATATGAACTGATATGATAGGCCATCGCGTCGGGCAAACGTAGACAAACAATTAACTTTTGCAAGGAAAAAATAGATACGTTCACTTTCGCTAGCAATTTAACACTGTTTGTCGCCTCGTCGGGGCGCGGTGCAGGCGCAGAGGGGAGGGGGGGGGGGGGGATTTATCAATGGGTCCGTTTAGTATGATAGTACGCGAGTCGGTCATAGTATTATTGATGCATTTACCAATTATTACGTATTATTGTGGACAGTTTTGAGACAGTTTTGGGACTTAGTGTTTTTATTTTTTAACTACATAAATATGATCAGTTAAAGATACTTAGTGCCCTGTTAAAATTTTTATACTAATTAAAACGTAATAATGGTGTATAATATGATTTTGTAAAGATTTGAGTTTTTTTTCTAACTAAGCCAATGACATTATCAGAGACTTTTTCTATTTTACATTAAATAAATGTGATTCATTATGTGTGAAATATTTTATTTTAAATTGAACCTGAAGTTAAATTTTATTTCTAATCTACGTATTAGTTAACTCACTTACTACTGCAGCCTGCTCTCGATTGGTGATTTAATATAATTATGTAACCGAGCATACTGGGATCGTGCCTCCCTTCAATTTCAGAAGGCCTAATTTAGTTTGGAAGATTTTAGACAAACACTTGACGATTGTGATCATTTGCTTAATAATAAGCATATAACTTCCAAAAGTCTGAAATACGTAACGTGGTTTTGTATTCGAAAACCATTACGTGGTAATGATCTCGTCATTGGCCCTATCATTGCATATAGGTAGTGATTATTAGTGATATTATGTAGGTATATCAATTGCTTTATTCACCTTAAAAAGGTAATTTAAAAATATATTTTTTATCATAACTTATTTACTAGTGTTTAAATATAAGCTGTATTTATTCACATATTTTACTTTATCTGAGGATTTATCAACATTCAATTGATATTCATTCTGAGTAAAACAAATCTAAGGATTTATTGCAAACATATCGATATTTTATCGAAATTCATTTTGAGTAAGCACATCACTAATCTAGTTAATATTTACGACAATTTCGAAGAATGTTCGAAGATTCGAAATGACATTTGTGTATTTATCTTTCTCTTACATGAGAAAAAAATCATAAGTCAGAGTGAAGATATTCCTTCATTATCATCATCATCAGCTTTTAACCGTCCACTGCTGGACTAGGCCTTTTCTTTGAAAGGAGGAATTGACCTTCTATACCACGCAGGCCAAACGGGTTGGTATAGGGTTTGTATCAAGTTTTCCTTCTCTTACAGTGCTGTTCTCTGCATAATATGCTCCCTTTGTCGGCTCTTACGACACCCATGGGATGATATGCGGTGGTGACATTCTGTATTCTTAATCCGTCACCACACGGACAATTATTTATTCAATTTTATATTCCTTCACCTTCTTCAAAAAAGTCAGTGATGCACACCATAAGTCAGCCGCCGTTAAACCCGCGACCCGCAGTTTTATCATCACAAGTAAATAAAAATTGTACCATAAACGTGTCCGCTATGTTTCCCGTAGGTACCCTGGCCTTGGGATCAAGCCATACGTTCTATAATCTTTTTATATACTTTCAACCCTAAGGGACAGGTATCGGTACCATTTTCGTCTTACGCCAAATGCGGAAAGGTTTCTACCTGTGCTGCAAAAAGGTTTCAAAGACGATTCACGGAGAAAAGATATAAATATTTAGGGTATATTATTGGGAGAGGAGACACATTCGTAAGTTATGCATTTATTTCCAGAAACAAGGTAGCACTTCTTCTAAATCTCGTTGTCTTTCTCTATGTTTGTGACCTCAATACTCCGATTACTAAAGTTCTTCTTTGCTTTATTAGTTTTGGTTTGGTCCCATACAAATAGGAGCGTAATTACGTAAAAAATATGGCTTGTATATTTTAATTGCAGGAAGTATTTCCTTTTGCTAAACTGAATATTAACTTAAATCTATATAAGTTATAAATATATCTTAAAATAAAATCGATAATATATAGCTAATAAAATCGACTGCCTCCGTGGTCCAGTGGATAGCGTAAGCGACTGCTGATCGGAGGTCCCGTGTTCGATTCCCGGGTTGGGCAAAGTGTTACTGGGTTTTCCAAATTCTCAGTAGCAGCACGGAGTCTGGTGATGTGCCCGGTAACGGCAATAGGCTCGCCCCCTATTACTCTCTCTCTTCCTATCTATATATCCCACATGGTCGTGCGATCAGTTTTCCTTATTTTTGTCCTCCACTTTGCTCTATCCGTGATATCCTCGTCAGTAACCTTGCATTCCCTCTTGTCCTTTAGCACTACATCTCTCCACCTTATCTTGGGTCTTCCTCTAGGTCAGCTCGCCCCCTATTACGTGGGACCTAAAAATTCATGGCGAAATGTGGGTGTAATATTGTAATATTCAATTCCAAATTTCATGGCAAAATGTGGTACACCCAAAATTTGGGCTGGGCGTTCTTCAGAGGGAGGTACACCTCTGAAGAACGCCCACCACCTTTTTTTATAGCCTTATGCCTTCACCTTTCGGGGATACAGGCGTAAGGCTATAAAAAAAGGTAGTAATATATAAGTATGGTAATCAGTAACAGATAACTGACAACTGTTGGCCCATATCACACATTCTGCCTAATTTGGGATGCGATGGCCATGATGTATGAATTGTCCCGGGGCATCAATACAACGAAAATTGGATTAAGAATCCGTTATTTTCAAAAAATGTGTAGTTTGGTCTCTTCGGCGTCAATCAGAGCTAGAGTTTGTGGGTATGATTGAGGGACGATCTAGCTCTGAAGTCTAGATTTTAAGTAGATTTATTTATTAAAGTTGCTCTTCTGTAAGAGTTGTTAGTTAAACAATACCTATAAGATTTATTTATTTCTCTATACAACCCATTCATATTTTGTTACAATAAGTAGCATACTATTTACATTTATCCGATTATACATCTATCTCTATGAATATAATCTTTTAGTCAACAGATCTTTGCATTAAATTATGTACACTATTAGAGCCAACTGCCTTAAGTTATAGTAGAGCATTGAATTCTTATCAAGACTTATTCATTCTTAGCTCAGCAAAAAACATCATCTAGTTCACCCGTTCATCCAGAAAACATTAGCACATGTAACATTTATACAAAATGACAAACAAGCAGAACTTAAGCCACAAACTCCACACACTTCATCCGATACAAATCCGATTACATAAAACGTGAAAGGATAAAGAATTATTTTACCCCGCTCGAACTGGTAGATACGACTACAGAATTTACCTTTGGACTTGCATAAACTTGTAACTTTTCCTAAAAAAGCAAGGATTTGTTGTATAATACACAAATTCAAATATCAAGGGGAGTAATCGAGATTCATAGAAATGTGTTTATTCTCTTAGGATTCTTAGGGAAATCCATTATCTTGCAGTGGATTCTGGAGCCAACTAGAAAAGAGGATGGGAACTGGAGAATGCGAAAGAACCGAGAGATAGAAGACCTTGTGGCTTAACCAAATATTATCGGTGAGGTTAAAATGTCATGACTTGGTTCGTCATGGTTTGGTTTGGAGGGAGGCTCGCTGCTAAAAGAGCGTTTCTGGGACACCTAGCGGTTGAATCTCGGTAGGTCCTCTAAGATTTCGCTGGAATGACAAAAATCATATCAAACAATCCTACAAGTCCTAGCAGGGCTTCGTAATATGGAAATGAATAAATATCGGATCCCAAGACTCACTCTGGGTCCCTGCGCTAGCACGCATGAATAGAATTATCCATAGGGAGAGTGAACATCCGTTTGAAAACAAGTCGAACTCACTTATGAAGGGTTCCGTACCGTCGCAGAGGATATATTTTTGTTTTGAAGATTATAAATACTTTAGTATGAGACGCAAGAGAAGTGCACTAAAAAGTTTGCAAAATATTGTTTATTGAGCTCCATCTCTTTGAGCTCCATCCTGTTTTTCTATTATTCGCTATTGAATTATAAAGATGGAATTTATAAATAAAGTAATCTGTCAACATTTCAACACCTCTTATCGCGGTTAATTAGTCATAGCCCGCAAACAGACACACCGATGGACAACAGTGACTTGGTAATAGGATAGCCCCACGGTGGCACTCTTCAAGTAGAAATTCTAAAAATGAGGTTAATTGATCAGAAAGGTCACATTGACGTAAATTTAGCCCAAGATAGTCTTATATTTGTTTAAACTGTTATTTCACCAAACCTTAAGTAATCCGTATGCGACAATAGGTTGCACTTAAGTTATTCGTGTGACGGATCTGGCAGAACGCCCAGCGTATTAAGTAGTGAAACAGACACTTGTGCAGATCAGTCACGTTTAAAAATATTTCATATTTGATGAACTGGTAGTTTGTTTTTTACATCTAGAGTAATAGAAATGCTGTTGAAGTAGCAGTCGTCCGTGTGGTGATGGATTAAAAATACGAATTTCACCACCCCGTATCATCCCATGTGTGTCGTAAGAGCCGACAGAGGGAGCATATTATGCAGAGAACATCATAGAAATTAATTTAGCGGGTCTTAATCGCGTTAACTTAACTTATTTAAGGTATAAATACCTATTTGTTACCGACGTTTCGCTCGTCCTTCACCGAGCGTGGTCGCGGAGAGACTGATGAGAGCTCAGCGACGTCTTGTGGAAGTGCGGGTTTCAGCACCTACCCTCACTTGGTCTTTATTTAAGTTCGCAATGTCGGTGCTCCGACACACTACACTAATGACGTCTACACACTGCTGAGATTTATCACTGCGGCGGTGTTTACACTTGCTGATGACTGGATTCCAAGTAGCCGATAATCTATATCCATCCTCCCGGTTGAAATTGTTATATTTCTTGATTTCTACCATTAGAGGAATTACATCCTTTGGTGTACGCAGATTGTGTGCTATCTTAGAGACTGTATACAGTCCGCTCTCTAAGATAGCACACAATCTGCGTACACCAAAGGATGTAATTCCTCTCCAAACACCTGGCGTCTACAAAGTCGATTGCAGCTGTGGTAGTTCATATATCGGGCAGACTAAGCGTACAATCGCTGAAAGGGTAAAGGAACATATCGCAGCTGTAAAAAACCGACATATTAACAAGTCGGCGATAGCTGAGCATTTGTTGGAGTCTGGACCAAACCACTGGATAGAACTGCATCAACCACAAGTCTTATCCACCGATCGTCACTATTACTAAAGGATAGTACGTGAAGCGGTAGAAATCAAGAAATATAACAATTTCAACCGGGAGGATGGATATAGATTATCGGCTACTTGGAATCCAGTCATCAGCAAGTGTAAACACCGCTGCAGTGATAAATCTCAGCAGTGTGTAGACGTCATTAGTGTAGTGTGTCGGAGCACCGACATTGCGAACTTAAATAAAGACCAAGTGAGGGTAGGTGCTGAAACCCGCACTTCCACAAGACGTCGCTGAGCTCTCATCAGTCTCTCCGCGACCACGCTCGGTGCAAGACGAGCGAAACGTCGGTAACAAATAGGTATTTATACCTTAAATAAGTTAAGTTAACGCGATTAAGACCCGCTAAATTAATTTCTATGATGTATACAAATCGCGAAAGTTTAAAATGCAGAGAACAGCTCTGTAAGAGAAGGAAAACTTGATACTAACCCTATACCAACCCTTCTGGCCAGCGTGGCATAGTAGGCCAATTCCTCCTTTCAAAGGAGACGCCTAGTCCAGCAGTGGACTGTTAAAGGCTGATGAGGAGGAGATGAAGCAATGAGGCAGCGATAGTCGGGTAGCGAGCCGAATAAATTGCTAGGCAGCGATTTACGGCAGGTTCCAATATTCGATCCATTCATGGATTTTGAGATTCGAGATACGGGTTTGACATATTTTGGATGGCGCTTATGTCAAAAATAAATCTTTTTGTTTTTTTTTTTATAGACTCACGCCTGTATCCCCGAAGGGATAGGCAGAGGTGTAATATTACACCCACATTTCGCCATGAATTTTTAGGGCCCACGTGTGGGGCGAGCCTATTGCCGTTATCGGGCACATCACTAGACTCCGTGCTGCTACTGAGAATTCGGTAAAACTCAGTAACACTTTGGCCGGGAATCGAACCCGGGACCTCTGATCAGCAGTCGCATACGCTATTCACTGGACCACGGAGGCAGTCAAAAAAAAAATATAATAAATCTTAAAATCACAAAATATGGATAGATCGAATATTGAATTCAGCGGCGGTTAGGGTCAAACCCACTGCGCACAACATTAACATTTCCAAATTAGTATGTGTAAATTTGTTAATTATCACTTGTCAAATGGCAAGAAGAAGATCATAAGGAAACCTGAATGTCTAAGAGTTCTTCATAAAGTTGTCAAAACACATGTAAAGTCTGCCAAAAAGAAACTTGGTCGGAGTAGAATGGAGAAGACTATCGCCTTGTCATTTTTACAATGCAGAAGTAGTATTTTGAAGAATAATAGTGAAAAGAAGCCTGTAGTGGGTCAGATGAATTCTTCAAATAGCACAAAAAATATAACATTTTTTTTTATTTCACTTCTGTACTATTCAAAACGTGCTTCCTCCACTCCTTTATAATCGTATACGTCGTATCGTCTAGTAAGGCGTTCGTATGCTGCATCAGCCTCGTCTTAACTAACACGAGTGACATATCTGGCAACACGTCAGTCGCATTAAGTAGTGTAAAGGACACTTGTCCGCATTATCTCATCGTTTACAGATGTTTAGAGCGTGTTCCAGCACTTCTTAAGTTGTAAATGTATGTATAGTGGAGCTTCTGTCATTCATCATCATCATCCTCTTACCGGCTTTTACTGAATATAAGCTTTTTACAGAGCC
Source organism: Euclidia mi (assembly GCA_944739405.2). NCBI lineage: Eukaryota > Metazoa > Arthropoda > Insecta > Lepidoptera > Erebidae > Euclidia > Euclidia mi. The sequence continues at coordinate 42,132,240 of OX123206.2, forward strand.
TGCCTGACCTCCACAACCCAAAGGTATTACGGTAGATATTCTATGGTTTAGACTTGTGTCATTTTATTCAGAGCTACTGAAGCCCTATTTGACGTGCCTCGCGAGGCATGGCGCAAGCGATTACTAATAATTCAATACGCCCATAACTCCGAAAAGTCAGTAATGCGCGTCGTGAATCCGAACCCAATCCATCTGCAGGCAGACTGTTAGTATCTCCAATAGGATATTCCTGCAACTTACAAAAGTAAAGTAAAATAATTGCGGGTCTGGTATTGGCACCCAAAACTAAACGGTAAAAGTAGTGTGATGTGTTCTCTTTAAAAATTTATCCGTAGCGATTTTCTTATGAGTGAAGCACGTTTTCAGATCTACACGAACGTAGCTTCGTGGGTCGTGAATCGCGTATTTCTAGTAGCGCAATTGAACAACTGAAATTTGGTTAAACTGTCAGATAGACATTATTTCAGTTGTTATTCAACCAAAGCTTCCTAACCCGGACGGAATCTGGTTGAAATATGCGTGTAGTATAAACAAAACTTTACTATGAAAGCGAATGCAACGTAAATTGCTCTACTAAACTTTCTCCCAACTCACAAAATTACGCGCGTTTGGCTTCACCCTTAGTTGACACATTTTGACGTCCTTCTTTTGTACTACGCAGTAAATATTGTATCTTTCTAATCTATCAGACAAAAAACAGAACAATAGACTGTAATTTTGTTTTATTTTTCTTTCAACTGCGCAGTAAAGTTATCATTAATCACTACACAACTAATCACAATTGTCGTGTTTTTTGCCTCGATCGAAAACAGAAATGTTATCATTGATGCACTGTTTCACTACACTTTTGAATTCTTTATTAAGATGTAAATTTACCGCAGAGGTTTAATGTACCTATCCCATTTAGTTTAATATAACATTAAATTAAAATATTTTTAATTTAATTTTATATATAAACATTTGATCAAATGTTATTAACTGAAAATTAACATAGGTTGAATAAAAACCACTTGGTGAAAAACAAAAAAAAACAAAAGGCGCGCATTTTGTACCGTTGTAGAACGTTGTACAATTTTATGAATATTTTATCAAAGTAGTAATGAAGGTAAATTAGTCGTTGAGAGAAGCGCAACAATCACTACCAGTATCACAACTTCCAGTTACCCTACTCTGTCACAAGTTACTTTAAAGCGACAGTAACATTAAATTTAATAAAAGTTGCAGTAAAAACTCACTCGTTAATAATAACTATTACCGTCAGCTACTGATAACTAAGTTTCGCTACGAGAATAATATTATCTAATGTTCAGTTTGCAAGCTTATTATAATTATGTACACGATATTAAAAGGATGTAACAAACCATTACTGGATAAACTACGACTAATTACTGTTTGTTTTGAAAATTATTAATCATCTATTTCCATGGACATAGTAATATTTCATCTTATTAGTGTCCTTTTCGACATATTCAGTCCATTTCGTCATATGTATTGTTTGATATAAAGTTTATATTATGCAATGTGCGGTAGGTCATTGTTTTTAACAATTCATTTCCTGAAGCTGGGTGTTCATTGTGTCCGTTGGTTGCATGAATGTAAAGTCCCCTGCGACACAATGTATACCTAGTGCGGGAGTGGTCTTTTTAAAATAAAATAATAAAAATAAACTTTGCTGAATTTGCAAAAACAAGTGAGTTGTTCAATATATTTCTCTACAGTCGCAGATCAGTTCAGTATGAATCGTATACCTTAATTCATTGTTTTTTTAAATGAAAACGTACTTATGAAATCAAAAATATTCAAACTAAAACAATTCCATAATAGAAAACCCCGATAATGTTAATCCCAATCCGTTTCACTACTGCCCTAAGCTCTAATAACCTAGGTCTCAACAAGCTATATAATACCCTAAGGCTATAATAAAAGAGCAGCTCATTATTTCTCTATTCTAAACCCGGAGGCACAATGAAGTACCGCAGTGCGGTGGCTACACACTTAACGGCGATAAAATTTAGGATACTATAAATTATAAGAGCATTGTTCAGTTTCACACCAGACCTTAAATTAGAATAATAACGTGTACTCAGCATAATTTTCTGAATTTAGAGTAGTTCTATTTTTTTTATCGACTCATGCCTGTAGTAGTACCCCTGAAGCGGTAGGCATAGGTGTAATATTACACCCACATTTGAGCGTGAGCCTATTGCCATTACCGAGCATATTGCCAGACTTCGTCCTGCTGCTGAGAATTTCTAAAAACTGAGTAACACTTTTACCCGGGAATCTCGGATCAGCAGACGCATGCGCTATCCATTGGACCACGGAGGCATTCAGAGTAGTTCTAGCTTATGTATTTAAATTTGCCCACTGCTGGGCACGGGACTCTTTCACATAGTCCACTGGCCGTAGTCCACCACGCTGACCAAGTGCAGATTGGCAGACTTCACATTTCTTTCGAGAATATTATGAAGAACTCTCAGGCTTGCAGGTTTCCTTACCATGTTTTATATGTTTGGAAAATAATGTATTTTATCATACATACTCATAATAAAATCAATAAAAATTATTCATCCTTCCATTTTATATTTTTCTGTCTCGTAGCAGATAACTAAGTAAGGTTTTAATGAATATCAGAAAACGCTTTAACAATCTTAAATACCCCATCTTTTAAGTTTTAATTGGATTCATTAGTGCAATATTGCGGTTTGTTCCTTTTAGTATCATGTTTTATAATACGTATTCTTTTGCAACAGCGATGTAAAGGGAAATAATAAAGATATCGTTACTGTACGGAATTTTGTGTTTTTTATGTAATATTTATTATGGCGTATTGCCCGCACTGGCAGTATTGATTCGTTCGGATGTCCGTTCTTTATTCTGTTATTTTATAGATAAGTATAGCAACAGATATTTGCTTTAATATTTTATTTTTAATGTTCCTTTTATTGTTTAAGGAATAATATACCACACACCACATACACACATCACCGTATAGTATCAAACTAATCAGAGCTTGACTAGGAATGGTAAATTTATACTTATGAAATCATCGCCAAGATGTTCGAATCCAGATCAGTTGGTTCGTTTTTTACCCAAGTTTTTGCCCAATCTTAGAATATTTACTAGTATATGAAAAAGAAATTGTACCAACTCGTCTTATTAGAGTGGTGCAGTAAGCCAAATTCTCTCGTTCATTTGAGTGCTACCGTGAAGCAAATTGTTAGAGACTTAGCTCCAGCAGTGGAATGCGATGAATATAATTATGCAAGTTCTCAAATACTTCTGTCAGACTGCAGTTCACTAGCTTGCTCAGAGGACCTCCTTTTTTGGAACAAATATTTATTGAAGCATATACCAAATTTTTGTCAAATAGTTCTTAAACCTCAATCAATTTCATTTTAATTAGAGGACATCCAATAAAATTTTATAAGTCATAAAAATCTTCCAAACATTATTTAGGCCTATTTCATACATAGCTACGTTTTTATTTGCATTTAGTAGCTCACTACGTCAAAGAAAATTCCACTTAGAAAAGCTTATAAAACGTAAACAAAGATTATCGTTGGATAACTTTATAAATAGGACCGTACGAACACTTGTCTTGTCGGGAGCAGAACAAGACTGCGTATACAACAAAGATGAGCGGTGAATACGAGTGGCGTACGAAAAAAATATTCACCATTGGTACTGGTAATTCTGTTGCTAAAATCATAAGCTAACAAAGTATATTCCAAGCTTGTTATTTTTTTTAGAGTTGCAAGCTTGTCGAAGAGGCTGAATTTTGATCGTCAAATTTATTTGAAGATGAGGGTACGATGAACGATGGTGGTTTATATTTTATAAGTTAAGAAAGTTTGTACCAATATTTAGATTACTATTCGATTTTGTAACCTTACTCCTTATTGTAGGGCTAACTTGAGCGAGCGCCTAAGTCACTTGTATACGTAATTGTTTATTGTCCCAATTAATTATTTATAATTTTATTTAGACAAAGAAAGCTTACTATAATATTATAATCTTTAATTTTCCAAATTTGCAAATAAATAAAAATAATCGGGGATTCATAAAAGATTTTGAGATGTGAAGCGACTAATCTATGTAGTTGATTGTATAATATATAGATCATTCATATATCGTTTCGAATGAAAGAGTAAAGAGCTTATCAACTCACCACATCTCCCATGTTCACACATGAATAAAATAACTGAGAAGCAGCATTTGTCACTCTCCGTTCCGCCAGTTACCTACATCGATAAATCACGTTGCTTCATTGCTTCACTTTGAAGTAAACGAGATATAATCCAATAACTAAAACTAGATTGCGAGAAAATAGGAATCCAAACTCCTCTTAGAATTACCTACGTTCAAACTAGGTACCACTGTAACGTATGGTATCTCGGGTCCTTCGAAATCTTCATGAATCACTCTGTTGAAAATCGCATGAAAATACGTTCAGCTATTTTGGAGATTAAGAGGAAACACAACGGCCGTTTTTCCATTCAAACGGAGTGTCCTGTTTTCTCCCTGAATAATGCCAGTAGAGCAATTATTTTTTCCAAAAGAAGTATGGCGCCGATGGGCATGTCCCTATGTTTTCCTTTTTCTCATAAATTAAATATTAAAAAAGATATGAACCTTCAAATACCTCAAAAACTTTCCAGATTTTCCGCTGTGTTCAAACATCCAAAACACAAATTGGGCTAGATTATTTTAAAAAGGAAAACATAGGAACACGGCCAAAGCCTTTCTTTAATTTAATATGAAAAAACTAGTTAAATCGATCAAGTTTTGGAGAAGGAATCAAGGGAATACGAAATGTTGATTTTGTGTCCATTTAATAGGTTTTTTTGGTCCAAGCTGCAGTTGTCTCTATCGCGCTCTGCGGAGGGAGGCTTGAGGCTGCGCGACAGCAATAGATTTAAAAAATACCTATTTTTCAATTCTCTCGCCCGTAGTGTTTCCTCTTAATGGAAATTTCGACGTGGCGGCTGATTGTTTTACATTAATATGTAAGAAAGTTACATAAAAATTCAAAGTAACATTTTACAAGTGGGCTGTAGAAATCATCAGCAAAAACGCCACGGTATTCCCAAACCATCCAACGAACAAAAGCTACAAATAAACTTAATAAACAAATATGTCCGACATTTAACGGTAACCAAATAAAAAACTCCTTATTCCATCATCCTCGTGCCACGTAATATAAAGTTTTACAACAAAATAAACGTTAAATTTTATCTTCTTACGACCAAAGTTATATCCGTATTACAAAAGTTGTACCTTGTACATACGAATTTCTATTCCCCATTCGGTATTAAAGCAACTAAAAGGTAACACAGAATTTCCAAGCATTTTTCTGAGATTACATCCATTAAATTTGTATAACTCCATCAAATTAAGGCCTATGTCGCCATTTTGGCAAAAAATCTCGTTTCTTCACGCTATTGAGCATTTTTTGTTGAAAATGGTTTTGCTTTTAATGTTTATTTTTATTTGTTTATATTATATTCCTCTAATGTCATAAAAAAGCAAAACGCAGAATCTAGATCTGAAAAAATATAGTTTGTTAGTTTGCCCTCATTTTTATTTTAATTTTATAAAATAAAATTTAAAAAATCGTAAGTAACGTCTGTAACATTTTGCACCAACTTGGGTCTTTCCACTTAACTCGTTTTGAAAGCGAAAAGAGGAATCATAATATTTTTCTTATTCAACCGTCTTTACCAAAGGCAGTCTCCACGGCATCCTCAGAAGGTCTTCAAAGTACGTTACAATGTTTCTCGGCATTTAGACGCCAAGAAAAACGGAAGTTATCGGCTGCAATGGTTATTGCGTGTGAAACTTTTAAAAGTTGATCGTGAGGAAGTTTGCTTTTATCTTCCAAGTGGGAAGCAAAATTTAGCATCTTTGATGGTAGAATTTTTTATTTTATTTAATAGGTGGCAAACAAGCAGACGGATCGTCTGATGGTAAGCTATTACCGCCACCCATTGACTCAAGCTACATCAGAGGAGTCACAAGTGCGTTGTGCAATCCACAACGCACTTGTAGCTGTGCTACCTCAATTATATAAAGGCATGGAAGCGTTAGCAATTTCAGATTAATCAAAAAGAGTTTACAACTATCCGTCTGTTTTAATTACACAATGGCCATTACACATCTCTTTTGGGCTTTAAATATTATCTCATTGTCTACAAAGTTACCCCAAAAATGACACCATACCTTAGCAATGATTCTACATAACCGTGGTACGCCGTGATGACAGCAGATTGATTCACAACTGTTCTAAGTCTATATATCGCATAAGAAAATTGGTTGAGTTTAGAACAAACATCTTCGACTTGAGATTGCCAATTTAGATTTGAATCTAGGTTTAGACCCAAAAATTTTGCATTCCCGACTATATTAATTTGTTTTCCATTGTAGCAAATATTAAGATGAGTCAAATATATTTTTCTATTTCTAAATGTCATTAAATTAGTATAAGGCAGATTTATTATTAAATTATTATTAGATAACCATTCAATTATTATGTCATGTGTTTGATTTATGTCAGATAACATTAAATTTTTGTTTGTGCTTGTAAACATCACTGTGCTATCGTCTGCAAATAGCACCATATCTTGGTTTATATAATTTGGTAAATCGTTTATATAAATGATGAACAGCAATGGACCTAGAATACTTCCCTGTGGGACTACTTGAGTTACTACACAGTATGAAGATGAATGTACTATTTGTCTATATGTTTTTGGGCATATGCGAGTAATTTGCGTACATTGTTGCCGATTTATTAGGTAGCTTTTTAGAAGATTGAGGACATTACCTCGGATTCCGTACGTTTCTGTAAATCTATGTTATGTAAACAAAGCATTTGAATTAATGGTCCCACTTATCAATGGGACCATTAATTCAAATATTGCAATTCCAATTTTGATTAAACCTTAGAAAATCTGCATTTAAATACCTGTTAAGTAGCAGAGTTTTAATCACATGTCCTTGTAAACAGGAGAAACGAGCGAAATTAGGATATTAAGCAAACCTTAAATCTGAGAAAATAATTTGTTTTTAACGCGGCATAAATGTGCGCGTTGGATTGGGAGTTCTCGGGTTCGATTCGCGGGTCGGGCAAAGTGTTATTGGATTTCTCCGTTAGGAAATTCTCAGTAACAGCACGGAGTCTGGTAATGTGCCCGGTACGGCAATAGGCTCGCCGTATATAATGTGGGTGTAATATTGAACCTCTGCCTACCCCTTCGGGGATACAGGCGTGAGTCTATAAATAAAAAAATAAAAATAAAACACTTAAGAAGACACTTTTATGCGTTGTTACTGACAAAATAGCTTTTAAGGTCGTAAATGTATGTGGTCGCTGCGCTAAGACCAGATTTGTGCGTTTTAAGACACGAATCACAGCCTACCTTCAAAATCTTCTTTGCCGTATTGCTACTGAAATTTTCCAAACTTCTACTTAAACTGGAAAATTATCAGAATTCTCATGATTGCTCTGTTGCTGCGGTATGTGACAATAATTTAGCGATTTTTGAATCAGTGTTTGGCCAGCGCTCTGATCTCAAAGTTTGCCAAAGACGTCTAACATGGCCTCCTCTTACGATTCACGATCCTGGCCACAGGCTTTACGTGCTCTTCAAAGCACGGTAACACTATTATACAAATGCTGCACCAACGGTCACCCATCTAAGTGATGACCTCTGTAATTGTTGCTTGACTTTGCCTATCTAACATCAACAACCAAACAAGTCTCGCTATGAGCGCTACAGTATTTATTAAAATTAAATCTTCACAAAGTAATTCTATTTTTCATTTTGTACCTGGACAACGGGTTGTAATTGCTCATGGTCTCATTGTTCCGTAAATACGTGACCAGAGTTAAACAATTATTTTAACTCCCAACGAGGTTTCAACCGTTGGCTGAATGTTTTATGTTATTTGAATCAAATCAAATCAAAATCATTTATTCATCTAGGTCACAAGGTGACGCTTATGAACGTCAATTTTAAAATTAAATTACTTAATGCTTCTACATTTACATTGACTGCCTCGTTCGCAAAGCAATAGGTTGAGCCACGAGAAAGAACGGGCAATAAAACTCGAGGCCACTCTTTTAAATCGCCAATATTATGGTACATATTTTCATTTTTGTAAGGAGCTGCAACTGTTACACATTGTACTAAATTACTTGTAAATAGTAATTAGTTACAGACATAATACTTAAGTAATTAATGTAGTTACTAAATTATGAGTTTTAGTTAGCCTTCCAATGCGAATATTGTGTAACAGGAGCATCCACTTACGACTTATAATGTATACAACTCTTGACCATGTTCAGAACTATGGTGGTAATGTATGTTACAGAAGTGACGGTATATGAATACACAAAATTACAAAAACGTTAGTTCACAGACCATGATAACGAGTCATCTTCATCTTACAGTACAGTAAATAAAAAAAAAAAATTGGATCAACAATACAAATGTAAATGTAGTAAGTAGAATGACCTAATTATGATAAACGAATAATAATTTAAAAGAACTAGAAATGTTATATAATGATAAACTGAAAAATGCTAAGTATCTATATAAATTCTAAATAAGTAGTAGATCATGGATAGTTCAAGAATACAGATTTTCTCGATACAGGCTTGCCTAGTGAGAAAATCAACGATTAAACTTAGTTTTGATAAACACTCTCTGTAAATTACTTTACAATAAGTGTTATTTATTGTACTTTAATCACCCTTGTAACATTTTGCAGCAATAAATGTTTTTATTATTTTTTTATTATTTTATTATTATCATGAGTTGTCTAGTGTAAGTGATCATCTATCCTTGTCACTGAAATAATCATTAATAGTATAATAACCTTTCTTAATAAGGCAGTATTTTATTTTAGCTTTAAATGTGCTAAATGGTAAATGGTAATGGCTAAATAAAATCACTCTGTGTTTGTATTGTTTTATATTTTCTGAATAAACGGATTTCTTGCGGATTGTTCATAAATCAATTATAACGCGGTTTTCTTTCACTTTTATTTGTATTTAATCTGTGAAGAGTAAGAATTGCTTGAATTTGGTATTTGTGGCATCAGAAAGGTTGGTTCTAGTTATCTAGCTGGTTTTTTAACCAATATTTAAAATAATTTTTGTCACACTCACTGTCTTTTAGAATTGAATTATATGATTTGTATGTACTGATTGTGTTAGTGTATAAAATGTTCACAAACCTTGAGCAAATAAATAAAAAATAATAACATTATCCGTTCAATTAAATAAGCCGACCACTTGACCTCAAACTAGGCAGAATTTGTATTAAGATTAATAGGGTAGTTTCCAGGGTCAAAATAATTACATTTTATTTAGTCCGTATTTTAGATTATAAAAAAATATTGGACATGTATTTTTTCTTTTTTCGATTAAATAAAAAATAACAAAGATATAGCCCATTAAAGTTACGTGTGACGTCACCTAGTGCAAAAAAATGCAGCACGACGACGTGACGTTATACGTAACTTTAATGAGCTATATCTTGGTCCATTTTTGGTTTAATTTACAAATAAAAAAAAAGTATCGCTTATTTTTGAATAATCTTAAAAAATAACAAAGATATAGCCCATTAAAGTTACGTGTGACGTCACCTAGTGCGAAAAAATGCAGCACGACGACGTGACGTTATACGTAACTTTAATGAGCTATATCTTGGTCTATTTTTGGTTTAATTTACAAATAAAAAAATACGTATCGCTTATTTTTGAATAATCTAAAGGACGGACTTATATTTTTTTTTGTCAACTAGCCTTTTAGACATCTAAAGGGCCCTTTCCTGTCGTGCGTATTTCTAACCGCGTGCGGATCTGGTCCGCATGCGGGTGATAACACGCTCCTGGCCAAACGCAGGATAAAGATTTCGTTTGCCACTGCAGTGTCGTGAGTGTCGCCAGTGACTCTCTCTGTATCAATTTTCATTGCTTCATTTGCGATTATATGGGTACTATGACTATGCGTGCAACTCGTGTCCCAGTAAAAACAGCACTGAAGGCAGAAGATCGCTGTCCGCACCCGGATAGCACGCACGCAGGCTGCGCGTCAGCAACCGATACGCGTTCTGTGCGCGTGATGCCCGCATGATAGGAAAAACATGTATGAAATGATAGGATGCGGGCAGCCAGCATGCGGGTGAGATCCGCGCGCGGGCGATAATACGCATGACAGGAAACCCTATGACAATTTCTGCAGTACGCCTACATCCTGTATCGCGAGGGACTTAATGTCTGCTGGTTGTATGTTCGTAAAATACCCCGCGACTCAGGTTTAATTAGTCCTCGTACGGGAATTCGTTTATATAGAATGAGACTTTAACAAAATACAATAAATGGACACAAAGTAGGTACACCCAGGTTTGAAACAACAGTTTGTGGATCGCACAAAGAACCCACAACACTCGGTGTAGTGCTATACGCCAAGGCGACTGCTTAAACCACAAAGCACACCAGATCTTATTTCATTTTTTTCTTTATTCATTTACACGATTCCAGCTTACCAGACAGCGTAATGACCTTGTGCCTAATGAACCACGAGGGGAAAAATCCAGTCGAAGCTTAAAAGTAAATACAAGATTCATTGAGCTATACCTAAAAGATTATAGTACTTACTTTTTATGTTAAGGGTAAAGTAATATTCGTAATGTTCAGCAAAGGCATCAGATTACTATTTGATAAGAGTGGCGTTTGGTATGGCAGACCCTTTCAGAGCTCTCTGATACATTTATATTTATAAACTAGTTATAGTTACTACTATTTATATAAAACTGTAACGATTTGAAATAATACTATATACACAGTGACTGCTGTTTCTCCTTGGGAAAAGATAGGCATATATTTCACAAATACTTCTGCAATATCCTCCGACCGATTCCTGTCTTTATATAAGACTAGCCAACTGCGCAGGAAATATTATATTGCAGAAGTGTATGCGCAAACACAAGTATACTCTCTATTCCCTCACTCTCATAGTCAGATAGGACGCCAAAATAGGTTTCCATTTCTGGTAGTGAAATCGTTAAATAAATGTATTCGTGGTTAGCCAAACCTCTTTATATGTGTTCTCTTAGTTTTATGGTATCAAAAACATATGTAATCTATTTTCTTACTTTGTGTCTTCTTAGGTTTACACATTGAAATCAAGCTACGGTTTACGGATTCTATCGCGATAACTTTTAAAATCAAGATAAAGACATAAAACAGTCTGCCGTGACCCCGGTTCCTGTAAAGAAACTAAAACGTCGGATAGTAATAAAAATAAAAAATAGTTTCTAGATCATTCGGTCTAAATGTAATATCTTTAAAACCATTTTATCTCGATAGAAACCGTAAACCTTAGTTGAATTTCATACTTTGTATTATTTATCCGTCACCACATAGAATCCGTCAGAAAATTGCAAAGAACTCGCAGACATGCAGGTTTCCTGTTTTCCTTAGCACATAATATATAATAACATACAATATTACATAATAATAATTATATGTGCGTGCACGAACATGCATGTGTGTACATTCACAATGTTTAAAATAAATTGGCGAAATTATATAACAGGACAATTAAAACCAATTCGTTAAAAATTGTCAGTGACTTTTTACATACAAACAAAAATAAATTAAATGTTATATTTGTAAAATTTAATTTGATGAAATAAAATTAAATTAATTTTCATTTTCTGAGTAATATAATACCTCTTAACCTAATCACATATCACTTGCATTTTTCCACTCTTGTATTGTGAAGCTTATATCGATTGTGGCATAAAGTTTTATTTTTGTAAAAGTTTTGCTTTTCGAGCTAAATACTAGTTTTGAATACTACTACAACAAATGTAAACTAATTTTACTAAAATTAAGTTTAATATTGTATAATTTAAAAATGCGTATCATATTGGTCTTTTAAAGATATCCTCTTTTTTGGCGTAATGCTCGCCTTCGTAAATGCAAAGGCAATTGTTTGTGGGGACAAGCCAAATTCACATGCATTAAGAGTTGCAGTAGAAGAGCTTCCCCAAAGGAGGTAACAAAAGTCCCGACATGCTGCACACCCTGGACACCTAGCACTCGGCAACGCAGAGTCTAGGTGACATAACCTCTCACCACGATGGACATAAATCCACTTAACAACTATCGGCTCAAGTGCAAAACGGATCTTATCAGAACCAGCCTTGTGCAAAACAATTTAAAAGAGAATATGTTCAAGTCGCAAATATTTTTACAACCATTTTTCATTCCACTAAGCGAGTAACAATAACGTTAAACATGTTTTTATTTCTATTTCTTTGAAATAGTTTCGTAAAATTTTATATTACCGTTGGTTTAACGATTTTCTACGAAACTATTTAAAACCTCATAAAAGGAATGCATATGGTAGGTATGTATACCATTTATTAAAATTATCTGATTAGAACTAAAGATGTAATGTAAGGCCATGTAAAGTAAGTTTATATACAGGGCTAATGGTGATGAGCGTTCTATCTTAAAACCTAGCATTATTTTCTACTATAATTATTATAGCCATGTCGTTTTGTCAAGATCATGACCTAGTTTGTATGATGTATGTTTTTTATAAGATAAGCGTATATGATTGAGGAAATTAAAGCGATAAGAGATTAGTCAAAATGGAGTACGAACGTTCATTAGATTTCAAATCGAAGTGTGCTTACTGTGCATTTTGCGTTTTATACGTAAAACAGATTTGCAACAAGAATACAATAAATAGAACACACCAACAGCTGTTGGCAGACCTTGAATAAACTATGAAGAACATTTTAGTTCATAGAAAAGCTTTGTCGGTTTCCTTGAGTATAGTTTAGTGAATTGCAACCCTTTTACAATAACATACCTAAAGCGGTATGTAAAAAGCATCAGTTTCGTGTAGTATATTTCACTTGGTGTGTTAGTCTTTTCTTTCTTCGATGCTATTGCAAATTCTGATCATGCGTCCAAAATTCTTATTATTGCCTTATTTCCTCCTGATGAAGGTTTCATTGCAAAGTTTGACGCTGGCAAAACCGTAGGCCCAGCTAGTATTTCTCTATCTCGTTACCCCCCTATTAGTGTACCTACATAAATGAGGTATATGTGTATGCGACAGGGAGCGTATGAATATTCATATTGCATAATTATGAGACTCACTGCGTCTCTAGGTCGAGGGGTTGGAATGTGAATGTTTATATAACAACGTGACGTTGTGCGTTTGATGCTCGGGTCACTTAGATTCTTTGTATTTTGGTTTTCTTTTATACTTGTCGCACGAGTGATTGATTTCCACGGGGTAGCCGGGATCGATCACTCGCCGAGCAATTAAAGAGAGATAATTAGGTTGACTTACGGGAATTAAATAAAAAATATCACCAGGAAAGTTTAAACTCGCGTTATAATTCCAGTTATTCGATACAAAAAAGAACTGACGATTAAGGCTAACAGAAGAGACAATTATCCAGGGCGTGGGCGGCGTTGGCACCTCACAGGTCTTCAGATGGTCTTGTACTCAACTCGGTGGTGCTGGCCGGAGGAAAGGGACGAAGCCTCGTGTCTGCTGTATTTATAGGGCCGGCGCGGAGGGGTGCGAGGGAACGGCCCATTGCTGTGCGTCACTCGTAGCGAGGCTCGCGGCGCAGGAGCGCGATGTGACGTCACATACTAGTATAATTATGACTTGTAAGTAAATCTGTGACCGCCTATCCACAAAAAACGTGGCGAAAATGCCATATCGTTGAGTCTGCACAAGTTTCACTCTTTCCTTTCCTTTTTCGTGTAAGTGTATGGCCAATGCAATAGTCTGCTGTTGTGTCAGCAGTTAGCGCTCTAATGTAAAAGACAAGCGGTCACCCATCGAAGCGACGACCTGTGCAAGCGTTGCTCAATTTTGCTGATCTACTACGAACGACAAGTCAATGAGTGCTACTATCCAAGGTTTGGATGTCAGACTATACTAAACTATCAGCGCAATCGAAATTGAATCTTCATCTGATAAGTTGTTTTATACATCATGTAAATGAGACTGCGTCTGTGGTCCAGTGGATAGCGTATGGGTTTGCTGATTAGGAGGTCCCAGGTTCGATTCTTGGGTAGGGCAAAAGTATTACTGAGTTTTCCGAATTCGCAGAGCCTGGCAAAGAGCCGGCAATAGGCACGCCTCTTATTACGTGGGACCTATAAATTCATGACGAAACGTGGGTGTAGTACTTATTACACCTTTGCCTACCCCGAGGATACAGACGTGAGCCTATAAATTAATAATAAAATATAATAAAAAAGTAAATTCATTAAAGAGATATATTCATATATAGGATTAAATTATAAATTATTCGGAGGCGTTGCTTTTGAATTAATATTGACGAATATTTGACGAGGGAAGGGTATTAACATTCATAGTTTACGCTGCTAAGCACTGGTTTAAACGGTGGCCTTGCCGATGTTGTACTAAATAGTGACGGGATTAACGCTAACGCCATCGTTTCTTGAAAGTTTGAAGGCCGTATTGGTCCGGAAATATCGCAGATGTTTTCAAATTTTTCATGTTAGCTAGTCCAACTAACGCAAACGTTTATGCCTACGGGTTTGATACTTTATCATGCAAAAATTACTAAGCGGATTTTAACGAAACCTTTGCAGTAATATAGTTTATACCTTAAAGAAAACTTTGCAATATAACTTACACCTTATAATAATATAGACTGCTGCGATAACCATCACCGAAGCGGCAGGCACTGTGGTACAATCAAACAAGTCGGCGGTGGCAGTTTGAAAAAAAATCCTATGGCTCGCTCATTGAGTCGAGGCACACTATAAACTGGTTTTGTATACGATTGTCAATGTGCGTGTAAAGTAGCACTGGAAGCGAGTCCTTGCTGAGCGATTCTCACCCTTATGGTAGACTAGCGGGAAGTTGTTCGTCTTTACATATAGATAGTCAAACCGCTCTCAGCAATATATGAGAGTCACTGAGTTACGCTTGAAATAACTGGTCAACGTGCTAAGTACTTGTAACTACCGCCGTCACCGAAGATATTAAAAGGTAATGTACCTTTTAATATCTTCGGTGAGGCTTCCGAAAATTGGACGACATAGTTTCAGTTTTTTAACACATAGCGATAGCTCGTGTAAGTACAAACAACCTGCCACCAAGAGAGCATCAGGTTTGAATCAATATAATCTGTATATATAAAATCCTTGAGTTACTGACTGACTGACGAGACACGCTACAGCCAAAACTACTCGGCGCAAGAAGCTGAAATTTAGCATGTATGTTCCTTGGGGACCGTAGGGGTGCACTAAGACGGGATTTCCCGAAATTGCAATTCGAAAATATGTGCGTGCGAAGTCGCAGGCGAAAGCTAGTCAAACATTAATTACATCTGAAAACAAACTATTGAATTACTTTATAAAATACATTACTTTGTAAAATAATGAGTTCTCACATCTAAGTTGACATTGAGTTATGTTTTATTAATATCAACTTCTGTTCAGATGTCAAGGGAAATATTTAATTTCTCAATTTAAATACAGGCTGGAAATAGAACTACTAAAAATGGAATAAATTAATAAAAAAAATACATACATAGACTCACGCCTGTTTCCCCGAAGGGGTAGGCAGAGGCATATTAAACGCCCACTTTTCGCCAGTGTTTTGATCCCACGTAATAGGTGGCGAGCCTATTGCCGCTTATCGAGATATTTTGTTTGCCAGAGCCTCGTCCGTTGATCGGCAGGTGCACCACTTGCAGGTGAGGTTGGCTTGGGACCCTAAGTTCTTGGTGGGAACCCAAAACCCAAATATTTCTACCTTTAAACTTTCACGATTTTTATAATATTTATACATGTCAATATTGCGTAATTATTTCAAATCAAAGGTGATAATAATATATAACTCACTTATCTACTTCTTTACCTCAAAGTTTAAGCATTTGTATATCAACTGTAGTCATGCTGATTCTGTTTCAGCGGTGTCCTCGCCGAGAAGTACGAAACAAGAATAAAGGAACACAAACAAAACTCTTTTTTATACAAATATTTCAAAGACTATTTCAAATTCAAAGTAAACATCCTGTTTACCAAAACCATGGAGGTATATAATGATGGCCCCATGACCCATGTCCATGACCAAAACTGTGGGCGCAGAGACTAGGAGTTTTAGGTACTTATAAATGGAGTGGATTAATGTGTTCTTTTCGATAGCTTGAAGCGGAGCAGTGTTCCTAGGTCTTAGAAGCTGGTAAGCCACCCACAAAGTCAGTTTTCACACACAACATACTTTTTTTTATCGGACCGACGCGAGCGCGGATACGAGTTGCAGGGTGCAATTTTCGTACGACACTGATTGGAATAGAGGACTGAAGCGGAAGAGTGTGTATGGGAGTGCAGAATAATAAAGGATTTTGATTGGTCCTCGCGTGTTAAAAAGAAGTGAATTTGAGTAAATTGTTGAGTGAGGTGATTGTGAATGCTGCTAGATCATAATAATTTTTATTTTTATTTTGTGCGTGCTTGAGTGAACGGCTTTCTTTTTATAAATGTATTAAATTGAATTACATATTTATATAATTTGATTGTGGCGCAAACAAAAACTATACACATACATGCGCTGTCCCAAAACAAAGAGGCTGCAACATTCGAGCCCTCCAATATGTGACTCTAACCTATTAAGAGAAGATTCTATAATATTACATTGTAAGTGTATAAGATGGCCGACGTGCTTCCCGAGCAAAATGATTATTTGTGCACTTACACGAGTCTACGTGACCGAGATGTCGGTACTTTTGCAGGATTATATTGTGACGCTAAATGCTTCCAGTGCCTTCACGTCGTCAAGTTGTCAAACCAATACGTCTGATATAAATACATAATATTGATGTGAAGCGCTTATAGTTCGACTTGCCGTTCATAATAGGTCGGTAAAGTTAAATAACGCTTGCTTAGGTCGCCACTTGGATGGGTGACCGCGTGTGACATTGACATCAAAGCGCTACGGTGTTTTAGAGGACAGGTAAAGCTATCGGTCTCAGTTCTTGTTATAAGACAAGAATTGTCAGGTCATCTCGGAAGCCTATGAGCAGTCTGAAAAACGTCGACACCAGAGTTATTGGCCTCACACTCACACATAAAAGTAATGATGTTTATGTAACGGATGAAACAACGTAGCCTGTTTGACGCCTATTTGACCGACGGTTTAATTACTACTGTTTGAAATGTCATTCACTTTTTTTTCGAGACATCAGCAAAATCATTGATCCGCTAACAAAGACATTTATTTTATTTAAGAAGAAAATATGTCCTTATGATGTTGCAGTCCAAGAAAAGGAGTGCTTCAACAGTTGAAAGCATTTTATTATTAGAATTCCGCCGAATCACGAACAACATTTTTGTCAATTGCTTTCTGATACCATGCGTTCTTTGACAATGTTAATTTGAATCTTGGGATCAAAGGATTAAATACCAAAGTGATATACTAAATAAGAAAAAAGCATAGGCTTTAAAATTAAATATATTCTGGTAAAGCTTAGGTTAAAAGTTCCGCCGACCAAAGAATGTGCACGAAAAATATTACCTAGCAAAAGTAGAGATTTATAATTTTGGAGACGAAATATTGCAAAAGTTTCTAACTGGCATTCTGAAAAAAGGCTCAGGCAAATTCGAAATATTATTTGAATGGCTCAACAAACACTATTTGAAATAGAACAAGACGCGAGCTGAATTACTTTTGGGAGTGCTACAATATTAGACTAGTGATAATAGCAACAAAGCAAACAACGAAAGAGGTGGTAATAAATACTGAGGCACACAACGTCTACACAGCTTTAAAAAATGCAATTTGTATATGTAGTATGATAATAAGTTTAGACATGCTTAGCAAAAAGTCAAGAGATTTGAGCTGCAGTGACTATTGAAAACAACGCGTTTTGACACTCTTGAAAATCAGATTCGTTTGCCTTGATGTACAACAAATATTTTAAGAAGCTTATCAAATTGACAAAAAGAGCCTTATTTTCACGCCCAAACAAGCTGATTTAAAGAAAAGAAAGAAAAGAAAAGAATTAATTTCGTAACACACAAGGGATACAAAAAAGGATAAATACATACAGCACAAAAAATATATAATTTACAGGTAATAGTTATTATGCAATAGGCTCAAAGACAAAAAATCCCCTGCATGCGACGAAAAAGGACCTATTTCAGCATATGCCAGGCCGAAGCTTGACGCTGGTTTTCAACTAGGCCCTTTTCGTGCTGCATAATACGAACTAGTAGGTATGGATACGGAATTATGAAGTAAACAATATAAAATCATGCCCAACAATACAACATGACAGGTCACGGCTACGCAATGCGACGTGCAGGTGACTGACAACAATTCTGAAATTCTGAATCTGCCGGTGTAAATAAATTTCTACAAGTAAATCAAAACCATTCTGGCGAAACCTCAAGTCCAAGTACCTGAACTGAATGGAAGAACCAAACAATATAAATTTACTAAGACAAATATGTTCGTATGTCGCCGCTTTGTCAATCTGCCACACATCGGCACTGCAATATCACGACTGATACGTTATGACTGTACGTGACGTGAAAAATGCATTAGATACCGTCGTATTTATATCTGGATGTGTATTAAACATATACTGCGTCTGAAATGCTGGCTCTGCACGTGGCTATGTTCATGGTTTTTATTATAATTGGTAAAGAAAAACAGTTATGAAAGCAACTAAGACTACTGATACTTTATATTTCATTGATGAGTATTTGTGTTGGATTTATTTTAAACACATTGTTGCACCTCCACGTCACATACAGAATATCTTTGGCATTAAGTCGGCTTCTGTACGGTAAATTAAAACACAATATTTAATATTAATTGAAAAAATACAATGTCTTGCTTGTATCAAATGCATTCGGTTGAAGAAGAAAATTAATAAGATCAAGATAGGCAGGACGATGCAACAAGGGTCCTGCAAGATGGGCCGACGATCTGGTTAAATCGCGGACAGCGGTTGGATGCAAACGATTTAAGATCGATCTATGAAGAGAGCCCTGGGGAAGAGACGGGTTAGGGAGGAGACAAGCAATTGGTGCAAATAGAAAATTGAGAGCCTAAGAACAACATGCTTTTTCTTGTGAAGACCTGTCGTCATACCATTTGATATTGTGGGATTCCATGACAATGCATCCATCAATCCAATTGTCAAATCAATCCGTCGTCTGGTTTTGAATTTCCATGCTCGTCACATCCAATGAAAAAGAACTTTACGTATATTTAAATTATATACAATACAAACGGACTTTGTCAAAACAAACAGTCGATAGCAAAACGTATGCCTGTTGAACATCGTTTGTATTTCTCGTGTATGGAATATCTATGTCCATATTTGAATTCGGTGAAGTCATCTACATGGAAGTATAGTCAAAGAAGCTCAAATTGATATATATCCATTAGAAGGCGTCCGTCTCCGGACGTTTACTAAATGGTCGCATTGTCAGTAGGCTACCTAAAGCTCTATTATTAATGCCCTACTAAGCTTCGAATAGGTATGAAAGAAATTACAATTAGAATTAACATTTGCGTTAGGAGCTTTGTGACTTAAATGATGAGTAGACACTTTCGACGTCTATAGACTGAAAATGGTGACAGTTTTATGTAACGTAATTTTCTTACAAATTGTATTGTCACTATGAGCGTTAACTTTTCTATGATAAGTAATTATAATATTTCTACGAAAGCTTCTCGCAGTCTTTGACGTAATACTCACGGCATGTAAGCATTTACTTCTAACATGTCTTTCTGCCTTGGTTGACGTTTTCTTTCTTGACTCAAATGCAAGATGCAGATGTGGTAGCATTGGCAGGGTCGCCATGCAATGGGCGATAGTAGCATTTAAGTCGAACATCTTAAGTGTCTTACATAAAATATGCGTATGCGTAACACAATCATCTGTATATATAAAATTATTGCGTCAGTGACTGACTGACAGGCAACAGTCAAAACTGGGTGTAGGAAGCTGAGATTTGGCATGTATGTTCCTTGAAAACCACAGGGAGCACTAAAGTAGATTGCCCGAAATTTTTACGGGAGCGGAAAGAAACCGTTTAGTTGAAATAAAATGTGCGGGCGTCGCTGCGGGTATTCTCTAGGATAATTATAATGTACTCGAAGCACACTGTACTACAGGTTCTATGTAGGTTAAAACTACATATATATTTCTTGGTCATGTTCTGTAACATTCTTGTTACAACTGTATTTACAAACAACTGAGGTCATTGCTGTCAATGAGCTTAGTTGTTTGTAAATTAATTTATAACAAAAAGGCCATGGTGTTTTAAGTTTCGTTTCGTGAAGATGTATACCACGAGTAAATTTTAACTCACAATTTTTACACAAAATTTAAAGCCGTCTGTTTATCGACAAGGGTTTTACTAATCTCATTGCGCGCCGCTAAGCAACGCACCAAAGGATCACTAATATGATAATATCACGTCACCACACACGGCGAAAAGGTAATTTTAATAATCCCTCTGCGAGTTTACTTGCTAATATCTGAAAAATATAAATTCTCCTCAAGAAGATAACATAACTTTTGTTCAAATGTTCCGAGTTTTATTCGAGTGTTTGAGCTTGGTATTATGAAGCTGAATGAGTTGGTTGAACGGTCTAGTCTTGATAACTTCAAGTGTTAATATAATATGGCAGTGTAGATTGTTTAATAACGTTTTTTCGTGTGTTCAGACAACGTTTGGTTATGAATAGTTGTGTCTAGTGTAAAATACAATGTGCGTGATAAGATTTAATATAGTTATTTTACATTGATACTAGAGGACGCCAGCAGCTACGCCTGCCATGTTTATTATAATTTTCACCAAGACAACGTACACATCCAAATCTCAATACAACCAAGTAATCTACAGAGTTCTCTATTTACTTATTTCATTCACATAATTATTGGTGTTTGCTAAACTGAACCTTCTTACCATTGCAATAATTATGTAAATTACATAACCTGATATAAATTCTTATAAGCTCAGGTGTTCTTACAATCATTCGTATTTATATGCTTGCCGGGACAACTTCTGTAATATTCTCTTCCATTGTATTTTAGGGAAGTATTTCGTACATCAAAAGGAAAATGCTTTACAAGAACATTTACATTCAGATACCTGTCTATCCAGCTGTCAACAATATCTTGTGGACATGTTATGAGATTGACACTTATTACGATACATGAGGAAGAAGATATAGTTCCGTATTAAACTAGATTCAAATTTTCCTCCCCTATTTTACCTCTTAGTGGTGGAATATTAAAACATTCTGCCTTCGTGTGCCTACATTATTATACTAGGTACATTCTATCACACAAAAAAGCAAGGAAAACTTTAAGAAGAGGGAGTATAAAGTAAGAAGAGAAAATTCTTATGAATACTTCTAATTCAACCCAGCCTCTCATATTCTCTGCCTCCGTGGTCCAGTGGATAGCGTATGTGACTGTTGATTAAGAGGTCTCAGGTTCGATTCCCGGGTCGGTAAAAATATTACTAAGTTTTTTCGAATTCTCACTAGCAGAACGAATTCTGGGCACATTGCCTGGTAACGCCAATAGACTCGCCCCCTATTAAATGGGTCCTAAAATTCATAAAGCGAAATGTATATGAAATTTTACACCTCTGCCTACCCCTTCGGGGATACAGGTGATATGATATTTAAAAAAATCGTTAACCATCGGTCAATCAATCTGCTCGTTTGCCTCCTATTACATAAAATAAGAAACTATAAAGAAAACATTCATCGTACAGCAAAGTTTTCTTGCCAAGACAGCGTATCACAAAACATTATTTCGACTTTAACTTGTGTAACTTGCTCACCAACTTGAGGCTAAGTAAGCAAATTGAATTTCATTAAAAGAGCCAAGTTGGGAACTTGAATCAGTCTAAGTGGGTTCCTTATGTACTGGCGCAGTTGGTTTATTAGCAGGCTTAGTTTTAAGAAGATATTTGAAATTGCAACATGTATTTTTAATTGTGAACCAAAAGAAAAGATTTTGTGTTCCATCTTGTTGATTAGATACATGGAGTTTTAACTTGTTTTTGAATGTCCAGACGCTGAGTGTACTTTTTGTCTATCGATTGAATGTTTGTAAAACCTCCCACGACACTTAATCGTGTTGCCTTAATCTAATATGAATTGAGGTTAAGCGATGAGATGAGAAGTTTTATAGAAATTGCTTCCATCGCGATGGATGGATTTGCCAAAGTATCACCCAGCATATAATTATTAGGGAAGTCTCCAGAGCCATAACCATTTTTAAAATCCTTGGGTGCAATTTATCGCCGCATAATTATTCTTGATTAACATAATCTATTAACAAAAAAAAACCCCGGCATCCAATTTAAAACTATCAACAATTTACAAATTTAAGGTGTTTTAGAGACAAAATGCCATAAAGAGTAGACGATTTTCACACTATTTATTTGACCATTTACGAAAATCAATAACTACCCATCTCTATGGTAACACAAAACGCTGATGGGGGACCATACAAGCGTTTTCCAATACCTTCCTTATCTTTTCAATACGTTGTACTTACATATATTACACTTTTACTCTAATATAATATGAGATTTTTTACCCTATCGTGGTAAAGCCTTCCCCACCTGACTGATATAGACGTCCGTTGAAACCGGATATTGGCGGGACCAGGGTAAAGTATGTAATAGAGGGGTAAAGTTAGCTGATGTTGATTTGGGAGGGTAATGGCCTGGGGAAAGTACTTCTAGATGGATATTGGGAGTGATAGGCAGGTAGTTCGGCTTATTAGTCGTTGCAGAAAAGAGTGAATAAATGAGTAGCTGATATTATTCAGTTTAAACAGATAATTATAGTTCTCATAAAGTAGTTATTTAATATAATATACTTTAGATACAGTTTTGAGATTGTTTATTGTAAAACAACGCTTATAAAGTCTCAACAAAATTATAAACAAATAAAAAAAATAAATAAAAAATAGTAAGTATCTGACATTATTAAAAATAAAAATAGTAAGTACCTATTATAAGTACATATCTCTTGGGAACATTTTCTAATGTTACATTCGAATGTTGCTTTCGTTGTAAGTGATTTTTCGAATGGGATTATAGATTGTACATCGATACAAACTGAAATATTTTTTAATGCGGATCTAAAGTATTCAAAACAAGTATAATATTTTTAACTAATTTGAGTTAATTAAACCTCAACCAAAAACAGAAAATTAAAGATAATTTTTGTACTTTCTTGTCATTTTCTATCAATCACACAGTTATCTGTTATCATTAACAGTTGTTGTTTATAATAGATATACTATTTATCCTAAACCAATTCATCACACTCCTATTCTATCGAAGTAAATATATACCATTATTGCAGTCCCTCATTTTTCAAAGCAAACTATTCTTAAAGCTATGATAGATTACGGAAATAAAGAACAGTACTTTAAAGTGGAAATACATCTGAGAAAAGTATTTTGTCCGGAGCATTCCGTACCGGACGTCTCTAACATTCAATATATCACTGGGATTGAAAATATCTCGAAACTTTACTTGCACTGTATAGCCTTACCATTTCGTTTGAAATATTAGTTTTATTTTATTTTGCTGGCCTTTTTGAATGAGATATTGACAGAATGTCTTATATTCAAATGTTTTTTGCTGGTATTTATTATAAGTAATCATGCAGTCTTACTGACAGACTGAATTTTGATGATGAGATTAATTAACGGAGACAAAGAACTCTAAGATTTAAAATAAGACTCGGCATTATCATAAGACGGTCAAAGACTATGCATTACAAGCATAATAAAATTGAGATGGACTGATTATAATTAAAGGACAATACGAATGGAGATAGCGAAAGACGATATAGATTAGTGACGCTCCCCCCCGTGGGATCTCCACCTTGTCGTGGTGGGGGGGCTCAGTAACCGTGGATTGGTCACCCGCGGTGAAGCTAAGAGGGATCCAGGAGGGGACGCTCCGCGTGGGCTTGACGGAGGCCTGCGCAGGATGCGTCCAAAGGGGCGGGTGCGAGGGACAGTTCTTCTGTCCCTCGTAGTCAGGTGCGGTCGCGGGAGGAGAGGCGTGTTTGTGTTGCGTTGCCGCGCGCCCTATCTCCCGCGACCAAATGGGGGCGCACCATCGTTGCGTCGCGGTGGGGCGGCAGAGGAAGAGGAGATACGGTGTTGCGTTGCCGTCCTCCCTATCATCTGCAGCCGCTGAGTGTTTTGGCGGCGGAGCCCAACACCTTCATCCGCCGCCAAGGGGGTTATGTTCGGAGCCCGCCTGACCATCTGGCGGGCCAATACCCGTCGGGGGGTGGCGAGGAATGCTTCAGCGATACTCAACCCTCCGACACACGGGTACGTGAGGAAAAAAAAAAAAAAAAAGATTAGTGACGCTAGGTGAAAGATAAAATATAAAAGTTGTTCAGCACTAGACTGCAAGTGTTTCAGTGAATGAGTAAGAGAAGAGAGAGAGGCAATTTCTCATCACTCAGCGTAGAACTAGTGGAACGGTCGTGTAGCTATCTATAGCACTCAATACTTACCACGTAAAGTTAAGATAAAAATGTATATCACAGCAACATCGACATTATTTGACTTACTTTAAGATTCCTAAGTGCCATTAAAACTGGCGA
The DNA here is from genome assembly GCA_944739405.2 of Euclidia mi. Taxonomy (NCBI): domain Eukaryota; kingdom Metazoa; phylum Arthropoda; class Insecta; order Lepidoptera; family Erebidae; genus Euclidia; species Euclidia mi. The sequence goes on from OX123206.2 coordinate 42,156,952, forward strand.
ACACAGTCATCTTATCAAAGTGCAATTGAGGGGCCCTATTAATTGGGATCGTCAATTTATTTTTTTATGAGACCTCTTAAATTACTTTCCTAAGTGGGGTATCATTCGTCTCTGGAAACGAAATGTGAGTTGCGTGAGTTTCGTTATAGAACTTTTTGATATTTAGTTTATGACACTTTTTTGTTTGTTTATTACTTTAAACGTTGGTCTCGCGGCATAAATGTGCGCGTGGGAGGGTGAGGTCTCGGGTTCGATTCCCGGGTCGGGCAAAGTGTTATTGGGTTTTTCCGTTAGGAAATTCTCAGTAGCAGCTCGGAGTCTGGTAATGTGCCCGGTACGGCAATAGGCTCGCCCCCTATTACGTGGGACCTAAAAAATTCCTGGCGAAATGTGGGTGTAATATTACACCTCTGCCTACCCCTTCGGGGATACAGGCGTGAGTCTATAAAAATAAATAAAAAAAATAAAAAAATAAAAACGATTACATTATACACACCAAAAAAATGGTTCGGCGATACACCGAAACCGTAGGTTCTAGGCAATTTGGAAAAAATGGACTGTATCTAAAGGAAGAGGATGTAGGATTGGAATGGGAGAGGTAATTGTGAGTGGGTATAGGATATTCCAAGGATGGAGGGCACTTACCTTATACGGCAATCTTCTTCGTTTCCGAAGGGGCAGTCTCCTGGTGGTTTCGTGATGCAGCTGCATGATTCACTTCACTACACAGTCACTTCCACTTGCGAGCGGTTTTATAAGAGGTAATAACTATGGCGGGAGCGGCGCGGTGATACGGTATGGCCGACGCGTAATTAGCATTATAAAAACGATTACTTAAGGAATGTTATGAAGCTTAAGCAAGCGTTCATTGTCATAATAACGAAGAAAAAATTGGGCAAATGCAAGTCGGACTCGCGCACGAAGGGTTCCGTACCATCATCTATAAAAGAAAATCACGTTCGTTGTATGTATACTTATTTACTTTTTAAGTTTCTTCCTGTTTATTAAGATCGAGTAACAAATTGCTTAAAAATTACGTTTGTTGTATGGGAGGCCCCATTTATTACTTACTTTTTTTAAATTTAATTATTTATTTTGAAAGGTAATATACAACTACATATTCTGTGAAAATTTAAAGCGTCTACATGTTACAGTTAGTAATTTCGAGATAAAAAAAAACACTTTTTGTGTATGGGTCCTCTCCTATATATTTTTATTTTTAGTATTTGTTGTTATAGCGACAATTGAAATACATAATTTGTGAAAATTTCAGCTTTGTAGCTATTACGGCTTATGAGATACAACTTGTTGACAGACAGACAGACAGACAGACGGACATACAGCGGAGGCTTAGTAATAGAGTCCCGTTTTTTACCTTTTAGGTACGGAACCCTATCAAAAAACAGCGTGAGTAAACCTGCATGTCAGAGAGTTCTACATAATGTTTTCAAAGAAAATTTGGAATTTGCCAATCCACACCTGGCCGGCGTCGTGGACTGCGGCATAGCTTCTCATAATGAAGACCTGTGCCTAAAGAATATTACATTATTATAATTATTTTAATGATTATCTGCGCTATAAATAAAACGATAACGTGGTTTATAAATTTCAGAGCAAGATAGTAGCTCTAAGAAATGGAATGGGCGGTAATTTGTAATAATATTTTTGTTAGTTGGTCAGGCTTTATTTTGCTTTAAGTTGTACAAAAATATTATTAAGTGAAAATTCATAAAGTTAGCTGTGTGGTTGACGGCATAGAATACAAGTGTCACCACCCCCTATCTTCCCGTGGGTGTCGTAAGAGGCGACTAAGGGATAACACGATGCAAATACCATATTTGCGTAGAGACGGAAAACTCGACATCAAAGCCTATACGACTGCCTCGTTGGTCTCGTGCCATAAATGTGCGCGTGGGATCGGGAGGTCCCGGGTTCGATTCCTGAGTCGGGCAGTGTTATTGGGTTTTTCTGTCACGAAATTCTCAGTAGCAGCACGAAGTCTGGAAATGTGCCCAGTATGGCAATAGGCTCGCCCCCTATTACGTGGGACTAAAGTATATCTGGCGAAAAGTGGGTGTAGAAATACACCTCTGCCTACCCCTTCGGGGATAAAAGGCGTGACGATATGTATGTATGTATGTAGGCCGGTTCGCGACATCCAGACACCCGTGTGTTCGAAAACAATCAATGGGTTATACATATACACCACTATTTTTTTATTAGTACAAACCTTTAAGGACATATTAGCGGAGACATTATTATCATACGTGTGACGTAAGAATTGCATAATATCTATAAATAGCAAAGTTATAATCATTTGTTTTTTGAAGAAAATCTCACCTAAATCATAGAAATATTTTACAATCCATTCACTACTTCATTTATAGTACTTATTTTCCGTCCGACTATTACACATTCTTTTCATCGCACTTATAATGTAGGTAGCCTTAGACAATAAAATGAAGCAAAATAATCAGTGTAGGTAGTTACATTTTAATTTTCTAAATTCTACCCTCTCTTTCATACCTCATCCGGGCTTAGTACCGGCAAAATTTACTGATTTACTAGTAATTAAATACGGAGGTATGTAGAAAGAAAACACATATCAAAATAAAAGAAGGTATTCACATATCAAAATAAAGGAAGTTAGAATCATCTGCTATTTACAATTATTATTTTATCATGATTATGTCAGCCTAGTGACGTCCACTGCTGGACATAGGCCTCTTTCAAGGTTCTCCACATAGATCTACTTTGAGCCGCCCGCATCAAATTATTATCTACTTAAGTAGGTATTATTTACTAAACTTACAAGTATTTCCATTGTCCTTCGAAATGTCCACCACCATTGTCAATACACATACACTTCTTCTTAACTGACTTGACTATTCACTTCGTCAAAAGCGTCCAATATGCGCTGTTTTAATTGTTTGACCCTAACCGGCTCACTTTTGTACACTCACAAAAAGAGGTCCATGGGTACACAGCTGCACTCGCGATTCCTCCACTCAAAAGTACGCACGAAGCATAGCTACATGCTCCCGTGATGTGAAGTGACAAGCCATCGCGTCGGGAAAACGTAGAAAAAGAATTAAATGGATGAGCTCAGTTCCGCTAGCAATTTAGCAGACAGGGGGAATTTATTAATGGAGTAGTATGTAGAACGCGGGTCTTAATTATGCATTTACCAATTATTACGTATTTTTGTGGACAGTTTTGGGACTTAGTGTTTTTATTTTTTAACTACATAAATATGATCAGTTAAAGACACTTAGTGCCCCGTTAATTTTTTTGTACTAATTAAAAAATAGTGGTATATATCTCTAAAGAGATGTAAAAGCACTAAATATTTTCCACTAATGATACTTTCAGTTTGCTACAAAACTACGAAATTTACGTTAATTAAGGGTGTTTTATTGTTTTGGTATTATATATCTATAAAATAAAAATCACAGCTCAGATTTTTGCACCAGAAATGTATAATTGTTTAAAAATTGTATGAAATCAATTTATTTATATCGTATAAACATTTTAGATCAATTCTCAGCAGTAGTAAATTACAAGACGAACGCGCGGACCGAGAAAATAAATGGTCCGGCTTACTGTCGGTTGCTATATATGGATTGGATTGGATTTTGATATCTGACATACGTATCTCTCGTACATAAATCCTTGGATAGATCGATATTGAAATCGCCCGTAAGTGGGATCAGGCTCTAAGAATACAGCTGTAGTTCCTATAATATTATGAAAAGTGGCAAATGCGTACCGGACCGCACACAATACTTGGTACCATATTTGCCTTTGCAGGACAAGTGCAAGACTAATTTCATCACAAAGTCAGTTTGAGTTAGTCGACTTACTACGGAAATCAATATTCGAACTATAGATACATCTGTAGATTTTAGATTCACTTTTGACATAAGCTCCATACAAAATATGTCAAACACGAATTAAAAATCTACAGATCTATCTATAGTTCGAATATTGAAAATGGCCGTTAGTCGTCAAATTGTAGTGTACTTTGCTTTGATAATTAGCTACGTAACTTTCTCTGTTTACGCCACTGTTTATAATAGCTGATCAGCTGCTTTTTAGTGTGTTTAATGTTGTAGGTGAACTGCGGATGAACGGATGCAATTGAAACATCGGCTTGCTTAAAATTTACTGATTTTGGTCAACGCTATGTGGTCGATAAAGTTGCGAGCTTGTAAACTTTTTATACCAATTACTACGATAAGAAGCAACGAGTATGAGATTATGAATATGAGCATTTGATAAAACAGTGCTCATCACACCCAAGTTAGTTAGTTAGTTCAAAATAGGGTTGCTTGGTGACCCTTGATGTTGCAATGTGGTGGGGATGATTTAATAGCTCTCGTATTTGGTTGACCCAATATACGATATAACGCTGTTCTGGCTAGCAGTCGCCATGTCTACACAGCACCAAATAATATTTACCTACACTTTGTCGGCATCAGATTGATAGAAAATTCAATGATCTGCATCTAGAATTCTTCATTTCGCCTTTGGTTATAACTCTGATCTCTTGAGTGAGGTTTCAAAGGTCCTTGAAATCGGTAGCGATTGAATTTTCTCTGTCTTAACTAACCTTATATTACAAAAACACAAGCACTATTTGAGTACTCTTGAAATGTATTTTTTATGACGAAACTTTTTGCTGTGTATTGAGAAGGCCATGCTGAACTTGGCGATATCGTTTCGATATGTTGGATGTAGTTTTATGGACTTTTGGTCGTTCAAATATGCTAATAATATTTGAGTCATCGTTGTATTAGATCAGACATGAGCATTTGCTTTTATTATCTTTTTCTTATATAAGACTGCGTTACTGACTGACCGACAGACAAATTTGGCATGAACGTTCGTTTGTTCATTAACTAAGAAACGATTGCCCGAAATTACCGCGGAATGAGACAGACATGTTTAAATTAAAAAAGAAATGGTGCAGGTGTAGCCGCGGGCATCTTCTAGTTTGCATCTATATTATGCGGAGCTAAGTTATACACGATAACACGACTGTAGTTTAGTGCGCTTTAGAGATGAGAATGATTCCACATCCGATCGTTATAACACGTGACCAATTATTAGAAAAGTAACAATGTGTGTACAATATCTACTTTTCTAAGAGTCTGATTAGGAGATTAGGATTAAGATGTGAAGTTCTGAACCCATTAGTATATAGCAGATCGTAAGGGATTACACCAGATCTCAAAGGAAAAATATCTGTCAGTATTGAATTTAACTTAAACGACTAAAATAAACGATAAACTAAGCTTGGCCATACAAAATTATTTCGATCGCATTTAAACCAATTTGTCTTTTCGGCAATCCTTTTTATCAAGTTTGACATATAAGCATCAGAAATAAATACTTTTTATTGTCCGTCATTTGGGAGCTTTTACTTTAAGCAAAACATTTCTGCATGTGCGTCAAGTCGACGACAATTTATGGTCAATTATTAAATAAATAGCTACCGATAACGGAAACTCCGTTATCTATTATATTGCTATAGTTTAATAGCATTATTTCCTAAATGAGATTTGGTATGCAAGTTTCTGGCATCTCGTATTATACCGAATATTCATAAAGGTATGAGAATCGGAGAATTCATAACTTTTAATAATACTAGCTTTTGCTTGTAAAGTTCTTTTTTTTTCATGTAAGTATGCTAGCTATGATGTTGAAAATTATAATATTAGTATTCTACCTGAAGGTCTACGACATGTTCATTCTTTCTTCTTCAAATAACAACTTGAAAACCATTTGTGGATCACACAATGTGTTGTGGGTGGATTGAAATCACATTATTAGTATCAACTTGCTCTGAATTTCACCTTATTCTGAATTTCATACAACTATGTTAAACGTGACAGTTTTTAAAGATGAATGAATGGATGTTTCACTTCCCCACAGAAACTACTGAATAGGTTTTTATTAAACTTTGCAGTTATTTTAAAATAGAAAAGTAGTTCACACAAAAATACAAATAAGTTGAGAATCTCCTCCTTTTTTCGAAGTTGGTTAACAAATCAATTACAGAGGGTACGTTTACGTCAAACCGGCTGTCCCAAATATGTCTCATACTTTATCCGCAGATAAATATGTCTGTCAGCGAAAGGCTTATTATGTGTAAGTAAATAGATTTCTTTTTCACAAATGTTGGTAGCGCGATCTACCTTCCTATCGATAATTAATTACATCGACGTCAATCGTTCTTCGCTTGCTTGTCCAATGCGAGCGATGCTTTTTGTTTCCGTCCCTTTTTATCCCATCCCTTTAGAAGGGGTACGCCATAGCAAATTCGTCGCATGGTGCGACGACGGGCGAACAGTCTAGAAACGACGACTTGGCTGACGAGCGGTGTATAGCATACGCGTCCCGCAAACCCATACCACCCTATTTTTTACCGCTCCCGGGATATACAACGAGAACTAAACTACGCGCGAGTGTGGTGGAGTGATTTGGTGCAGCTTCAGGATTCCCGAAGACACCAGGAGTCTGCCATTTGAGAAGAAGAGGACGGATTTGCAAGGTAGGTGTGCCATCATCCTTCCGCCTCCTACAATACCTCCAATTCCACTCCCTCTCCTATCCTAGGCGATCAGAATCCATCCCTATACAGTCCACAATATTAATATTTTTTCCAAATCGCCTAGGAACATACCGGTTTCGGTGTAACGCGAACCAAATGTCTTTAACACAAACAAAATATTTTCTGTTTTTTTTACTTTGCCCGTTTGACGTAAGAAAATACGTATAAATCATAAATATTCATTTTTAAAAAGAAACCTAATTTTCACTTTCAAAAACAAGTCAAATTAAATAATTGAGCAAATAAAGATTATTATGCCGTGTGGTTAAAAGACATGGAATAATTGTAAAGGATTTACGTTTAGTCTCTTGAATGAGTTAATCTCAAAACGGGCTGCACCTCGTTTGTTATTTATTTTTGTGACTTGGATTTATCTTGCTTTGATTGTTCATTTGTGCAAAAACAAATTCTAATTGTAGGATTTAGCAATATTGACTAAGTTTAAGAAAATATACTCACATCTCGTGTCCTTACCCAAGGAAGTCATTAGACTTTGAAACATTAGAATACAAATTGTGAAATTGTCCTCTTTACAGAATCGATAAAATAGCATTCTTACGCAAATGTAAGTGCGAAAAAACATTTAGGCAGCACACAATTACGCAAAATTCTTAAATGTTGCATTTTAATGAAACCGTTGTATGTTTTTTTCATAGTATGTAAACTGTATTGAGAGTATAGTTATTGAGAATCATAAAATCATTAAAAAACACTAGGAGTGTTGGTCACGATAGTATTTCTACAAAAGTTGTTAAATTTGTTGCATACGACATTTGCGGACACCTGAGTCATATTCTCAACATATGCATAATTACGGGAACTTACCCAGATAATCTAAAGACCTCGGTAATAAAGCCACTTTTCAAAAAAGGAAACAACCAATTAATGGAATGTTATAGACCAATAGCGCTTATATCGATACTTTCAAAAGTTTTTGAAAAGTATATTTATGAACAGATTTATAAGTATTTTGAAAAAGAACAATATTTCACTTATGGCCAAAAAGGCTTTAGGAAAAATAAAACTATTAACTTAGCTATTTTTGATTTTTTAAATAATGTAATTAGGTATATAGATAAAAAGACATCAGTATGTGCTATATACTGCGATATGACACAGGCGTTCGACTATGTCAGCCATGAGATTCTTCTAGGCAAATTAGAAGCATACGGTATTCGAGGTACGGTACTAAAATTAATAGAAACTTATTTGAAAGGTCGTACGCAATATACCGAAATCTCAATAGTAGACCCTACTGAAAAAAAGGAGGTGACATACTCTTCAGATAAACGCATAATTAAATACGGCGTGCCGCAAGGGAGTGTGCTAGGCCCACTGCTGTTCATTATTTATATAAATGATCTACCAAAAGTTACCAATTTTGCTATGTCACTCTTTGCCGATGACAGCACAGTAACTATAAATTATAAGAATAACTGTGACTTTAAAATCGACATAAACGTTACTATTGAATCGATACTAAATTGGATGAGTAACAATAATTTAAAATGCAATTTAGAAAAAACTAAAGCAATGTTCTTTACCCAACGATCATCAGTGCCTGACATTAACATAAGCCATCAAGGCACAGCAATTGAAAAAGTAAATACAACAAAATTTTTAGGTGTTACAATTGACAAACAGCTTAATTGGAAAGAACACACGGTACAACTAAATAAAAAATTGTGTTCCTCGGTGTATGCACTTTCTAAATTAGCACCTGTTTTAAATGACGCAGCATTAGTCACAGCCTATCATGGAATAGTCAGTTCGACGCTAAGATTCGGCATTATTTTTTGGGGAAATTCCACAAATAAAGAAACAATATTTAAAACTCAAAAAAAATGCTTAAGAGCTATGTTTAGCCTACAAAATACGGAAAGTTGCAAACCATATTTTATTAAATATAACATTTTGTCTCTCCCCTCCTTATACATTTATGAGGTAGCTACCTTCGTCAAGACCAATCCGCACTTGTTCCACAAACTGTCCGATCTTGTTAAGCGAAATCGACGGAATGATAGACTATGCGTAGTAAAATCAAACACAGCATTAATGCATAAAAGTGTATTTTGTATGGCACCTTTAATTTATAATCGAGTTCCAAGAGAAATCAAACAATTACACACAGCCTTATTTAAAAATCATTTAAAGAAATATTTATTAGCTAAATGCTATTATAGCATAACTGAATATTTGACGGACCATAATTAAATGTATGATCTCGTATTTACCTGACATATTCTATTATTGTTATTTGTTTATGAAATGCTGACTTCTTTTTTTTTTTTTTTTACTGTGTCCTAATTCTATATTTTTTATGTTTAACACTGCCTACTGTTATCTAATTGACATGTTATTTTTATTGACACATGAACTCTATGCTAACAATACTACTCTTAATAATTCTATTTTATATTATGATAAATTATCCTGACATGTTTTTCTAATTATTATTTTATGTTATTTATTAAAGCTGTTAAAAATTAGCTGTTAAGAATTTCGTATGCCAAAAGGCAAAACATGTAGCTCAGACTTAAATCACAACTAACATCTTGCATGCAAGTTCAAACAACCTGTACTGTACACTCATGTTTTATGAAATAAATTATCTTTATCTTTATCTCTTTATCTTTATCTTTATCTGTATGACTCACTATTTTACATCTAGTTCAGTAGTCTTTAGGCTGAGATGACAAACACTATATTCAACTACCTACAAATTGTCCAATCAATACTTACATGAAACACGCATCAATCTAGGGTACTAATATAGTACCTAAAGCTGAAAAGTTTGTCCCTATATAATCTCAAAACACACGTAAAAACCAATAAACGAATTTGACATGAAAACATTACGACTAAACTAGGAAGAAAGAATCTGCAAAAATGGTACCAAAAACCTTCATGGAACTACGATTGGTCTAAGTAGCATGAGTTCAGAGATAACAGATTTTCGGGTATACGACATGTGGCATTATGTCGGGTTTTAACCACAAAAGAAGTTTTACAGATTTTTGACTGTCATAGAGAGCAAGATGACACGTTATGCACTTTTTAAGATAAGTTGTATATTGTGCTTCATTTTACTTTATTTTTATTCTCTTCCGTATTTACGAATAGGATTAAACATCCATTGTCATTTTTTCATTTACTAGCCGTTTGAATGATGGTATGAACTGCAGTTCTTAGAGTTCATCATTCCTATAAGCAACCTTATGTTCAGGTGGGAAAATATTACACAACTTTATATTTAATTTACTATGTTTAATTTTATTTGTCAAGTTAAAAGCTTAAAAATGATGCTTAATCAAGTCTTCGCAAACTAGCCATGAAAATGACTTCGAATATATTATATCATGGCGGTATCAAGTAATATGTATCTGTCTAGATATATTTTTCTCATTAAGATTGAAAATGATATAGATGTGGAGGATGATACAGAGGTATGTGTCTGGGCTCCTTAAAGTGAAAAGTAAATGGATTTTAGCGAACGAAACCCAACAAATGGTTTTTTTTTCGTTATGTGTTGGGGCTTTTCCACCCATAATTGCCAGCCTACAGAAGGCTGACCTCTCCACGAAATATATTCATGACCATGACTTTGATATTCTCTTAAACAATGTTTCACGTCAAAACGTTTCGATGAAAAAACTTGCCTCCAATTTTGCAACCAGCTGCAAAATTCGATGTGAAAATATGAAAAGGGATCTCAATACATATAAAAATAACCAACAATATCGTTTGTAAAATATTCTTGGGGACAAAGCGATAAATACTATATCCAATTTAATTGCCTTACTAAAAAGAATTCTTGCCACATTTTTATGTAGTTGATCCAAATGATCAACTACATAAAAATGTAAACAAACAGCGACATCTATTGCTGTACTTTGGAATTAAATGCCACATTTTAAAAGGATCGCTTAGTATTGTAATAATAGCATAAAATTGTTGTTCACGGAATGAAAATAATATTGATTTTTAACAGAAGCGATTTAATAATCTACTGCGAATATTAAATCCCTATGCGAGATTTGTAATGTAGCGTTGTGATCAGTTGGTATGCGTAGAACATGCAAGAGTCTTTGTCTACCGCAAAATTATCCCAGACTTTCGATGATTTTCTGAAGATACTTTTGTGTCTTATTCATAAAAATATGTGTAACTTTTTAAGAGTACAAGTTTGATGTAAATTTTATATGAACATCGGCATTAGTTTCATAACGTTCAGAAAGAGGTACGTGGTGCGAAAAGTATCTACTGTGGTGGATTGGTGTGCTTGGAATACGCGGAATGTTAGTACATAATATTTATCTATGGTGGAATATGAGATAAGACGAAACCTAGCCTAGATACTCTTTGTTTCATAATTATGCCTAAAAATCCTTATAGTGCGTATTGCGATAATATTTAAATTGTCTTTACATTTTCTAGAATTTATTGCCCATTTCTGAGTTTTAAATTTATTTCAAATATTGGTCACACAAAAAATACGTTCTAATTGTAAAGCTTTCATCAAGAATATTCTGAAAATACTATCATTAATATCATGAATGCTGTCGCAAATTCCACACTTTCACTATTTTACTGATTTTCACCCGAATCTATCGAAAATGTTATTTTGTTCATAAAATTCATACTACCTACCCTCGTTACTAGTCGTGTTTTAGGACCAATTTCGTCTTGATACCAAAAAACAGATTCCACTTAATAAGAAAATCACCTAAGTTAGACACACATATCACGGTGGAATATTTAGGGCATCTTACCGTAGGCCCTCAGACGGGCTGTATTTTAAGACAAACTTGTATATTACAAGTTTGTCTCAAAATACAGCCCGTCTAAAAGTAAAAGTATTTCGTTTTCATTATAAATGTGAACGTTTGTGTGGATGGATAGATGTGTAGATGCTTGTTACCCCTTTACGCAAAAACTTCTGAATGAACTGAACTTTTATGAAACTGAGTTAGAATACATAGCTCGTTAGAATAACGTGTACGTATATCATGCTAAATTTGTCGTGATAATTTAACACCTACGCGGTCGAAGCCACAGAAAAAGTATAACATATTATTGTAACAAAAAATAAAATAAAAACATTTTTTATGTTAAACGGTTTTATTACAATAGAAAAATATGTAGTTAGGTTATGTACGAAAAGCTAAAAAATAATTCGGTAAGTCCTAAGGCGCAGCGTATCCAGAGTAAATATTTTGATAGAAATTTCACGCGCCCAACGATTTTATATTTATTTGATCAATACCCCAGATTGATGAGAAGATTGGTGCGATCTGGTAGCTAGGACTTACCGAATTATTTTTTAGCTTTTAGTTCATAACCTAACTACATATTTTTCTATTGTAATAAAACCGTTTAACATAAAAAATGTTTTTATTTTATTTTATTTTCAAGTTTTTAGTTTTGTTGTTAGTTCATAGTGAGCCCTATTCTACTAATTAAGCCCTTTCATTCGATACCCATACTGAGGTATTTGTGTAAAATATGTGATCCGCCATTTTGTATCGGTGGCCATCTTGAATTTTTCATAGTGAATTGTATTCTACTAATCATGCCCTTTCATTTGATGCCCATATTGACGTTGTTGTGAAGTAATATGTGATCCGCCATTTTGTATCGTCGGCCATCTTGGATTTACAATCATAAGGAATATATTATGTTGTATTGTCATCAAGATTAAGAGTGTGTACCAAATATCAGATTAATTTGTCATCAGAAAGGGGGTAAAATTCCAATTACTAAATTTGAACCAAACAAATAAACAGGTCAAGCTAAGTAAAACCGTTTAATAATAATAATAATAATTCTATTACAACGCGAGAAATTCAGATTATAAAAGGTATTTACCAAGGTGACTCTCTCAGCCCATTGTGGTTCTGCCTGGCTCTTAACCCACTTTCCTCCATGTTAAGCAAAATATCGGTTAATATTTCAATCGCACCTCTAACGCAACTACAATAGCTCATTTAATTTATATGGATGATATAAAACTTTATAGTAACACATCAAAAAATATTAAAAATCTTATTGATATTACAGCGTCATTTAGCAAAGACATTGAAATGCAGTTTGGATTAGACAAATGTAAAATCTTAAATGTTAGACAGGGAAAAATAGAGCCAGGTGATCATATAACACAAGAGGGGGAAATCATAACAGCCATGGATACAAATGAAGTGTATAAATATATGGGTTACCAGCAATCGAAATTATTAGACCATTCAAGACTTAAAACACTACTTACTGAGGAATTCAAAAACAGATTAACCATGCTTTGCAAAACTCATCTAACTGGAAAAAGATTAATCAAAGCTATAAACACCTATGCAATACCTATATTAACCTACTCTTTTGGTGTAGTGAAATGGTCCCAAACAGATCTGAAAGGCCTTGAAATAAAAACTCGTACTATATTGACCAGAAATAACTTATTACATCCTAAGTCAGCTGTCGAGCGAATGTCTCTAAAACGTATAAAAGGCGGTAGAGGTCTAATAGACATGACTTGGCTGTGGAAAAAGCAGGTTATCAATCTTAGGTCATTCTTCCATAATAAAGCCGCTACTAGTGATCTCCACAGAATTATTGTTAGCAATGATATTAAATTTACCCCTCTTAATTTAGCAGAAACATCTAACACCACAACATATTTAAGTTCTATTCAATCAGATCCAGATAACTCTCGACTAATTCAATGGAAGAGCAAAGTACTACATGGTCGCCACCCGCATGATTTACAACAATCTCACATTGATTTAGAAGCGTCAAATAGATGGCTGACTAGTGGCTATCTATTTCCGGAAACCGAAGGGTTTATAATAGCTATTCAGGATCAAGTTATAAACACGAAAAATTATAGGAAATATATTATTAAAGATACTAATGTCACAGATGATAAATGTCGAAAATGTCACAAACAGCCAGAAACCATACAACACATCACAGGAGCATGCTCTACTCTGACACAAACGGACTACACACATCGCCACAACCAAATTGTCAATATCATTCACCAGAAACTAGCCCTCAAATATAACTTAGTCGAAGATACACATACACCTTACTACAAATATCATCCCAGCTCCGTATTAGAAAACAATGCTTACGAAATGTTTTACGACCGAGCCATACTCACAGACAAGACCATTCATTACAATAGACCGGACATTACAATACACCACAAAACAAAAAATACTGCATATATCATAGACATAGCAGTCCCAAACACCCACAATCTGCTAAAAACTATAACTGAAAAAGTAAATAAATATACGGAACTTAAGGAAGAACTAGCAAGAATCTGGCGAGTTAGAAATGTATACATAGTACCAATTGTAATATCCACCACTGGAGTAATACCAAAATATTTGCACCATAGCCTTAAACTACTTGATTTATCACCAAATACCTTTGTCAATATACATAGGCAGCGATAGCCGAGTGGATATACCAACAGACTGCCATGCAGAGGGTATCGGGTTCGAATCCACGGCGCGCACCAATGACTTTTCGAAGTTATGTGCGTATTGAATTGTTAATTATAGCTTGTCCCGTGCCTCGGAGAGCACGTTAAGCCGTCGGTCCCGGTTGTCATGAAGATCTTTGACAGTCGTTACAGGGCGTCAGTACCTTCTAAATAAACTGACACTAGTCTAAACCATGGAATATCGCTATCCCTTCGGGTTGCGGAGGTCAGACAGGCAGTCGCTCCGTGGAAAAGCTAATATTCAGCCAAATCCGGTTAGACTAGAAAGCGGACCCCAGATTGAAACTGGGATAACGCTAAGAGGATGATGATGATGACCTTTGTCAATATACAAAAAGCAGCAATATTAAACACATGTAGGATTGTACGAAAGTTTATGCAGAGCGATGAAACGCAGCATCTCATTTAAATGACAATTACTTGGTCTTGACCCGTAATTGTCATTAAAACACCAGCGATCAGCTGAGAATCAAAACAAAATAATAATAAAACCGTTTAATAATAAAAACAAAGAAATAACCAGCCTTTCTGCATCTTGGCTGTAGTAATGGTTCTAAAACTCCATAATATATTTAAACTTAATGCAGATAAATTATCTTGAAGCAGCTAGATATTGAATGATTTTAGAAATCGTTAAGTGATCCCTGAAGTATGACTTTATTTATGGCGCTGTGGTTTAAGCGGCCCACTCCCCGTTTAAAACCTGGGGCACAGATGTGGGTCCGATATCGACATGAGTCAACACTTTGTTTGATCCACGGGTTGTTGATTCCGTTCTGGGCGATATTTGTGTTCGCTGGTTGAACATTTGTGAAGTTCCATGATACAGGATGTATTTTCAGTGCGGGGGTTAAAATTGATATGCTGTATAAAAATTAGTAAGTCGTTATGATCATCCTTAGCTTGCTGAAGGAACGAATCAGAAATATATCTTGGGCAATTCACACCGCGATTCAAATGACTCGCCACGCAAAACAACAGTTGCTGAGGCACTGCAACATTTTAATCGCTACAAAATCGCCCGTCTAACTCGGCCTTTAGTCTTTCCGCTTGTAATTCCAATCACCCGGTCCAACAGCGTTGGACCGATTTGCCTACCTATTTGACGTCTAGATTAAAGTACGGTGCAGCGCGAAATTTGTTAGTTTAAGGGTCTTTTACAATTGCTCTATTAAAGCTGACCTTATATTGTCGAATAAGTTTTCATCAAGCGTTTATAGCCATGAAGTAAAGTCCGAAATTTTCGTTGAAACTTTAGGGTAGGTCTAGAATCTTAATAAGTTTGCGTAGTCTGTTTAACACTTTGTAGTGGTTTTGTAAACTATCTTTGGTGAGATACAGTGTTTGGTGAATTGCGATTGTCTAGGGGCACCTACGGCTTTTGAATATAAATAAAAAAAAATTATATTTATTTTAAGGTGGTAGAAAATGTTTAGTCTTCTTGCCATTTTGTATTTCTCTTAAAGGCAAACTCTTAAACTTTATAGGTTTGAACAGGTATTTTGTAGCACTGCTTAAAACCTTTTTATTGATAGCCTAGTGGAGAGACTGAGTTCTACATAATATCCTCGAAAGACAACTCGCAATTGGCCCGTGGGATGGACAATAGTTAAAACTTCTCATAATGAGAAGGGGCCTATGTCTAGCTGTGGGACAGATTGCAAATTTCTTTTTAATTTTCAACATCTGAAAGTCGATACGTTCTTAAGGCAGTCAAACCTAAAATTATTTTGGTACTCCAATTGTCATTTTTCTCAAATAAGCATGATCAAACAAAGAATATTTTTTCTAAATCTTAATTACAAAAAATTCTGGTGTAGGTTACTCAAAACAAAGGTATATAGGTAGGTATGTATATTATCCCGTAGGAATGTGAAAAGTTATTTTTTAATTTCAGTTTTATTACATGATTATATTTTACGTTATACGCCTCATATAATAAAATTATGACTCTATCCCCCCTTTGAAACACAAAATCCGTGATTATACACAATTTTTTTTTTATTTTTTTTAATTTTTTTTTTGCTCTGTGGCAAAACTAAGGCTAACAGCTGATCCGACCTTCTTCCGTATTTTTTACAAATTAAATTCAAATTCAAATTCAAAATCCTTTATTCATTTGGGTCACAATGTGACGCTTATGAACGTCAAAATAATAAATTTATAAAATAATTACTTATACTCAAATTTAAAACATTACTACTGTATGCTTCTACATTTACATTTACTGCCACGTTCGCAAAGCAATAGGTAGAACCATGAGAAAGAACGGGCAATAAAACTCACAAAAAAAAATATAAAATAAAATAATAGTATAATTAAAGCTTAACAAGCTTAACAAGTTAATCGCTTAATAAATGTGTTATTTGTAATAATCTGTAAACGTATTAGTGCTTTATATGAAAATAAGGTGAGTTTATTGTGATTTTTTTGACAAACAATCTACCGGTAAAACTTGCATTGTCATTTTACAAACAGATATAACTTTGTAACTACTATTTAAAATCAACTTATACGTATAAAATAGTTTTAATTAGTATATATCTGAATAAAAAGTGACTACAAGTTCCTATATAACCACACACAAATAGTAAAAATACATAAACATAACCTAAACCTTGTTAGTTGGTTACACAACTTTGAACGAGATCAGCTGTTCTTTCAATAATATTTAGCTTTAAACCCTACTATTAGTACGTATTTCAATTCTCTTCTTTACTTTCGAACAACACTTCCTTTAAACTTCTTGTATTTTTCTCGTTTTCACTATGATTATGACTCGTAAAGCTTTGGCTCGCCAGGAAGAGTCTAAACTCCAACTAGCTTTAAGTGAATTAAAGACCTCTAAGGAGTTGTGTAACAAACTGATAGAAGATAATGAGAAAGAAATGTTGAACTTATTGGAAAAAAATAAGAACTTAAAATGTGAAATGGCTCAGCTACATACTCAATTCTCTGATGCCATGAGTGCTCGGGATGGACTCCAGCTCATTGTGGACGGGTTTGCCGAGTGTAGCTCACAGTACGAACTAGCACTTGACCGTATTCAGTTTCTAGACAAACAGTTACATGAGGCAAATAGTAGAATAAGACATCTAGAATTCACCCAAGAACAGATCACTACCTCGGCAAATCAAAGTCTGTTCGATGAGCTGGTGGTTCATGCTCCATGCATGATTACTGACATCAATAATTCTAAAGCATCATTTCCAAATAGTCTCTCAGTGTACAAAGAATCAAATAATTCAATAAAATTGATTAGAGGTAGTAGGAATAGAATTATGAAATATGTCAAAATAAATAAATTCATAAAAAAGACCCAAAAATTAGTTCACAGGCAAAAGTTTTTCATAAAAAATGTTAAGCTCAACAGGGAAAGATTATTTGCTCTTGAAAAATTAGAAAATTACTCACAGAAATATCACCAAAATAATTTGAAACATAAATTAGAAATAAATAATTTGCAGGTAGAATTAAATAATCTTAGTGACAAATTAGTATCAATGACAAATAAATATAAAAGCTCTGAATTACAAATGAAAGAGTACATATTGGCAATGAATGAGTTGGTGTCATCAAATAGTAATGAGTGTTCACAACAATTGAACAATGACATCCCGTTCAACCTCCAACGCTCACCAATTTGTTCAGTGTCAACATGTGACCCTGTTTTATTTAATACTTCTGTAAACAAACCAAAATCTAAATGCATTACTAAACATACTTTAAATAAATTAGAAAATAATATACTAGAAAGCAAAACTAAATTAGAAAACAAAAATAAAGTGATAATATTTAGTGACGAGATTGGAAAAGGTATGGGTCAGTTTTTGGCCAACACATATAATGACGGATTAGTAATGAATTACTGTATGCCTGGGTTAAGTTCTATAGCCATTTTAGATAAAATTATCAGTTCTAATTTTGCCCAGGATACAACTCTACTGATTCTACTTGGTAAAATAGGATCTTTAAATAAAAAACTATTATATTTTTATTACAGTAAATTAATTGCATTAAATTTAAATAACATTATTATGCTTACTTTACCCTTTAGTAAATCGTTGCCTCAGAAAGAAAACAATATTAGACATAATCTTAATACAAATCTTTGTACATGGTCTTATAAAAATAAGCAATTCCATGTATTTGACTCTAACAATTATGTTAGTAAAAGTTTATATTTGACGCAAGATACTTGCTATCTGAATTCCTTTTTTAAAAGACAGCTAGCAGCTTCGCTAGCATATTGTATTAATATTTCAGCCAAGAATTTGGCTAATAAACCTGTTGCTCCTATACAGCAACTAAATGACATTCATAATAATTCAGCCAATATTTTGGCTACACAACTTGACATGTCAATTAATTTAAATTAAATAGAACGACAATAGAGAGTACCTCTTGCAATTCAGACACTTTAATGAATAATAAACCAGAAAGTACAAATAAGACTAATTCAAATAATTATAAGTCTAGGCATTCACGAGTTATAAAACTAGTTCATCAAAATATTCAAGGAATGTTGAATAAAGATTTAGAAATTGAATTGTTCATGAACGGTGAATACATTGACATTTTGTGTTTAACAGAACATTGGCTTAAAGATTACCAGTTCATGTGCAACTTCAATAACCACTTAGTTGGTAGTTCGTTCAGCAGACAAAATGCAATACATGGTGGATCGTTGATTTTAGTTAATAAAGAACTTAAATTTAAGAATCGTATTGACATTGTTAATTTTTCTGTTGAACGGACAGTTGAAATAGCCTGTGTGGAGTTGGAGCAACTTGTTGTATTAAGTGTGTACAGACCACCATCTTCCATTTATGATAATTTTGAAACTACCATGTATGATGTACTACGGAAGCTATGTCAACATAATAAATCAGTACTTGTGTGTGGTGATTTTAATATTAATTTACTAGAACAGTCTTTGAATAGCCAAAAAATAAAAAAAATGTTCAAATCATATAATCTAGATTGCTTATTTTTGGAACCCACCAGGATAACTTCTACCACCTCTACTTGTATAGATAATATATTTACAGATATAATACCAATGAGCAAACAAATAATTAACAAATTGACATCTGATCATTGTGGACAATCAATAACATTCGCTACGCAGTCTAAAAAAGTAGGTAGTAAAGAATTGACTGTGGTGCCAAAAACTTTGCGTCGTCTCGAGGGACTTAAAGATACACACACAGACACACTACCATATTTGTGCTATAATGAAGATCCTAATGAGTTGTACAATTCTTTCTTTAACATGTACTGTAATATTTTCAACTCTATCTTTATCCCTAAGAAGATCTCAGTTGTTGGTACTACAACCTTCAGTGAATGGGCAACCACTGGAATTTATAGAAGTAGAAATAGGCTTTACGAGTTGTATGAACAGAAAGTTATTAAGAAAAATGATGAACAATTTTGTAAATATGAAAGTAATTATTCTAAATTATTCAAAAAGATTTGTCGAGAAGCTAAGACTCTTTATTTAAAATCTAAAATTAAAAATAGTGAAAATAAAATAAAAAACAACATGGGACATTATTAACAATGAGACTGGAAGAGTCAGGAATAAAAATAAGGACTACATTCTTCAGTTTGATAACAAGGTATTCAAATCAGATTTTGAGGTTGCCACAGCATTCGAAAATTTCTTTACAGACATTCCGACTGCACGGTTGGCGTAGTGGTTTAAGCGGTTGCCTCGCCGCTTGGTACTGCGCCGCGTGTCGTGGGTTCGATTCCCACACGAGACAACACTTTGTGTGATCTGCAAATTGTTGTCTCGAGTCTGGGTGTTCATTGTGTCCGTTGGTTTTATGTTTGTAAAGTCCCCCGCGACACAGGAATTTCTTCCTAGTGCGGGAGTTGTCTTAAAAAAAAAAAAAAAAAAAAAAAAAAAAAAAAAAAAAAAAAACCAGTCTTAATTACAAAGTCCCTGAACTCGTCTCCTAATGATGCCGAACTTCTATTAAAACAAAATG
Source organism: Euclidia mi (assembly GCA_944739405.2). NCBI lineage: Eukaryota > Metazoa > Arthropoda > Insecta > Lepidoptera > Erebidae > Euclidia > Euclidia mi. Next base: position 42,177,074 of record OX123206.2, read on the forward strand.
TCAAAATGTGTACCATAGGATTTAGTTTTACTTATATTACCGAAAGAGATATTGTTAAAACTTTTAATACACTTAATTTTAAGAAAACGACTGATTTTTGGGGTAACTCTGTTGTGATTACGAAAACCATAATCAATTCAGAAGCACCTGAACTTGCAATAATTTTCAATAGATGCATTGACTGTGGCGTGTTTCCTGATCTGATGAAAATTAGTAAAATAATTCCATTATTTAAATCAGGTACCACATCTGACCCCACTAATTATCGGCCAATATCTGTGCTACCCACTTTTAGTAAAATTTTTGAAAAGTTAATTCTAGACCAGCTCCAAAATCATTTTAATAATAATAAACTGCTTCACAGTAAACAATTTGGTTTTACTAGGGGTCGCTCAACAACCGATGCTGTTGTTGAGCTTTTAAATAGTATTTTCGATACTTGGGAGGAGTCGCATGATGCTCTAGGAGTTTTTTGCGACTTATCTAAGGCATTTGATTGTGTTTTTCATGAAACATTGATCAGAAAATTACATCACTGTGGAGTTAAGAACACTGCTTTAGATCTTTTAATTTCGTATTTAAGTAACAGGATACAGAGAGTAGATGTTAATGGAAAACGTCCTATGGGTTCAGTGGTCACAATGGGAGTGCTGCAAGGTTCAATTCTTGATCCATTCCTGTTTATTATATATATTAATGATCTGCCATATATTATGAAAAACAATGAAGAGATAGTGTTATTTGCTGATGATACATCACTTATATTTAAGCTAAGACGACAGCAATCAACTAATGACGATGTAAATGACGCTCTCTCTGAAGTAGTTAATTGGTTAAGTGCTAATAATTTACTTTTAAACGAAAGAAAAACAAAATGTATTAGACTTTCCACACCTAACGTAAAACAAGTTGAAACCAATATACGGATGAATGGAGAAGAGTTGGATCTTATAGATAACACCGTTTTCTTAGGCATAACTTTAGATTCTAAGTTACCGTAGGGGCCACATATAAGTAAGTTGTCGAATAGACTTAGCTCTGCAGCGTACGCGGTTTATAAGATTCGTCAGTTAGCTGATATAGATACAGCCAGAATAGTATATTTCAGTTATTTTCACAGTATAATGTCATACGGCATTTTATTATGGGGCAATGCAGCTGACATTCAAACAGTGTTTGTACTGCAGAAGCGAACTATTCGTGCAATTTACAGTCTTGGATCAAGGCATTCTCTGAGGGAAAAATTTAAGGAAATTAAAATAATGACTGTCGCATCTCAATATATTTATGAAAACTTGATATAAGTTAGGAAAAATATAAATATGTTTTCGAAAATAAGCGACATGTATAAATACACGAAATAAAAATAAACTTGTGCTACCTTTAACTAGACTGCAAAAAATCAGTAACGCGTATAAGTGTCAAAGTATACGCTTCTACAACAAAATTCCAGGCAGTATTCAGGCATTAAGTTTAAATAAGTTCAAAGTATTTGTTAAGCAGAGTTTGTGTTCCAAAGCGTACTACTTAGTAAAAGATTACTTAGAAGACCAGAATGCCTGGGGTTGAGTTTTTCCAATTTACACGCAGGCTAAAATTATGAATATTTGACATTTGTAATTTATCTATTTTGTTATTATTTATATTCTGACATTCTAAAATGACATCAGATTATTTTTATTTACTTTAATAGTAATTATTGTATTATGCTTTTGACATTTCCAAATTGACATTCAATTATTTTATTTATGTTTGACATTTCCAATAACTTAAGTAACATTTAATAATTTTATATAATTATAATTTCTTTTTTTTGACATTTTCAAATTGACATTTAATTATTATTATTTATTTAGTGACATTTTAATTAGATGACATTTTATTGTATAATTTTTATTATTTTAATATTATTGTTTACAACATGTACTCAACCTTATGATATGTAAAATGTAAGGAGCAAGTACAATGCGGGAATTAGTTAACTTTTCAACTAATATTAGTGGCAACCTGTCTGGTGGCTTAGGCTGGCATACTTATGCATACACCTACTGATGGCGTGGAGGCATAATGATTCAGGTCGTGCTGGCTCCCTCAATCAAGGTTGAGCCGTACGATGGCTGTTGAATGCGGGCCATCAGCGGGCTGAGTCAGTTATAAGCGTCAGATGATATCCTGCATTGTACTCGCATCTAAACCTATTATGTCTGGACTTCAAAAGAATATAAACGAAGAGATGAAATGACAAAAAAAGCAATGACTCTGAGTTTGTTTCGGCCTTTCTTCTCAAGAAGTCATTTAGCTAGGAAAAGCCGGCTTCATCTAGAATAGGGTTTTGACATGTATAAGTGTTGTAAACAACCAAAATGCAGAAATAAATATGTCTTTATGTCTTTACGTCTTTATAATTATTGTAACAAATTACGTCGGTCGTGCTTATTTGACGAACGGACGCAATCATGTTTACACTTCAAACAAATTAAATGTAATCGTATTAACGTGTTTGTTACTATCGTATGTTTCATTTAATATTCAAATGTAATTTGTGATTAACATTCAGTTGTTTAAAAGCACCAGATTATTCAGAGAGATTCAATTGCTTGCTCTGTTTTCAGAGGGTACGTTAAACTGTCAGTCCTGTGACAACTGTCAATGATGATTATGACCAAGGATTATGACCCATAGGTATTATTTATACTCATAGTAGTAGTTATGGGTACTACCAATGAATACAGATTTACATAACAGAAGCGCATTTCTTAAGGATTTCGTGTGCCGATTCCAACTGGCGTGTTGACGGTTGTCAGTGTAGTACGTAGTTGGCGCCGTTGGCAGCGCTGGCGTCGTTCTCCTTCTCTCTTGCTCTCGTAGTTAAGATACACAGGAGAAACTTTCGTCTCTCTTGCACTCGTAGAGTTAGCTGTCACAGCGCGACTGCCACGCCGCCAAGCGGCAATATGGGTCACACTGGTCACAAAAAGTTTGTCCACAGAGCGCCTATAAGAAATGTGCCTCTATTTAAATATCTATGCTCTATGGTACTACTAAGAGTATACCTTCAGGAATAATAGAATTTAGCTGTATATCTGACCAGCAGAAGAGGACACTCTTGTTATCTTTTTATTATAATGACGTGGTTCAAAATGTCTGAAGAAACCAAGCACCAGTGCAATTTAAAATTACAGTCGTTCAATCGTATTTACGGCCATGTATTGTTGGAATTCAATACTTTAAAATGTCCTACTGTCACTGAAAATACAATATACACCTAGTCAATACTCTTGATTGGACATGATGAAAGCCTCTTTGTGCATCCACGTTGTACGTTGGATCTGAAAGCTCGATCACTGCTACCAAAACGCTGACGTTTGAAACACCCAATCACAGGGAGTGCTTCGAATTGTGAAGTTAGCAATACTGCATTAAGCACTACTCGACGGCCGAAAATTTTCGAGTGATCTCCGTATAAAAGTGATGTGATATTTGTTCGTTTGAGCGACAAGTGATTGTCTTTTTAAAACAACGGCTTGGGGTTTAAGTTGCTAACTTACAATTCAATATTTGGTTCGGATAGCCTCTGATTCATTTTTATGTTTTTATGATTTAAGATTAATAAGAAAACGACTAGCCAAGATATAGTACATACATACATGCATAGACTCACGCCTGTTTCCCCGAAGGGGTAGGCAGAGGCATATTAAACGCCCACTTTTCACCAGTGTTTTGATCCCACGTAATAGGTGGCGAGCCTATTGCCGCTTATCGGGATATTTTGTTTGCCAGGACCTCGTCCGTTGATCGGCAGGTGCACCACTAAACTTGCAGGTGAGGTTGGCTTGGGACCCTAAGTTCTTGGTGGGAACCCTATGCACCATTGGTGGAAACCCTATGCACCAAGATATAGTATTTGTTGTAATAATCAAACAAATACTATATTTTTGGTAGTCTTAGTAAGCGTAGTTGACGTTGAAATGTTTGTCTAAATACAAGACGTTGAGTGATTGCTCGTAGTTACATTGTTAAAAAGTAGGCACGCCATTTAGATTTTAGTTTTTATATAAAAGATAACCCAACATTGGGAATTAATCTCAATCGCCGCCGATTATACGACCATTCGAACAATCAACAAATGGACACAAATAACAGCCAGACTTTAAACAATAAATTGTAGATTATACGAAATGTTGTCTCGTGTGTGGATTGCTCGACCTAAAACTTGTTTAATATTGTCTTGAACAACAGATAAACTTATTGGTAATAGTTAACTAACGTCACAGTAGCAAAAACGTCTTTTTCCCGAAGGGGTAGGCAGAGGTGTACACACCCACACTTCGCCAGTTATGTTTCGGTCCCAATGAAATAGGGAGCCTATTGCACTCTACCGGGCACATTGTTAGGCGAGCGATGATAAACATTTTAAAAACATCTAGGCTATGAACTGTAACAGTACAGTTTTAGATTATAATTAAACTTCCAAATTATGGACGTAATTATATTTGAATCTGTAATTACTGTAGCAAAATTATTACTGCTAATTTGCAGCGTTGCATTTTCACACTAAAGTTAACTAATTAGTCTTTTATTATTCTGATGAATGAATTATTGGCCTAAATAGCGCAAATTTAAGCCTATAGAAATCTCATTGGTGCTGGATTTGAGATTACGCCTTTATTTATGACTTAGGTCCACTTACATAACAGTTCTGAATAGCTACTACTAAGCTGACTGTCAAACATTCACTCAGTGAATTTAAAAAACGTTGGACAAATTATCCCATATAGTCTAATAGGAATAAGCAGAGATAGTTAGTCATCAGAGTAAATAAATCAAATTTCAATCCTTTCAAAGTATTTAGTGAGTATTTGCCTACAATTGATATAACACAAATAGAAAAAGCAGTGTACAAGTCGAGCCATTTTTAAAGGCTTCTTTAGCACAATGTGTTGGACCGAAGCCATAAACTCGTATAGGTACCGAAAAATATGTTTTAATAAGTGATTCACTATGAATGGAGATGACATAATAATATGATTCTAGCAATGGCTTCTAGTCATAAATGTGAACAAATAAGAGTAATATGACCAACTTCATGTGTATCGGAGGTACGGCAGTGCCCCCGCCAAGTCGAGTAAAAAAGCGCCACTTACTCGAAACAGTTCAGGTCATATTCGACCCCCTTTAACTTCGTTTAGGATAAATCTAGAAACCTGAATTAACCAAGCAGGCATTGCATAAACACAGTAGTTTTCAAATTTTATTAAGTTTGAACCAATAGTTTAAGAATTATAACGATTCATAGTTTCTTGATTTTATTCTGGGTTTGCTTTGAACAACTGAGAAACTCTTTGGTAACAGTTAAAAAACCTCTGTACGTCACAGTAGCAAAAATACCAAAGTATGAACTGTAACAGTAGGTTAGAATTTAACTTATAAATTATGTAATTATAGTTGAATCTGTAATTACTGTAGCAAAATTATTATTGCTAATTTGAAGCGTTGGATTTTCACAGTAAACTAACAAGTCTTCTATTTTTCTGATGAATGAATTACTGGCCTCAATAGTGCAAATTTAAGCCTATAGAAATCTGATTGATCCTGAGCTTGAGATTACGCCATTATTTATGACTTAGGTCCACTTGCACAACAGTTCTAAATAGCTATTAATAAGCTAATTGTCAAACATTCACTAAGTGAATTTAAGTAACGTTGGCCAAATTTTCACAAATAGTCTAATAGGCGTAAGCAGAGACATTTAGTCATTGCTCAGAGTAAATAAATGAAATACCTATCCCACCAAAGTTTTTGCCAAAATTGATAAAACACAAATAGAAAAAAGCAGTATACAAGTCGAGCCATTTTTAAAGGCTTCTTTATCATAATGTGTTGAACTGAAGCCATAAACCCGTATACCGAAGAATATGTTTTAGTAAGTGATTCATTATTTATTTATTTCCACATGTACAAATATCTTTACAGGTAAAAACCCAATACGATATTGTACCACGAACATTCTGGTCATACACATTACACAATGAAAAATTAAAAAAAAAAGAAACATAATATTATATACTACAAGTTGTATTATGAATGGGGACGACATAATAATATGCTTGTAGTCATAAATGTGAACAAAAAAGTATAATGTAGCCAACTTCATGTGTATCGGAGGTACGGCAGTGCCCCCGCCAAGTCGAGTAAAAAGCAGCACGGCCGTACCATCCTTTACTTGAAGCAGTTCAGGTCATATTCGACCCCCCTTAACTTCGTTCAGGGGCCCAATTCTGCTAAATAAATAAAGTTTCGATATCATGCCAGTCTCATACTTACGGCACAAAAAGCGTATTCTCCTAAATTATCTGATAATTGAACGAAGTTGTAACGAGATCGTAAATTGAAACAAGTGTCAAAATATGTGTCAACGACGAACTATTTATTTCAAATTATAATATAATGTCATGTTAGGTTATCAGAATACCGCTTCTGAGTCCATTCAAAATATAATATCAATGTCACATAAAAATAGGATAATTGGTCCCCAGGGATGAATCTAGAAACCAGAATTTTCAGTAACCAAGCAGGCATTGTATAAACACAGTATTTTTCAAATATTATTCGGTTTGAACCAGTAGTTTAAGAATTATAACGATTCATAGTTTCTTGATTTTGTTCTGGGTTTGCTTTGAACAACTGAGAAACTCTTTGGTAACAGTTAAAAAACCTGTGTAACAAAGAAATTATAATTACATAAAATTATTAAATGTTACTTAAGTTATTGGCAATGTCAAACATAAATAAAATAATTGAATGTCAATTTGGAAATGTCAAAAGCATAATACAATAATTACTATTAAAGTAAATAAAAATAATCTGATGTCATTTTAGAATGTCAGAATATAAATAATAACAAAATAGATAAATTACAAATGTCAAATATTCATAATTTTATACTATTTACATGACATTTTAGCCTGCGTGTAAATTGGAGAAACTCAACCCCAGGCATTCTTGTCTTCTAAGTAATCTTTTACTAAGTAGTACGCTTTGGAACACAAACTCTGCTTAACAAATACTTTGAACTTATTTAAACTTAATGCCTGAATACTGCCTGGAATTTTGTTGTAGAAGCGTATACTTTGACACTTATACGAATTACTGATTTTTTGCAGTCTAGTTAAAGGTAGCACAAGTTTATTTTTATTTCGTGTATTTATACATGTCGCTTATTTTCGAAAACATATTTATATTTTTCCTAACTTATATCAAGTTTTCATAAATATATTGAGATGCGACAGTCATTATTTTAATTTCCTTAAATTTTTCCCTCAGAGAATGCCTTGATCCAAGACTGTAAATTGCACGAATAGCTCGCTCCTGCAGTTCAAACACTGTTTGAATGTCAGCTGCATTGCCCCATAATAAAATGCCGTATGACATTATACTGTGAAAATAACTGAAATATACTATTCTGGCTGTATCTATATCAGCTAACTGACGAATCTTATAAACCGCGTACGCTGCAGAGCTAAGTCTATTCGACAACTTACTTATATGTGGCCCCCACTGTAACTTAGAATCTAAAGTTATGCCTAAGAAAACGGTGTTATCTATAAGATCCAACTCTTCTCCATTCATCCGTATATTGCTATGTTATGTTTCTTATGGACTTGAATGAAAAAACTAAATGACAGAAACTGTCCATCCAATATTAAAAGTCCCCCTGGGTCCGCCTGTGTCTCTTATGTCTCTTATCAGTAGCAATATTGTATGTAGATGAATTTTATTGAATTCAACTATGTGAATTTTACACATAGTTCAATTAAATAGGAAATCCATACTTTTAAGTGACACTTGGATAATCCGCTAAATGAAATGATACATAAATCTTTACCAGCCATGTCCAAAATTGGTGAGGGACGATTCATAGAATATTATTGCAATTTAATATTTAATTGAATTAAGTGAACAAAAAACCGAGAATAAAGTGAAACAAAAATTCTAAAGATATCGATAGCCATTCGTTGTTCCAGAAAGGCAGTTAAATAAGAAAATGGAAGGATCGAAGTATCCCTAATAATAAGCGTATGCGGTGTCTCACTTTCGTCGATGAAACCTTATAATATAACTCACAATGTAAAACAGTTGCAGCTCCTTACAAATAAAACATGTAAAAGAATTATACTGGCAGTTAAAAAGAGTGGCCACGAGTTTTATTGCCCGTTCTTTCTCGTGGTTCTACCTATTGCATTGCGAACGTGGCAGTAAATGTAAATGTAGAATCATCTAGTAATTAACTTTAATCTTTGACGTTCATAAGCGTCACTTTGTGACCTAAATGAATAAATGATTTTGAGTTTGAGTTTATCTTATTGACTGAAGATCAAATTGCCTCATCGCAGACGAATATAAATCAGAAAATTTTGTGTATGTCACAGTTAGGGTTCCCAGATCCAGGCGTATCGACTCCGGGACATTTTTAGGAGTGAAGGGTGTATTGGCTAGTGAATAAATCATTTTTCTTTAGACTATTACCATTTTTATTATTTAGCCAAAGTAATATAATCATGTGTAAGTATATATTGTTTTTTAGAATCCAGTGAATAGCGTATGCGTCTGCTGATCTGGAGGAGATACCGGGTTTAATTCTCAGGTCGGGCAAAAGTATTACTGAGTTTTCCTGAATTCTCAGTAGCAGCTCGAAGTCTGCCATAGGCTCGCAAAGCGCAATGTGCTCACCGACCATTCACCTCTGCTTATCCATTAAAATTATGAAATGTATATGATTAGCAAAGATAAATCGTGAGAAGATGGTAATATAAAATTATTTTGTCATATTATTACCACAACATTGAACACAATATGTCTTCTACATTCATTATGAATTACTTACTAGGAACATATTCCTCGCTACACCGTCTCATGGCGATCGTCCAACACATTATGATAAAGAAGCCTTTAAATATGGCTAAACTTGTAGACTGCTTTTTTCTATTTGTGTTTTATCAATGTTGGCAAATACTTTGGCGGGATAGGGATTTGATTTATTTACTCTGAGCAAAGAAGAAAGAAAGAAAAAGAAAGAAAGAAAATATATCTTTATTGCAAGCACGCTGCACAGTACTCCTTAAATTTACTTATTCTAAAAACAAAAAACAGAACCACACTAAAAACATATTTTGGCGAAGTCAATAAACACTAACTCAACTAAGACCAATGACTAAAGACACTTTTTTGCTATTGGGCAACTTGTTGTCATAATGAGTTAATGACGCTTGGCATGTCTTGTCAATTGTCACAAACTGAGTTGAGTTAGTTGACATTTATGTGATACGTGTCACCACGTGACTCGCCACGTGTATCTACACCAGAGATTGAACAATTTGTACATAATTTTTACTTTTGAAAATACATTTAAGTAACTTAAACAATAATAACTGCATGAGCTATGAGCACTATACACCGCGTGCCGTAATACGGGCTGACACTCAGCAAACACCGCTATGGACGCCATAGTTCCAAACACAGTACTGATTTTCAGTGCCGCCACGTAATATGTCAAAAGGCCACTGAAACGTGATGGTCGTCTACGTACCATTGCATATGAACATGTCCAACTATTTATGACTAATTCAGTACACTTACAAAACATATGTTTTACAAGAAACAAGGGAATACATAACCAGCAGGTATGCCCGTTTACTAAGTTTCTACATTTAATTTGCTTATTTGCTCATAGCGGATAATATGACATTATTTTAGTTTAATGTTTAATTTTTCAGGAGTTGTTGCAAGTACCCAACCAGACCTCAGAGATACTAAAATGCTGTAAGCAATCCAGACTAATGTTACTAGGGCTATATCCTCACAGGTAAGCAGTAGTATCTTGTAACTGTAGTTTCTGTTGAGAGAGTAAATATCTCTTGAGGTACTTTTTAAATGATGCTTTTGTTTTCAGGTCCCTTATCGGAGGAGGCAAATTGTTCCAGCATTTCGTACCTAAGTATCTAAAAGAGCCCCGGAAAGCCATTGTACGGTGTTTAGTTTGTGATAGAGTTCTGGTTGAGGATCTGGTGGAGTATGAAAAGTGGTTTGATCTCCAATCTAACTTTTCATACAAGTAGGTAGGCTTTTTACTAGCCATTACCCCAAAAAATAATGTGGCAAGATGTAATTTTCTTCTAGATTCCATTTTAAGGATGTTGTTATCATTAATATATGGTGTGACATGATGTCGTCTTGGAATCTTGAAACAGAATCGGGCACATGCATTTTGCACCCTTTGTATTAAATTCTTAGTTCTTGCCAGCAAACATGGGCCATAAACTACATCACAGTAATTGAAACGGGATAAAATGAGGCTGTCTACAAGCTGTTTTCTAAGGTTAATACTAAGATAGTTTTGAATGTTGTAAAGAATTTTTAACCTGTAAAAGCAATTTCTTACTATTTTAATTAGATGTCCTTCAAACCTTAATTCAGAGTCAATTAATAAACCTAAGTTGGAGGCCTCTTTTATCCCTTCTAATTTCTGACCGTCCAAAATGATAGCTGGGTTAACTTGCAATATAGTCTTTACTTGTATTTTACTGCCCAGAATGATAAATTTTGATTTATGTGGATTTAATATTAATGAGTGTTTTTTTGACCATTCAATCACTCTGTCAAGGTCCTGATTTATCTTTGTAACAGCTGATAGGGTGTCTTCAGGCTTAAAAGAGAGATAAAGCTGCGTGTCATCTGCATACATATGAAAACTGCAATTTTTTAAAGAAGGGGTCATGTCAGCTGTGTATATGATGAAGAGAAGTGTTGAGAGTACTGAGCCTTGTGGGACGCCTCTGTTCACTGTGAGAGCAGATGAAGACATGACCATACCGTCTTCCCTTTGCATTTCTACATGTTGGGACCTATTAGTGAGGTAACTATTAAACCACTTTATGGTGTTAGGTGCAAATCCATAGTAAGCTAATTTTGACAATAATAGAGATGTATTTATAGCGTCAAATGCTCTGGAATAGTCTAGAAGAATGAGGGCAGTGCCCTCTCCACGATCCCTAGCTTCCAGTATGTTACCCACAACATCACATAAAGCTGTTGCGGTTCCTCGTCCTTTTCTGAACCCTGATTGTTTGTCCGGCAGAATGTTATTTTTTTCAACATATTCCATAACTTGTAAATAAACTACTTTTTCCAGAACCTTTGACGAACAGGGCAGTAAGCTAATAGGCCGTAAGTCTTTTGTAGAATTGGGATGGCTCGTTTTGGGTATGGGTTTGATAATTGCGTGTTTCCACAGCTCAGGGAATGTATGTGTTGTGATAGATTTGTTAACTATCTCTGTAATAGTATCTAACGAGTTAGGCAGAGTAAGTTTAAGCATCTCTAGGTTGATTTGATCTACACCTAGCGCGTTAGTACTAATGGTTCTCAAGATTTTTAAAATAGTACCTTGGTCAACCGGCTGAAGCTTGAAATTTGCATCATCATCATACCTATGATATTCATAGTAGGTTAAACTAGATATGCTCACAACGCCCCCTCCTGGCACATTCAAAAAATCTCTATTGATGCTATCTGGGTTATCAAAGTAATCTGGTAAGCAGGTGTTTTTGGGAGATGGCAGGACTTGAGTCTTTAAGTTACGCCACAAGGTTTTTGGGTTATTTATATTGTCATTAATATGTTGTGCAAAATATGCTGATTTTTCATTATGTAATGCAACAACTGCTTGGTGTTTTAGTTCTAAATAATATTGCTTTTTTATTTCTGATTTATTTTCTTTATATTTAGTTCTAGCTTTGTTTCGTAACCCAAAGATCAACTTCACATTATCTGTTATCCATGGTGTATATTTAGTTTTGAAAAGCTTTTGTTTTATAGGTGCATGTATATCAAATAGCGCCATTATACAAGATGTAAACATTTCCACCATATTGTTAACATCATTTTGTGAACTTATAAGATTCCATGGTAAAGTTTCTAAGTCTGAATTAAAAATATCAAGTAAAATATCCTTATAAGGTCTATATGTAACCCACCTTGGCTTAGGTTTTTGCTTTTTAAATTGAGTCTCGCAAGTCACAAATGAGTGTTGGCCGAGTTCAGGCACATGATCTACCATGACAGTCTGTAAATTCAAGTCCGTGCATATTTAGTCTATCAAGGTACTACTTTGACCAGCAAAATGAGTGGGTGTACTGACTTTTTGAGACATATTTGTGTAATCCAGAAACTGTTGTACTTTTTTGGTGTTAGAATTTTCTAGATTCAGCATATTCACATTCCAATCTCCCAATAATATTATGTGATCATACGGCCCCAATGCACAAATGCTATCAGTTAAGCCTTCAAGAAATGTGTCAACGCATAACCAAGGTGGTCTATAAGCAGTGCCAATTAAAATCCTTTTATTCATGATAGTTAATAACAACCAATATTCCTCTACCTCTCGATGTACCGGGTGAGATAGAGTCCTAGCACTAATATTTGATTTTATATAAAATCCCACTCCACCTCCTCTCCCGCCTCGAATATTTTTGGGTCTCGGGCTATGTTTCAATTTATAGCCTGGAAGTATGGGGGCCTTTCCCTCCTCACCAGCCCTCAGCCATGTCTCGTTTATGGCCATTATGTCCACTGAGTGCATGTCCATGGCCACTAGAAACTCATCATGCCTAGTCCCCAACGACCCTGAATTAAATAGTCCAACCTTCAGACGTTTTCCATTAACCATAATGGTAATGTAAAAAAATACTGTCAATGAGTGAAACTAAAACCTGCATATTCAATTTAAAAGTATAGTTATAGGATATTTCTATTTTTAACAGAGCCAGATATGAATTTTGCATCGATTGTGCGTGTGTCCATTTAGGTGTGCATTTAAAATTATTACTATTATAAAAACAAACACGGGGGGTGTCCCGTAGATAATCTAATCTTTTAAATTTGCAGTTACACCAATATAAAGTATTTAACAAGTATTTACTCGTTGATTTATTAAATTTTGTCATGTATGTGAAGTCCCTATTGTAAAAACATACATATACCTTACGTAGACATCCCATCCTTTTAACACTGCAGCCATACCTATATAGAGTATATTGCAAGTAATTACTTACTGATTTATTTATATTTGTAATTAGTGACTTACTGTAAATTAATGTAATCATCGTAAATTGATTTGTAATTTTTGCACATTGATGAGTTAGGTGTATTTTGACATTGTTGACATGCAGGTGAAAGTGACACTCGTTGACATTTATATATGATGTTGCCATATATCCGTACTTACAAAATATCACATTGGTACAAAAAGGTATGATTTTGAAAATTGGTACAAATTGTGATGCAGCTGACCTTATAATTGGATCTTTACTAAAACTTAAAATATAGCGATGAGAAGTGTTCTTATCTATGGGGATGCATAGCAAAAAATCCTTAATACTTATTTTCCTCCAACGCTTCTCGCCCAAAAACCCGCTCAAGATCATGATCGGTACGAATGGTGTGTGTCGGTTTTCCATCTCCCTGTCTGGCCAGAACTCGTCCTCGTTTTGTCCATGTGTACTTCCACTCGAGCTTGGTAGCGGCCTGCCTGGCACGGTAAAATAATACTCTGTTTGTTTTAGTGAGCCTCTCATTGACATAAAATCGTCGTGGCGGCGCCGCAAAGCCCAGATCAGCCGATGTAGCGCCTCGCCTCACCCGTGCAGCTCGTAGAAAATCATCTCGCACGGCCCGACGCGCTAGTCGCACTACTATGCGGCGACCCCGACTCCCCACTGCTGCTGAGTCTGTACGCCTTCACTCTGCCGATCCTGCTGCAACAACTTTTGGACCCACTCGTTCAGCGAAGACTATGTCACGCGAGTCCAACTCCACCCCCAGTTTTTTCGCGATAAGTTCAACAATATGTACCATATTTTCGCCAGCATCTTCGGGCAGATTTGCGATTTCAATATCCGAGAGGAGAAGGTCTTGTTCTCTGTCATTCAGTTCGGACTTGAGGTGCTCTACTGTATTTTCAAGCTTTTGGACCATAGTGTCGTCCATAGTGTTAAGAGAAGATGCATTCTGCTGTTCTTCCAGCTTTACCAGTCGAGTCTCCAGGTTCTCTACCTTCTTCTTGTGTGACGCAACAGACTGCCGTAGATCAGCTACCTCCAACCGGATCTCCCGTAGCTCAGACTTCAGCTCCTCTCGCATAGTTCGAAGATCCTCCCTGAGGAGACTCATTTCCTTCGCTAAGTTGTTTCGGTCCTTGCTTCCTTGTTTTTCTGTATCTCCTGCTGACTCATACTCTTCGTCTATACTCGTAGGGGAGTCTTCGCTGCCATGATTGCTGACTCCCTTCATAGGAGTAGGTTTGATATAGCCTTTACCTGTCTTCTCTTTACACCCCTGACAGCTCCAGTCATTGCCGATTTTTACAGTATCAGATAATCCAGCACATGCCAAATGGTACTTATTTGCGCACCTGCAGCACGTAGCAGCGCCTCCCTTTGCCGCCACAAACTTGCCGCATGTAGTGCATTTGGCCATTTACGCTAACTTTCGACCGGATTTATGTAACTAAACTGGCAACACTATGGTGTTGTACCGTGAGAGAGAAAGAAAAAAAAAAAACCGGATATGTTCAAGATAGTTTAAGGTACATGAACAAAAATTGAAAGTGACAGCTGTTTGTTATTTTTATGTTTGTAATATTTCCTTTACTTTAGTTTCTTTTTTGTAAATAACACTTGTAGACATAGGAATCACTTGTAGTTATCCAATTATAAACTCTTAAGCACTTAAAATCGTGTCTAATTATTTACAAAACACTTTTTTGTCTTGACAGTGTGGTGCCCACACAACACTGACACTTTTGACACTTTCCGACTTCCCTTGACTAAATGTCTCTGCTTATTCCATTTAGACTATATGGAATAATTAGCGCAACGTTACTTAATTTCACTTAGTGAATGTTTGATAATTGGCTTATTAATAGCTATTAGAAATGTTGTGCAAGTAGATTTTAGTTATAAATAAACGCGTAATCTCAAGCTCAGGACAAATCAGATTTCTATAGGCTTTAA